>BLBF01000003.1:72742165-72765503 GCA_015471245.1 Laticauda colubrina
GAAGCCTGATGATGGCAGATGAGATTCTGCTGAAACGTTGCTACAACTTTAACAACACTACAATGACATGGGATAATACCCGAGGGAAGCTAAACAGCACACATGTAAGTACCCGCGAAAACTTTAAAAAACAAACAAATATATATGTATGTATGTATGTATGTATGTATGTATGTATGTATGTATGCAAAAATGCTAGGTTGCTTTCAAAATGCAATCATGGCATATCTTTTTTACTGAGAATATTTGTAGAGCTCGCTTGCTTGGCTTTACTGTACACAAGTTCTTTGAAAGATGTTCTAGAGGCGAGATCCATCCCCACCCTCTTGACTTTCTGAAGGACCTTCAAAGCCTGGATCTGCAGACTGGCTTGGGTGCTGATGGAGGGGGGGGGGGTTTCCATGCTGGAAGTGGCTAATGGACAAAGAAGATCCCATCTCCAACCCACCCATGTTCCAGTTCCCAGTTTACCCAATTTCTGTTAATTTTAATTCTTTTAATATTTTTACATTCTTGTTTTTATCTGTTGCAAGCCATCCAGAGCTGCTCGGTGTGAGATGGACGGTGTATAAATTGAATTGAATTGAATGAATGAATGAATGAATGAATGAATGAATGAATGAACAACTAACCAGAATATTACCTGTCTTTGATAAATTGCTTACTATCCCCATGACTGTAAACTTGGCCTACATATACAGTATACTGACTGTAAATTGCAATACTGACTGCAGTTGTCACAGGATGGAATAACAGTCTGCTTTTTTAAGTACTGTATCTATCCACAAAGGAGGTCTGCATTTTGTGGCCAGAAGCAAGATTTTTTGGAAATGTTCACCATGTCATTAATGGATTTCTTTCTTAATGTTATAAAAACCATGAAGATAATGTTGGAATAATAGGATTTTTAATCTATCCTGACATTGGATAGCTGACAACTACACAGCTGCATCTCTCAGTCCCTTAATTTCAAAATAAGTATGGTGAATTTTTTGCTGCCCTATTCCCAACCAATCTCACAGGATAACAATATTACCATTGGAAGGAACTAAGTGTTTCATCCAATTCTCAGAGAACCTCTTTACAGATTTTTCAGTGCAAAATAAGTGAATTCCAACATTCCAGAAAACATACGCATTTTCTACAAGAAACAAGCAGCATTGTATATGGTTGTATATAGAAACATTCTGCTTCATAAAATCCTCTCTCTGTTTTGTTCTTTGAGAAGGAAAAAGCTAAAGATTCGTGACTTGCTTACTTGATTGGCATGGAAATTATTCAACCAGCGTTCAATATGGGTAGCATACCAGCCTGGTACTAGGCAACGGTTCTGTAAGGTCCGAAGCTTCTGAGAGGCCTCAGGTCCAGCTGTAATTACCTCGTGAAATGTGTACTTCAGAGCAACTGGATCATCATGTGCCCGTTGATGCTATCAAGAAAAGAAACGAATTTTGAGAGCCCTTTGCTGAACAGGAACGAGAGACAGTCAAAGAAGCAGACAGGAAACAAGAAAGAGGAAAGTGGAGGAAGGAGGGGAAAACACAAATAGAGAAACAGGCAGCAATTAGGGAACACATTAGGGCTATGTGTCGTCTATGACAAACTGAAGCAACAGAATCTAGAAAGTTGAATTCTAATGGTAAAGGGAAATTGTTGTTTCAGAGAGCCCTGCAGACTGGTGGGCAGGTAGAAGAGCTTCTCTAAAGACATAAGAGCTGCTGTTATTGCATTTAATAGCTACATTGCCCTTTACTAACGAATAGTGCTTTGGGTCAAAAAGACACTAATGGAGCAGCTTACCTGATACCAAGAGTAGGCCCGATCTGCAGGATTGATGAGGATGGTGATTATTTTTGCCTTGGAAAGCAGCGCAGCAGCCCGCCTTGGTGTGACTTCTGAATCAAAGTAATTGGCACTCTTCTCAAAATAGAAATCAGAAGTAGTGTTGGAAGGAATGGGGAAAAACTCCATATACCTTAAAAAAAAATAGCAGCAGCAGAAAGGGAAAAATAGATTGGGTGAAGCAATGCAGAAATATTTTTGGGTTCTTACTCAATGTCAATTGTTTATGCCACTTTAAACAGAACAAGGGTTAAGACACATCAAAGGTTTCTTTTCAGCCCCAAACCGTATTAGTCAAGACATTCATTAGAATGTAGCTGGTTTTAGAACTTAAGCCTGAACAATCAATGAAGCATTCTTCTAGATCAAAGAATTAACAGATTGCAATTTATTACATTTATGGAAAAGATTAAGCATACAGCAAATGCAGCATGAACTACTGAACAGAAGACAAACAGACCAGCTGTTGATCCTCATTCTTCTCAAGCAGACAGACAGGAATAAACAGTACATTTTTAGAAAAGAGGGGAAAATGTTACAGCAGACATTAAACACAAAACCCGGTTTTCCTCATTCATATTTTAGTCCAGTAGAATTAACACAGGTTTGTAGGGCATCACTGAAAAACATGGTACAGGAATCAGATAAAATGTGTGTAACAATTCTGTCTTTCAAGCTTACCGAGATCGTCTGCTGACAAAGTAGAACAAGCAACTTGGCTCCTGGCCTTTGAAATATCTTACCCCTGGAGGTGAGATCAGTTCCCACCCTTCTGACTTTCCATAAAAGCCTTACAGTAGGTTCTACCAAATGGCTTCAGGTACCAAAAGGCTTCAGGTACCAACAGGGGATATCACACTGGAGGTGGCTGATCAATTAAGAATCAATCCTACCTCCTTTCCCCTCCCCCCCTCCATTGCATCTGGCTCTCTCCGTCCCCATCTTTTAATTATTATTTTACTTCGATTGTACTTTATTTGATTGTGTTAGGAATATTTACTTCTGATTTTAATTTTTTTTTGCTATAAGCTGCCCAGAGCCTCTTCGAAATGAGATGGATGCCAAATAAAATTAATTAATTAAACAAATCATAAGAACTAAATATGTATATTTCTTCCACAAATCTAAATCCAAAGGGAAGTTTGTCTCTTTCTTGCTAGATATCTGGTTTTCAAAACATTCCAGCAAAATAGATTAGAATTGCAAAACTGGTTCCTTTATTCCTTTGCAGTATCATTATGAGCCAAAATATAAGTGGAAGGGGCAGGTCCTCATCCACCCACCAGCACAAAAATTGAGAATGAGGCCTACCAGTCAATGCCCTTGTGATAATTATGTCCATTGAAGAACTGGATCTCTTCAAAGGTCTCTGAGCTGGGATAGTTACTGCTCAAGTCAGCATGGATCCCCAGGAAGAGATAGAGGGCAGTGGTACCTTTTCAAGGAAGAAGAGAAGAAATGGGGCAGAGGGACAAAGAGCTAAAAATCACTTTTCTACCAAGCTTCTGACAGAATTTTACACTCTCGATCACTGTTTCTCAACCTAAACGAGTGTGTGGATTTCAATTCCTGGCATTCAATTCTCTGGCCAGCATATTGGATGGAAAAATTTGGGAGTTAAACTCCAGACTTTAAGGTTGCTGAAGCTGAGAAACACTGATCTAGATTATTCCAGGGATAAGCGGATTTGATATGTTCAGTCCTCAATAAAAATGTTAAAAACCAATGATTACCCAGTAGATTTCTTAATTACGGCATACATGATATTTTATCCGACTGCATGGCCTTTTAAACAGATATCATTTTACAGACAGGCTGTGATGTAAAGCCTGATACTTTAACTTATATTTCCTATTTCTGTCAGCCTTACAGACTTAGCCTAAATATTATCAGATTTCAACTGTATTAAATGTTTTTGGCAGTTGCTTTTCCAACTCTGACAAGGAATTATATTGCTGTTGTAAAAATAATCTCCCTCTTAAAAAAAACAGGGAAAAAAGGTTTTTCTTTTAAAAAAATTGTTCCAGTTTCCTATGTTGAACCGTAAACACTTACAGTTGATGACAAATGGCACCAACAATAACTGTTCAATAACTGTTCAAATTTTACTCACCATTGCTTGAAACAGACACTCTCCTTATCCTGACAGTAAGTTGAAGACTATTATGCCACTTATTCTAATACGCCTTAAAATAATTTGTTAAGTTTTGGGGTAGTGGATTGTACATGCTCAGTCAATTGGGGTTTAGTTCATATATTATGGTTTTCAATGATACTGTAATGTAATCATTGTGATAATATATTTCAGCAATACAGCATACATCAGTTACTACTATACCTGTCTTCTGAGGACCAATAATTAGCAGCTTGGGGAACCGGTCGCAGGTCTTCTCTTTGGACCAAATATCCTTGTGGCGCTTGTCCTCACAAGGATCCTAAAATATGACCAACATGCTGGAATCAGCCAGGCCATCCACAGGAACAGGATTTTTATAGCCCAACTGTTCTTACTAAAGAGGTTGCTCAAAAGCCAGCAATTTCAAGGACAGGTAATCCTTGACTTACCACCATTCATTTAGTGACTGTCTGAAGTTAAAACAGCATTGTAAAATGTGACATATGACTGCTGTAGTATCCCTGTGTCATGTGATCAAATTTGGGGCACTTGGCAACTGGCATGTATTTATGAAACTTATGGTGTCTCAGGCTCATGTGATCCCCAATTGTAACCTTCCCAGCTGGCTTCCATCAAGCAAAGACAATGAGAGAAGCCCAGATTTGCTTAACAACTGCATGATTTACTTAGCAACTGCAATGATGCACTCAACAACTGTGGTTTAAAAAAAAAAGGACATATTAAACTTAGCAACAGAAACTTTTGGGCTCAATTGTGGTCGTAAGTCATAAGTAATAGAAGGAAGATATCATCTTTTACTTTGCTACTATACTGAGTTTGCTCCATAATTTGGAAGTTATTGTTTTGTTTTGTTTTACTTTCACTCTCTTAAAAAAAATACATTTTTTCAAAACCAGGCTTTCTTCTCCAGGGGGTCAGTTTTATAATCTATAATTATCAGAATACCTTTTTTGTAAACAGATGTACAATTGAAAGAAGTAACCAGATGAGATGTGCTGCTCACTGGATAGAAAGAAGCAAATCCAGACACTTCACATTTCACAGAATGTTATTTCACATCTGCCACTCTTACTGGGGAGTACTATGTATCTTACTGGTCTAAGACCACAATTAACCGAATTGAGTATTATATAACAGGCAACTCCTTGCCCAGATTTTCAAACCAAGAAAGAGACGAAACAATAAAGCACAGTGGAAATTTTTGCAATGCAGGCCCAGGGAGGCAGTGGATGCACACCTGCCAAAGGGGGTCTTTTTCTTCAGAGAATATCTGGAAATATTTCTGTGCCAGCTGCACAGGTGGCAACGTCTGTAACTTCAAGTTAGTCCAGGAGTTCAGAAATCGGACCAAATGCCTAAAGGTGTACAAACCTAGGCGGTCATTTCCATAATTGGAGAGGTGGGTCATAAAAATACTGATCTGTGCAGGACAGGAAAGAAGAAATGGAGGGGGACGACACATAGATTGGAATGATTACAGTAGTATTCAGGGAATTTTGTCGTAAAATACTAAACCTTCATTTGCAGATGAATAAAACATGCAGATGAACTAACTAAACACCACAAAAATGCTTTCCTGCATTAAGGGCCACCATGTTTCTATCCCTTATTGCAGAGGGTCAGCAATCTGTGCTGCTGGAGCCACATGTGGCTCTTTCATCCTTCTGCTGTGGCTCCCAGTTGCCAATCGGCTCCACAATTGACAGGGCTTTTGGTTAGGACAGGTAGAGGAAAAAGGACGCTGCACAAGGAGGAGACTCTGGGGGGGGGGGGGGAACCATCATAGAGTCTGGTCGGCTCCAGAATTAAACGGGGGCTTCCAGTTAGGACCTTTGTGATTCTTTGAGTGTTTATGGTTGCCAACCCCTGCCCTATCCAAACATCCCACAGAAGTTTTATCTCGCCATGATGGAGGGGAAAAAATCTTCATATTTAGGATAAGAAGTAAACTTTCAATAATAGAAGTTACATCTTCTGTTAATTCAGTTTAATTAAAAAAAGATTCTCCTTACTATTTACCTACCATATTTTCTACAAAGAACAGTATATCTGGAAGACATTTCTGCCCTTTTAAAAATATCCAAGCTGATTGGCACACCTTGTGGCAATATATTCCATAAGTGGATTAAATGCTAAGTCAGAAAGTGCTTTCATTTATTCTAAATTTACTTCCCAACTTCAGTCAGTTTCTCCCCAGTTCTAATTTCTGTTAACTTCAGGAAAAAATGTTTACTTGACAGCACTCATAATTGTGCCCACTTAATGTATTTCACTGTGTTCATACCATGTAATAAACTTTGACCAGGCAATTATCCAAGTGATATTACTATTTATGGCTCTTGCTAAACTCTTATGCCTAAGCCCTTTCAACTTAATCACTTCTAAATTATATTTATCTATCCATTCACCAAAATGTGCACGCGCGCGCGTGCACACACACTGTCTCTCCTACATATACATACTTTTCTGAAAATTATTCAGCTCTAGAATTTATCAACTCCAGAACCTTTCAGCAGCTAATTGGTTTTTTAACTTAATCATTTTATTTATATCCTGCCTTTTCTTTGCTGCAAGAATTCCAGTCCATTGGTCCTTGAAATAATACTTACGGGATTAAGGAGAACAGTCAGAAAAAGCTCGCCTCCATTGATGATTTTATCCAATTCACTCGAGCCACCTGGGTATTCATTATAGAATATGGTATGTGTAAATAATCCACATGTTTGCCGTGGGAGAACCTAGAAAGAAATTTTGGGGGGGAGGGACGGACAAGTAGCAAATTAAAAAGAATCTAAAATCCACTGGGCTATTTCTTACAAATCCCAGGTAAGTCGTTCAAGGTTAAGAATGAGTTGCAAATAATTTGGCCAAAAATGCCTCATTATGCACTGCCATCTTCTTATGATTATTGTAGGCTGCTTAATTTTACTCTGCACCACTTTTCCCCAAAGCATACAGGATCATGGAGCATGTTGGTCTAAAGTGTCTCTCTGCAGAAATCAGTCTACTCAACAGCTCTCCCATAAATTCATCCCGTCAGATTTAGAAAGTCAGCATTAATTCCTTCCATTTGGATATTGAGATCTAGTTTTCAAGGCTTCTAAAACCAAACCTCCTACTGTTTTGTATTCACTTGTTACTGACTTTGGAGGTAAAGAAGTTTTTTAGTAAGGGTAGATGGAATTGAACCTGTAATTAGGGTTCATATTTTCACACATAAATACAGTCATTCATATAAGTGCATAACTGTTCTTTCTTTCCTTTCCTTCTCCCTTCCTCCCTTTCTCAAGGAGAGAAGCAACCTAGAAGAGAAATTTCTTGACAGTTAGAACAATTAATAAGTGGAGCAATTTGCCTCTAGAAGTTGTGGATGCTTCCACACAGGAAGTTTTTAAGAAGAGACTGGACAACCTTTTGTCTGAAATAGTATAGGGTTTCCTGTCTCAGCAGGAGATTGAAAATCTCCAAGATCCCTTCCAACTCTGTAATTCTTTCTTTCTTTCTTTCTTTCTTTCTTTCTTTCTTTCTTTCTTTCTTTCTTTCTTTCTTTCTTTCTTTCTTTCCTTTCTTTCCTTTCTTTCTTTCTCCTCTCTCTCTCTCTCTCTCTCTCTCACACACACACACAATCTTCAAGCCCATCAGCTCAAACCAGGCCTATTTTAGTACCTCTCAACTTTAAACGAAATAATAATTTCCAATCTGCTCCAGAAAATAACTATGTACCAATACCCATCCCCACACTGGGGAAAGATAAGCTAAATAGAAAACCAGAGTTTTCTGGTATATGATTTATTCAAATGTATTAGACTAAAATATGCTTCATTATGCAGAAAGCCTCTGCATAATGAAGGTTGGGGTTGATCATCAATACAAAAATGATTTTTTTTTAAAAAAAAAAAACCATCTAATTTGAGGAGAACCAAAAAGTCTGTCTTTGAGGTATCTTTCATCTGCTGAGATTCTCTGTTTATGCATAATTTTAAAAGTTTCACTCTCTAAATGTAAACTGTGCTGAAATACTGTTTTATTTTCTTTTGGCTTGATAGAAGTCCTGTCATGCTGGGTCTGCACAGTTTGCCTCCTTAACCTAATTTAGGTTACCCTACACCGAATCCTGATAAGTGAGAAGCTATGAAGCAAGTCCTATCCTGTGTTCCTATTAAGACACTGTTGTAGTGGATACTGGAAAAATTAAGAGGCACAACACAGATCATTTGCTTGGCCTTGGTAAAGCCACTGCCCATCATAGCCTGGCTTACTTCATATGTTGCCAAAAGACTAAATGTACATGCTGAGACAAAGAGTACAATCTGCATTTGATACATACATTTGGGATGCAGCTTGAGGACAACAGAAGGAAGAGACTTTGTTCCAGTTCCTTCTTTCCCAAGGGAGAAAAATCTCTTCCTATGTTCATTTTATGCTTTTTCATGAATCTGAGAACAAAGGCAAAGTACACAACAGCTGCTCCTTTCAAGCTGATTAAAACCAGGGGTGTCTAACCTTGGCAACTTTAAGCCTGGCGGACTTTGTTGGCTGGGTAATTCTGGGAGTTGAAGTCTGCCAGGCTTAAAATTGCCAAGGTTGGAGACCCCTGGATTAGATTATCTCAGGAAAAAGAAACAATCACTGATGGCCATCAGAAACTTTCATGAACGGTATGCAGTCCATCATAACAACCAAAGGCAGGTCCTGGGGAAAGTTCATCAAATGATTGAGCCCTTTTTTGTCAAATAGGTTTACTAGGAATTATTTAAAAGTCCAGGCTCCCTGAAATTGTAAAGGATTCCTAAGATACTAGGATTGTCTGCTCCAGCTAAGTTTTGTTTTAATTTTTATTGCAAAGTAATAAGTATTCATTCTCATTGTTTCTCTCTCCCCCCCCCCACACTCTCTCCCCTCCTCCCTCCCTCCCTCTCAGAAAACTTCAGAAGTTGCAATTACAAAATTCTACTTCAAACTGGCAATGTAATTAAACAGAAGTCTTCCTTTAAGATAACCCATATTAAAAATGTCCAAAGTACGTTCTTGAAATTTTGTAAAGTTTCTAACACGTGCAATTAGTTAATTTTCCTAAAACAGCTAAAATTACTCAAAACATGCAAAACTCAGAGTTCAGGATTGTACTAATGGTTTTGTAACAGAATTTCCTTGAATAAGTAATATGAAATGCTCCAAATATCCATTTCCCTTCTTAGAAGGGAAACTTGCTCATCTCTTGTTTTAACTATGCTGTTTTCTAATTAAAACTCTTAGTTACCAATTTCTTGGAATCTGGATTATCCTGAATACCCCCCTCCCCATTTCTTTATCAACAGACTTCTTACAATGTATACCACTTCCCATTCTTAATACCTACTATTATTAAATATAGTATTATCTTCTTTGCTTTTCATAAGATATTTATTAGTATTATTCAAGACTCAGATGTAACTGAAACAGAATCATCAGCCAATATAAATATGAATATGATAAATATGATATTGTTCATGATACAATTTTCTAGAGGTAATTCTGGACAAACTAATATGAAGCCTCAATCTTTATTAAAAAAAACCCCTAACTTTCAAGTTGCTTGACAACTGACTCATATTACACCAATGGTTGCAGTATCCTGGGATCATGTGATCATTTTTTGCAACCTTCTGACAAAGTCAAAGGAGAATCCAGATTCACTTACTCATTTAATAACTGTAGTGATTCACTTAACAACTGTGGCAAGAACAGTCATAAAATGGGGTAAAATTCACTTAACAAATGTCTCACCAACAAAAATGTTGGGTTTAATTGTAGGTTTTCAGGAGTATGTTGAATGGTATTGTTGTAAAATATACTGATACTTATTTATTCTTTTTTGCCTCATCTCCTGCCTTTAATTTCTTTTGCTTGCTATTTTTTTTTTTTACCTTTCTGTTATGCTTTGGGAATCTCATGGTGGGCAAATATGTACCTCCATACATAAGAAATGAAAAGTGTCTCTCTCTTCCTTAAAAGATATTTGGAACCTACAGGCAAGTGGGTATGTTTAAAAAAAAGGTTGAAAATGAATCCAGACAATATGGTAATCATTCTAGTGATGAATGCCAACTTTTTAGAAGAAATTTGCCTCCGTTAAACCAGAGTACCTCTGTAATTCCTTCTGATTAGGGAAAAACCTTGGCCACAACCTAACCCTGGTACTTGTTTTTCTGAAAAGCAGTTAAAAGCTGTACATAGAAATGTTGTTTTCCAACTGCAATTCCCCCACCCACTGCCTACACCAGTGGTAAAAGGACAGAATGTTCTACCTCAGTCCTGACTGCCACAGCATTTACTGATTTCCAGGCTGCAATTCACTCTACGTGAGAGTAACTTTGTGGAGCACTCAGAAGCCTCAACTGGTAGCACACAGCTGTCCATCTTGCATTAAGGGTTAGAAACAGGTGCATATTCAGCTAATTTTGTGCCAATTATATGTGGCTGCCAATTTGCTTTTAGGCATAATTCCAAACAATATTTTTATTCCTTAAAGTCCTACATGACCCGAGACACTAATGTTTGCCTTTCCTAAACACGTCTATTGTTGCATCCGAGCATAGGGTCTGACAACAAAGACCTGTTGGAAAATTCTGTCCAAGGATTCAGTAAAGAATGATCAAATCTGTTTTTTTAAAAAATTTGTATTCGGTATCTGTGTAGGTTGATGAATACATACATTTAATTTATAAAGTTAAAAATAGCTAATGATAGTGAAGTTTAACTGTGGTCCTCAGACAAATTCTTTTTATGAAATCATAATACTGAAATCCAAATTTAAGCAGATGTATTATTTGATATGGTTTATGCTTATTCTTCTTTTTTACTAATACATTTAACATATGGTTATAAAATAATACTGAAATCCAAATTTAAGCAGATGTATTATTTGATATGGTTTATGTTTATTCTTCTTTTTTACTAATACATTTAATATATGGTTATAAAACACAAATAATACATTATTTTGGTATTTATATAGTATTGACTAGAGATTAATGCTGATGATTTAGATTTAAATCTGTAAAGATAGAGAAAAAATATGTCAACCTTGACTATGTTTTCTAAAAAGTTAATATTAGTCAGCATGAAATTGCTTAAATTTTACATCTAGAGTTGACCATAGCATTGATAAATAATTGCAAAATTCATTAAATTTGATTGTTACAGTACTATATAATAAAGGTTTTATCAGAGATGACCAGGCTAAGCCCAAGGGAGGGGTCAAACGTGCCACAAGTCATGAGTCCCTACACGCCCACAAGAAATCTCAGTCCAGCCCACCTGGAATACCTATCTTATGTCCCACTCATTTCTCTTGATCGCTAGTTGGTCAGATTCTTGTAGACAGCTAAAGCTTGCAATCAATCTTTATACTCATTTGAATGTCCTGCATTTCCTAACTTTCCCGGCTCTTCTATCATAAGCTTAATACAAGGATTCCACTACTTATTGCTGTTTAAAAAAAAGAACAAACAATTTATTAAAAAAAGAACAAACAACTAAAACATAAAAAAAACAATTTTCTAACTTTCTCCTTCTTTATATCTTTACCAATGTGTGGTATAAAGGGTTTATTCCTTGATTTATGCTTAATATTCTATAAAACAATGGGGGGGGGGGAAGCAAGCTGCTTGTATTCATCATCATAGTTCACGAGATTGATATGTTTTCTACTGACCATGATTCCACTGTGAATAAATCCTCTTCGGTAGCGGGCTGGTTTGAGATGAGGATATTCTTCGGTGCTTGTTACTTTGATCCCCCACACCTGTTTCCAGGCCTCATAGAGTTGCACATGGACTGGGTATACCCCTGAATGATGAGGGGCCACTGCATATCCCATATCTGTGGGGATGCCATGTTCCTAAGAAAAGGCATTCATAACTGGAATTTTAATGAAATAATTACACTGCAAATGAGAAGAGCCAGACATTCATTTTATTTCTTTATCTTCGTCTACACAATCCAGGTGGAATTCTAGTTTAAGACGTAGTTCAAAATGTATTTTTTGCTCTTGCTGAATTAGTCAGACCAGGGAATGCATTGTGTAACTAGCATTATATAAGTCTTATTGTTTCCTGTTTTTTGCAAGCTTTTATGCTCAATTTAAAGCAGGTTTTGTATAGAACTGGCCTGATGACTTTTAATCATCATGCTTCACAGTTTTTCATGAGATAGTTAAATGAACAAATACTAAATTTCTACCCTGCTGAACTGGAAAATATTCTACTTCACATCTGAACAGTTTTTTTATGGAAATGAAGAAATCCTGTTAAAAACACATTTGAATAAGGAGCAGTTAAAAAAAAAATGCTGTAGAACATGAACAAATCCCAGACAACAATGCAAAGTATTGGATTACAGCAGAGGCGATATTCAGCAGGTTCTGACCAGTTCTGGAGAACTAGGAGCGGAAATTTTGAGTAGTTCAGAGAACCGGCAAATACCACACCTGACTGGAGATTTTACAGTATCCTTCCCCTGCCACGCCCACCAACCCATACCCACAGAACCAGTAGTAAAAAATTTGAATCCCACCACTGGATTAGTGTAGTCCTCATCTAGTGACCATTTGTTCAGCAATTGTTTAAAGTTGTGACAATGCTGAACAAGTGGTAATTACAATCAGTCCTCAAAATTGTGGTGTCACAGTACCCACAGGTCACAAGATCACAATCTGGGCACTTGGCAACCAGATGTTGATAGTTGCAACATCTGATGGACACATGATTGCCATTTGTGATCTTCTCTGTTGACTTCCTATGAATTGGGAAGCCGGCTACGAGTCGCTCTGGTAAATCCCCCTAGTCTTCCTGTGCTCATGAGGGGCTGCCACAAAGAAGAGGGCATCAAATTATTCTCCAAAGCACCTGAGGGCAGGACAAGAAACAATGGATGGAAACTAATCAAGGAAAGAAACAACTTGGAACTAGGGGGAAACTTCCCAACAGTGAGGACAATTAACCAGTGGAACAGCTTGCCTCCAGAAATCATGGGTGCTCCATCAATGGAGGTTTTTAAGAAGAGACTAGACAGTCACAGATCTGAATGGTATAGGTTCTCCTGCTGGAGCAGGGGGCTGGACTAGAAGACTTCCAAAATCCCTTCCAACTCATTCATTGTATTCATGCCATGCCACCCACCTCTACAGTCTTCCTGCGCTTGCACTCCTAAGCCCCGCTCTTACACTATGCTATCCACCCCGAGGTTTTCTTTCATTAATGTGCGGCCTTGCACTGGGTTTCACTTCACCTCCAACTCTCATGCAACCATCCATCAATTCTCTCCCCCCCGCCCCAGCAACCCATGCTCCTTATTTGGGAGTGCCATCACTTCCCACTTAATGACCTGCATCTCTTGGGGGTAACAACAGCAGTAGGGATTGTTCTCTCTCCAAGTGATGTGGATACTTGACTTCATGCTTTATGACTGTGTCGCATAACAACAGCAATCCCAATCGCCATTGTGACCTGAGGACAATCTGCAGTTTAAGAATCGCCTTCTGCAAAATTACAATATTACGCTTTGTTTTCCTCTCCCTTATAATTAAGTTTTGTTCATTAATGTAATGGTGTGAATAACACTTCCAAAACTTCATACCCTTAAGAAGTATCTTTTTTAGACTCTTTTTAAAAAGAAAGTAATTTCACAAGGTCAGGTAAGTACTGTGCTGAAAGACGTTGGGAATTATCTGGCAAAAGCACTGATTGAATAAACTATATTTAGGTTAAATTTCAACTGAAAGTAGTATCGTACTATTTTAACATACACTTTCTAATGTCATGATAAGTCAGCAAGATCCAATCAAGTTCAATCCTTTATTTGTGTACATGTAGTGGACAGATTCTTGCCAAATTAAAGCTATACTTTTCTAATCTACTAGTATATCCTGAGAGATTTTAGGGTGCCATTACCCTAAATCTTTTCCTCACTGTCCCCTCCAGCTTTGGGTCATGCAGTGTCTTGGTCTGGGCCTCTCTCTGAGAAAGCACTAAATAGGCCAAATCGTCCCCCTATGCTGCTACAGGTGCACATTCCAACACAACTGCATCTGGATGTGATGGAGTAACATGAATATGCTTAATGTTAAAATCAGAACAGTACATTAGGAAAAATTTGGGGAGCACCAGGAATGAATCACTATTAAACTAGGAAAAATGCTAATGTGGAACTGAGCCACTTAATGATACTGGATACACTATTTGTCTCTGTATGTCCTTACTAGGAAAAGGAAAAAGGCAATCCTTGCACTGACTGCAATGTTGAGAGCTCACATGCAACACAACCAATTATCAATGTGGTTCTGGAGATATGTATTAAGTTTTCAGGAGAATAGTTTCAAAGTCCCAAATTAAATTTAAAACAGAGACCTGTGGGCAATAATATGCTATTTACTGCAACCATATATTAGCAGATATTTGGATGGTGTCATAGGAACAATTATTTGCTTTTAGCACACATGAAAAGTAAACCAAAAAAATTCAGCTGCAGATCAGTAGCTATAGGAGGCACACACAAGGACAAAAATAGCAGCACACAATTTGGGAACTATTAGGTGTACCATGAATTGAAACCATTTGGGAACCTCTGTTCGTCAAACTTTCCACTCTGTGGCTATGCAATGCTTCAGATTGTATTACCTGAAAATATTATTCAACTGGTTACAAATCCATAATATTTAAAGACTTTCCCATTTTAGTGATTTAATGTACAGTCACACTGTTCTGGCAATTCCTGTTTCATTTTGCAATGATAAACTTGCTATAGCCACTGGTTCTAGATGAGAAGTGAGCAAACTAGTAATTCTACACGGTCACACTATCCTCTGTTTTTCATAAAACCAACCCTCCTCACTCCTGGACAGCATCTTACTTACCACAGCAAATTTCTTGTTCATGGCCATTTGGTCTGCCAACACAGATTGATTGTGAAAAAGGTGAGGCTGCATGTGACTCCACATGTGGGGGAACCACCAAAACTCCTTCACATAAGAAAGCAGAAGGTCATCTCCCTCGTCCTCTGCATCTGTACCTGCCAGGACCAAAGCATCATCATCACTAAGCAATGTTTAAGCCACAAATGAAGGCAAAGCTTCACGAAAATCATAGCACTCAATCTGATAGCTTCTACACTGAGCAGCATTAAATGGAGTACACTGCATGGATGAAGTTAACCCCAAAATCTTGGATCTCCCCAAGTAGAATGAAATAGAGAAAACACTCTTCTTTATTAACCAGATACACAACACTATCATTTCCATGTCTAGAACTCAATGCAGAGGAGAAATCCTGTGGTCTTTCAAATGGTTTATAAAGTACAAATCTCAACAGCCTTAGACAACATAAAAGATAATAAAAGATGCCTGCAGTTACAGATTACATTTGGAGGACTTCAGGTTCTTACAGTTGCCTTAATGCTTTAAGATACGTGCATATTATTCAAGTTACATTAGGCAAATTTTCACCAGTCACAAAGAATAAAAGGTTTGAGAGCCTCGTAAGAAAACTTTACCAATTGTATTCTTACCTGTGTGGAAAAATTTCCCTGAGTAGCCCAGATTGAAGGTAAAATTTGGGATGTGGGTACGTAGTTCATTCTGAGTGTCAAACAAAGCCTACAGGATGGAAAAAAGAGAATTTAAAAGAGTAGCTTACAGAAAAGATTGAATCTATGTAAGCTGCAAAGCTATTTGAACTAGGTGGTACCTCAATTATAGTAACTACAAGAAGAATCTGGGAGTCCTAATGGACAGTCACTTAAATATGAGCTAGCAGTGTGCTGCAGCTGCCAAAAAAGCCAACACAGCCCTGGGCTGCATTAACAAAGGGAAAGACTCAACATCACATGAAGTGTAGTACCACTTTATAAAGCCTTGTTAAGGCCACATTTGGAATATTGCATCCAGTTTGAGTTGCCACAATATAAAAAAGATGTTGAAACTCTAGAAAGAATGCAGAGAAAAGCAACAAAGATGATTAGGGGACTGGAGGCTGAAACATAATGAAGAACTGTTGCAGGAATTGGGTATGTCTACTTTAATTAGAATAATAATAATGAAAAGGATGAGAGGTGACTTGATCTAAGGGGCTGCCACAAAAAGGTGATCAATCCATTCTCCAAAGCACCTGAAGGCAGAACAAGAAGCAATGGATGGAAACTAACCAAGGAGAGAACCAATCTAGAAATTAGAAGAAATTTTCTAAGAAAAAATTTAACCAATGGAATGGCTTGCCTCTGGAAGTTGTGGGTGCTTCATTACTGGAGGTTTTGAAGAAGAGATTGGACAGTCATCTGTCTGAAATGGTATAGGGTCTCTAGCTTGAGTAGAGGGTTGAAGTAGAATAACTTCCAACTCTTTATTATTCTATTAATTCCCTGAACTTCCCATTCTTTTTGCCAAAAGCCCATATATTGCATGGATTGCTGTACGAATATGGATTACTACAGATAACAGAAACCCTTGCTCAAATACACACAAGATTGGAAGTTTCTGGATATTCTATCACAGATATTGATCACATTCACATAATCTTTGTTCAAATTTAAAACCACTTTGAGCCATGATTATCGTGGTATTTCTACATATTGCTCTTTTTATAACTGTAATGTTAGTAATTACTTGGTTCCCTAAATGGGTAATTCGAAATTTGATATTCCTGTTTTCTGAAAACCTGACCTATCATCTACTGATTTTCAAAAATATTCAACAATATACTCAAGAATTACATGTGCAAATAGCCTCCTGTCTCCTTCTTGAACTGTTGTTGCTAACATTAGAGTTGTAATACTTGACTGAATGTCATAAGGGCCAGTCTACAGTTCCTGCTGCAACGTTCACTTCCAAAAAGTGAGAGGAAGGAGCTTCTTGTGTAATAAGTATTTTATTACTGCCCTAGAGGTTAAAAACTAAAAGTTCCATGCTACCATAGAAACGGAAACAAGAATGTATACTAGTTCAGACATTTTTTTTCATTAACATGTATTAATATATGCATTTCATTAATTCACATGCCATCAGAAGTTTACTTTTACAGGACAGCTATATTGTGAACTACAGATATATTTTGCAATATCCAACTTCAGAGATCACTATTAATAAAGTAATCTTTGGACTCACATATCGCCTTTCTGATAGGAACAGGTATTTAAATTCACTTGAGATACCTTTTATGAACTATGCCCATGTTGGATATCCATTAAATACCTGTTGTTTCAACCTTTGACTGATACACATTTATTAAACTTAAATGACTAGCGAGAGGGTTCAGTGACATCTCTACTTTTGTTGAAATATGAAAAAATAATGGCCAATAATTTAAAAGGCAAGTTATTGTATTTATTTATCAAATTTATTAGCTGCGCATCTTACCACAGGGCAATTCTGGGCATATTGTATGATTTATGTTTTTCATTGCTGCTCTGTTCTTTTAAATGAAATTTAAGGCTAATGACATGAAATAAAAATTTTCAAAAGCATCTTGCTGTGACTAGCAATGTCTGTTATATGGCTCAAATGTTTCCCCGTGTCCTCCTTTCCCCTCCCTTTGGTAATTAACATTTGACCAAGGTCAGTTTACTGATCAGTTTGCTTATAAAATACTTTCCTCAAAACAAATTCCTTTCAAGAGAAATTGTATTTTTCATGTCAAAAATTGTTTAGCACCTCACATACAGAACTTTCCCATTTTATGCAAAGTGTTTCACATTAGTGCATGTGCACCCATCTATAGCTAAATCAGTTTAGGCACCTGCAATCCAAACAGTATGCTAGCAGATAGAACAAGCAACAAGAATTCTGGGATCTAGGTCACTGATAAGCATCAATAAAACCCATTTAAACTTTTTCTTTAATTAAATGAACTTGAGGATCAATAGGCTCCACATCAACCCATAACCATAAAGCCAAGAGCAATGTGCAGGTTTAAGAACAATTACCTTCACATCATCCACTTTCATTCGTGTGCCTTCCTTGCCAACAAAGATATCATCAATGTCTACCAAGATGTAACGGTCAAGGGGAAGTGAAAGCCTCTTGCTGGTCAGGAATGAAACAGCGTCCACAAAGACCAGTTTGTGTAGCCAAAAGTTGAGATTGTTGCCAAAAAGGACTCTCTGGATGCCATCATGGAGTCCCAAGTCTTGTATGACGGTGGTATGGAGTGCAGCATCAATACTCATATGTGGGATGGATTCAGCTGACTTGGTTTTAGCGAGGAGGACTGGTTCATATGTGGAATGGTTTGACTGGAAGACTGTCCAGTCCTCCCCTGGAAGAAGTCCCTTCTCTACCTCGCTGGGCCGCGTGATGTACAGCAGTGGTGATTTGGGATTGATGCTGCAGTCCTTCAGTGCAAGGTTGGAGTGGAGAAAAAGGGGGAAACCTTTCAGCTGAGCACTCAGTAAGCTGTTCTCGTTTGCCTGTAAAGAGATCACATGAACTGAATGACAACTTCAGACTGGAAGTTGTCAGGCAACATTAAAAACAAGGACAAGTGAAATGAATTTCAGCTTACAATCAGGGAGATAACTTTCTCTGCTCAATGGACTCTTCAGAAAGCACAATGGGTCCTAGTTGCTTGGCAAGTCCAAATCTCAGGACTAAAAGGCCAAAGGACACTAAACACTTTCAGCGGAGATGTATAATTCAAAAGTTTCCCCATTCAAAAGCTTTCATGCAGCAATCCAGAAGCCACAGCTTAATTCTTGTTTGTAATAGAAACTGGTAGGGAAAGTTATTACAGGCATGGAGGGTGACCTTACTACTGTAACTTTATGTCTGTAGATATTGTCAGTCATTCAGATCATAGTTGGGTCAAAAGTGCTTTTTCAAAAGGCAACTGGACTGTTTTTTTCTCTGAGGAAGTAGAATACTTTCGCTTCTCATTCAAGAAGCTTCTTCAGTTCTGGCAGGATGGTGTGGGCAATGAAAGGATTACTTCTGACAGGATTGGGAGTGGGGAGGTTTGGAAGCATCATATTTCTTTGCAGTCATCCTGCAGTTAGCACTCTCCCTGAGGCCAAAGAGGACCCTCAGGGTCACCTGTACCAGAGTGCAAATGGGGGCGGCATCTTCTTGGGACTGCTGCATGATAGATAAAAGATAGGTGGTGTCTTATCCCTCCCCTTTTCTTGAGAGAGGACTGCTCAACATTAACAAAATGGCCTCTTTTATGCCTCTTTCAAGCCAGTGGTCCTCTGCAAGGATGGGCTTCAATATGGGGTTCTCTGCTCGGTTACTGGGTGAGCGTGGCCATGGTAGGCGTGGCCTAGTTGGCCTCCTGCACCACAGTGGGGTGTGTGTGTGCGTTTTTGCACTCCTTGAGCCTCCGGGAGGGCAAAAACGGTCTCTCTAGCCTCCGGAGGCTCTATGGAAGCTGGAAATGGGCCCATTTCTGGCCTTCCCAAACTTCTGGGAGGCTGTTTTTTACCCTCCCCGAGCCTCCGCATACACCCTGCACTTACCTGCATCCAAAACAGGCTGCATGGGGACTCCTGGAAGGAGCGGGGCAGGGGGGGGGGGGCCAGCCTGGAGTGGGATTTGGGGATTCTCCAAACTCCACAGAATCTTAGCTAGGGATTCTCCTGAACCCCTGTGAACCCCCAGCAGCCCACCCATGGTCCTCTCTATCCAGAACATGGACTTTGCTTCCACCATCCCCCAGCCTCATCCTGCCAGAATTGATAAAGCTTCTTGAATGAGAAGCTAAACAACTTCTTCCTCTTCCTCAGGGAAAAATAAGTCCAATTGCCTTTCGAAAAAAACACATTTGAGACTATCCCAAAAATTTGATTAGTTTAATTTAAATATGGTTAAAATCATTTTACTTATTACTCCACCCAGATCCTTCTTTTAGAAGCACTGAGACTTTGCTCTTGATTAAGCTATAAATTATGTTCCTAAAAAAGTCAACATGTTCACTATCTTTGGTCAAATCATAAGAATGTCATTAGTATAAGCATTTCAGCAACCAGAGCCAGTTTGCAATGGAATATGGAACAGTTTATTACCAATTTTAACATGAACCTTTTCTTAGAAGAAAAATCCAGATTATATATAACTCAAGGCAGCAAGCTTAACGAATACTTCTGCTTCCTACTTTCCCACAACAACCCTGTGCAGTGGATTGAGCTAATTAATTGTATTATTCACAATTAATTAATAATTATTTCACAAGTGTCACCATATTTTTTAAAAAATCTTCTCTGAACTGCCCATTATAAAAGGGGAAGAATGGAATCTAGTCATGACTCATCTCTAATTTAAATATCAGCAGACTGAAGGGAAGAAGAGCAGCAAGAACAGAAATCCTGAAGATGCTTCCATGTGACACAGAATATGATGAAAAAACAAACCTAGGGGTGGGAGGATCTGCTCTCTAGCATTCAAACTCCAGATGGCATTTTTCTCTGAGCAGACACAAGCAACCTCATAAGAACTGAATAGGTTACTTGTTTCAAGATTTGCTGCGGAGAGCAACAATCCAGTACTCATGCACCCTGAGAATTATAAAATGTCAGGATTTAAATTTATGATGGTTCATTTAATTCCTCACAGAGTCCAAAGCTGCTCATAGCATCTGACTGCATGTCTCTGCCATTAAACTAATGCAAAATAAATAATGGCACCGCCCTTGGTTCAAAATGTTGTAAGAGGGGAAAAAATACCAATGCATAGTCAAACAAGAGACCTAAGAAACTTGTTCTAAGATTAGGTCAAAATATGCCCCTTATCTATTAATGTCTTCTCTTACTCTTAATCCACACTCTCTAAAATGGCTTTCAGGGGACAGATATAGATGGCTCTCAATGGAATTCCTACAGAAGTAAAAAAAAATGTTTCAAAAGGCACTGTTCATTTGTACACAGGGTGGGGGGGTAGATGGAGGGAGGGAGGGAGGGAGGGAAGGAGGATAGTTGGCTAACAACTCCAGAGCACTTTGGGGGGGGGGGGAAACACATTATCTGGGGAGGATTCTGTCTAAGCCATAGTAATGAAATAAATGGCATTGGTTATGCTTGGCAATAACCTTTGGCAGGCCCTGGATAGGGGTACTACATTTATCTTGTATTTCCTTAACCTTTCAGTGACCTTTGATATGGTGGTTGCCTCTTTACTACAGGGCCGATTCAACTTTGTGTTGGGAAAGGTTGAGCTACAGGCTCCTGTTTTGGGGTACCTCAGGGTTGCATTTATCATTCACATGAAGCAGCTGGGGGAGCTCTCATGGCACTCAGTTGTAGATCTCTGCCTGGGTTCATCAAGTAATGCCATAGCTCCTTTCCCTGGAGCTTGCGAGGATCTGGATAGAGGACAGACTTAATCCCAACCTTGGCAAAACTGAGTGGGTATGGATGTTTAGGGTCTATGGTTCTGGAAAAGTCTTTAACTCTGCCTGGGAGTGACTTCCCTAGTCAAGCCAGTGAGCCAACTGGGTGTCCTCTTAGACTCAGATTCCCACTCTTCTTAACAATCATAACCATGCTAAGATGATTGATTCAGGCCATCAGCAATGGAGACATCTGCTAGGAGAAAGTTTTCTTACACTGCCTTTGTATTACCTTCTAATTTTATGTATAAAATGTGAAGTAAACTAATTTTGGGACATACAATATTGTGTTGCATGCCTCTGGCCCTTTTAAAATTTCAGGTGTGAAGCATTTCTCTGCCTCTGAGATGTCATGTCAAAAATATAGGATACTTAGCTACTCAGTTCACTTTCTTTTTGCAGAGAAGCATAAATAGACCTTGGGGAATATTAACAAAGAATCATCTCACAAGAAATCAGGAAAGGGAACTACAACTTGAAATGTCATAGTACCCTTTGACAACTTCATTATGCAATAGGAATAGGCTAACATATATTATTCTGCTTTTCACTGTTGCTCAAATCTTATCTCCAGAAGTCAGCATATCGCTTCTCCTCTTCCCATCATTTCAGCAAACACTTTCTCAAATTTGAAATACCTTGAAAAAGCCAATGATGCCTACACCGTACTCTACACAGTACTTGTCCAAGAGCTCACGATTCCAGGCATCCAGGTTCACATACTTCAGGATGTTCTCATAGATGATCAGTGCAAAGCGCCCTCGGTCCTTGTCAGTCAATGTAGGCATGTCTCCCTTCCCTGGAGCGATCTCTGTCAGATATTTGAAACGACTAGATTCCAAGATGGCCACAATCTCCTGTCCCAGTTGAGAGTAAAGGCTTTCCACAAACACAAGGACCAAGGGGTCAGTCCGAGAAGAATCTACCACTTTGATGGGCTTTATTGGGAGCAGGCGTGAAGGAGTAATCTTCGGTTCATCACAGTCTGGGCTGGGGACATCCCCAGAGGGTTCCAGTCCCCTCTTCCACCCATATAAATAATATGCGGAGACAAAAACACTGAGCAGGCAGAAGGCAAAGAGCAAGAAGAGCACCACTTGAGGTGATACCTGCCGGAAGCTCCTCCGGATCCTTACTAGAGTCATCCTTGCTTTGGAAAAGAGTTTTCAGGTTCCTTCCCCACCCCACCCCACCCACCCTTCCCCCCTCCCTCCCTCCAGGTCTCAGCTCAGGAAAGACTGGAGATTTCACAAAGAGGCCATAAATGTGTAGAACTGCCCCTGTGACAGTCCCTTATCCATCCTGGTCCTTTTTCATGTCACCATGGCAAATCCATTCAAAGTTCCTTTCTCAGATAAAAATACCAACAGTTTCTCATCGTCATTGTTTTATTTGGATGGAAATCTGATAGCCTTGGCCTTCGGGAACTGTTCTCAAGAAGCAGGACCACATGGTGATTCCTTGGGTCTGCAAACAGAAGCAAAAGGTGGGGGGATGTTAGCAGTGGGGAAGAAAAGCCTCCTTTCCCAGTTCAGAAGCTCTGTCTCTTAAGACATTTGTTTTCAAACAGAGAATTTATGGGTTCCTCACATCTACTTGGCTTCTCTTGCAGTTGGAGTGGGAGAAAACTCACTATACCCACACATAAGTGCTCCTTACTTTTGTTTTAATTATTATTATTTCTTATCATGTACCAGGCAGTGAACTTTCTGCCACTGTTGCATAATAAAAGCTGGACTTGTTAAACCAATTCTTTGGGAGAGCAGAATATGCCAGTGGGTAGATGATTAGGGATGCCCTTTTTTTCTTTCCAGAGCATTCAACTCTTTGCATTCTTTCATCTTTTTTTTTTTTAAAGTTTCCCAGGCTATTTAAATCCATATAAATAGCACAAGAAAGGAGTCAGAGAAATAGCTAAGGAAGATAAAATGCAGGCTCGTGCATATGCATACATACCATAGATAGATAGATAGATAGATAGATAGATAGATAGATAGATAGATAGATAGATAGA
>BLBF01000003.1:72766122-72777904 GCA_015471245.1 Laticauda colubrina
TATCTATCTATCTATCTATCTATCTATCTATCTATCTATCTATCTATCTATCTATCTATCTGTATGTGTATACATATAACGGCTGTAAAAGTCTGACTCACAGACGAACTCAATGCAGAAGCCTGATGATGGCAGATGAGATTCTGCTGAAACGTTGCTACAACTTTAAAAGCGCTACAATGACGTGGGATAATACCTGAAGGAAGCTGAACAGCACACATATATGTATATATGTATATATATATATGCAAACTGGATCTTTCTGAGGCCTTAATCTGCAAAAGGAGAATACACTAACTTCAACCAAGTTCAACTAGCTTTATAGAGAAACTATAAATGTAAGATTGCAGTAACCCCCCCTTCCCCAGCCTCAATTCAATCTCAGGGCATCAATTAAAAAAAAAAGCCAGCTCCCCTTCAGAGAACCATACATGCAACAGTCTTACAGAGGACCCACAGTTTGTTTTCCCAGTCTTGCAGATCACTCCCATGTAGCTTTGAGGTAGCTGCCACACTCTCTGCACCTGCTTCAGCTTAGTGTCAATCACTTGCCAACACACCACAAGAAGCCTTTAATACTTTGACAGTGTAGAGGGCTGTAAGAAAATTGCTTTGTATGCTTGGAAAGGCCAGAGAGGGGCCCTCAACCCAGCTTTAACTCATGGAACAAAAACATGAAACAATTACAAATATTCTCCTATAGGCAGTCACTGAAAGAGCCATCCCAAGGCACTTCCAAATAAGAGAACATTATTCAATGCAAATGGTTGGGGCATTTTACCTTTGGGTTAGAATACCCTCAAAGTACACAAAGACACAAGACAGCCTCAAAAAAGTTTAAAGAGATAAACAGAAAATGTGTATTTCACCCATCCCAGTTTTGAAAGGCAAACCCGGTTTCTGTATTCTCTCACTGTGGTTTAGTGCAGAAAGTTTTCCAGTTTCTCAGTCAAGAAATAATCTTACAAAGCTTAAAAGAATATTTGGGAAGTGATCTTTCCAAGGACCCAAGCTGAGCCAGGAGCAAATTCACCCAACTGCCAAATAAAGACAACAGGAGGGAGGAAACAACTACCTTGTATAGAAAGCACAGCAGTTCCCATAACCCTGCTCTTGAGCCCACACAGGTGAACAGATTTGACTTGCATACCATAATATTAGTCAGCTCACAGCTACATCAATTATCATATATGTGCACCTTCAAATTTTCTTCAATCACAGTATTTACTTTTCCTATAGATATAACTTTTGACATTCCTGCTTCCAGGGATGCAAAGAATGGGCAAAGTAATAGTACCAGCTAGAAAATGGATCCCTAATATGTGGAGCATGTTCAGATCATGACAATTCCACACAGTATTCTTATTCAGTAAAAACCGATCTTTGAACATCCATCTGAATTTTCATTTAGGACTAAATGAGACATAAAATTAAATCTATCTTTGGCTTGAGACTGATAATAATCCAGAGCACAGCAGGTATATGACATGAAACATATTCTCCTGTGTCTCTGCTCTTATCCTGGGGAAAAAAATTCTACATTTAATATTAGCACCAGGAAGAAAATCCCCACTGTTACAGATTATGAATTTCCTTACAATGCAAATAGCAATTGCTTGGGGGTAGGCGGGGAAAAAAGGATACATTTAACTTTCTTCATATCCGCTTTGAGATAAAAAAGATCAATCCCTGGCAGCTGCAGAATTTTCTATTTCCAAGCTACAGCTCACTAAATGCAGATACTGTAGGTTAAACCATTATGTTTACTTTATCCATTAAGGTTGAAGTTTAATAGCCACAATATTTTTCCTTACTGATTTTTTTTTTAGTGACATTTAATTATTACAGCTGAGGACCCCCCTTTCCCCCATTCACAGTTGCAAGTTGAAACATCTGGCAAAATTTCCAAAATGTGGTTGTGAAGTGCTCAGTCTTGTATTCTACTCTTCTTCATTAAATTTTAATCAGACATTACTCAGACTTTTTAAAGCACAAAGAATGAATCACAATTATTGTTTTCCCACAAGCTAAAGCTCCCTAGGGTAGATGCTCCATCAGTGCACAGGAAGACACTACTCTGAATCTAAAGAGCTTTTCCAGTATGCCGGACAAGAGATCTTCCTCTACACAAACTGGACAATCAGACAGATCAGTTAGGCATGACACTTACCATATATACTCGCATATAAGTCGATCTCGCATATAAGCCGACCCTTAAAAAACTGCCCCAAAATGAGGAATTTTGCGAAAACTCGCGTATAAGCTGACCCCCAAATACCATGGTGTGTTGTTTGGGCTAATAACAAAAGAGTATCAATATGCAATGCACTGATGAAGGTTCATTATCAAAGCATTTGTGTAGGAAACAATATTAAGTTAATTACCCGGTATGTAAAGAATCTGATGTTGCACGTGACGATCGCAAACACGAAAGTGGTCACATGAATGACTAACCAATCACAGCGTGTTATGATCCGGTGATAGAAAAAGCAAAATGGAGGCGCCCAGAGTAAAAAAAATGTGCTTAATTAGATGTAATTATGTTGCATTTTATTTGAGGCACAGTTAAAATTAATATTGAAATTGAATTGTAGTTTGTCGGAATTAACTTTATTTAGTGCAGTCTCAATTTTTATGGCTGTATGTATGACTGAATGGTAATGTCGATGATATTGCGTGATCTGAGAAGTGGTGTCATGTCAGTTCATTTGTGTGATTTATGCGCGTATAAGCTGACCCCCTAATTTGATAAAAAAAAAATTGAGTTTTAGAGTCGGCTTATATGCAAGTATATACGGTATATCCCTAATATGTGAATACTACTAGTAGAACTTTTTAATCTGGCTGGCTGACAGCCTGCCACATAACTACTGCAATGCAATATACATTTTTTTAAACAATTAAAAGGTGAAAAACACTAAAACAAAGTTTAAAGTAGGATAATCTCAGACATCAAGAATATCATTAGTAAGAGGGAGAACATTCCTAGTCCTGTCTATCCAACTCCTGGATTCTTATCTCCTGCTTAAAAGAGCAGATGCCAATCATAACCAGAAGGGTCTATACACAAATTGATTTTTTCAATAGAAGGTAGTATACAGTTTGTAGCTCAGGAACTGTGGAGTCCTTGGTGCTCTTTGAGCTTGGTTGTTTGCCTGCAGACATTTCATTACCCAATGAGGTAGCATTATCAGTGTGAGTTAATGTGAGGTCTGTACGGTAGCTTGCTCTGCCAATTTTGATGTAGGTTATGGTTTTCTCTTTGGTACAGGTAGTCCTCAATTTACAAGCACAGTGAGAATCAGAATTTCTACTGCTAAGAAATGCAATTGTTAAGTGAGTCACACCCAATTTTATGACTTTTTTTGCCACTGACATTAAGCAAATTTAGTCCCATCCCCCCCTTTTAATCTCCAAAATGCTTTAACCATTGTAAATTCTTATCAGTTGCCAAGTGCCTGAATTTTTAATCAGGTGACCAATAAGGTCTCTAAAACAATTGGCTGTAAGTCACTTTCCTTGGCACCGTCATTAACTTCAAACAGTTGCTAAATGAATACTTGCAAGTCAAGGTCTACTTACATAGTTTCTTGATTAGGGTACTGTTTCTTGCTTGATTACTTGGTATTAATCTCTGGGTTGATGTTGGCTTCTGGAGAGGATATGTTCCGCCCTTTTTGTCTCCTCCTTAGTTTTTTTATTGACTCTTCTGTATGGTGTAAATGTGGTTTATTTCTGTTGATAGCTGATTATCAGAATGCCAAGCTTCCAGGAATTTCAAAGCATTTTTTGATTTAGCTTGGTCTAGGATACTCACAGTTCCTAGCTGAAACTGTGGTAGAACCTGCCCATGTGTTGTGAGATTAAGGCATAGTGTCTTCTGACTGCTAGTTGGTGTTCTTTATTTGTATTTTTAGTTGTTTTTTTAAACTGCTATTATTATTTTGATAAATAACTCAAGATCAGGGGTGTCAAACTTGCGGCCCGCGAGCCAGATGTGTCACATGCTGGCCACGCCCATCCCCCAGTTTAGCACAAGAAAAAAGTTGCAGTACATCACATGACAACAAGACGCCACTCCTGCTCAAGATTATAAACATACCTAATACTCACAAATGAAGGCAAACGTACATGTCCCAGGACAATATTGCAGGATTCAATATCGAGTTGGTCACCGGGACCAAAGATTTTTTCTTCCAATCTTTTAGGCTCATGCTGGAGGGATTGCTGGAGCTTCCCTCATTCCTCAGGGAACTTCTTTTCTCTCTCTCTCTCCAGAATGCGTGAACGTGTGCAAACATTCTGGAGAAAAAGAAGTTCCTGAAGGATAGGCTCCAAGAGGAGCCCGAAAGCGTGGAAGAATAAACCTTTGGTCCCAGTGACTGACTCAAATTGAATCCTGCATACCTAATACTCCTTCCTCCTTCTATTTCATCCCACAACTATCCTGTGTAAGGGATTGGATGGAGAGACTGACTGGCCCAAACTCACCCAGCTGGCTTTCACGCTAAGGCGAGACTACAGCTGGTTTCTAGCCTGGTACCTTAACCAATAGATCAAACTGGCTCTCATAACTAGCATAGTGGATGTTCCACTCTTTACACTATATATTGTAGGTCATTCCTATTTTTTTCTTCTTAAGACAACTAGGTCTTTTGGTTTAGTTATGATGCTTTGGAGGACCTTAGTTGGTTTCTGTGCTACTTTGACACTGTGTGATTGTAATGGTCTATTAGTTGTTTCTAAGTCATTTTTAATGCGTGACAATATTATCCTTTTCCTAGCTTGTGTTGGTTGTCCTGTAATGATTACATGGTCAAGCATCATGTTGTTGCGTGGGCATCCCATTTTATATAGGCAATCTGTTTCCTTTTTCTGGTGTTCTGGCTTGCTGCAGTGTGTTTGTATTCATCTGAATAATGTTCTTACCCAGCTCCTCTTGTGGGAGATTAGCTTGTTACTTTGGTAACAGAGCACTTGGTCGTTGTGGGATGTCTTTTGATAGACTTATTTTTAAAAATTTGGGGTCATTTGCTCTCACGAGGATACACAAAAAGGGTTATATGTTGTTGCTGTTTTCCGAAAGGCTTCTGGGAACAATTCATGGTGCTGATTACGCCTTTATGGTACAAGGCTGTGTTAGTTCCAGGACTGCCAATCTCCAACGGAGTTTGCCAGCCCCAAGAGATCTAAATGAGTCAGATGTCCTAGGTTCCCTCTGTCGGAAAGTATCATCTGGCAGAGCCAGAAAGCGTGCTTTCTCTGTTGCAGCATCAGCCTCTGGAACAGCTAACCCCACAAGATTCAAATGGCTTTTAATCTACTTTTTTAAAGTCTTAAATAACTGTTTTTTGCTCCAACAACTGGACCAGGGTGGTGGATGAGTCTATCTCTAGGGAGCAGAAACTCCCACAAATATTAGCTGGCTACAGTTACACTGTCTTTGTCTCTGTTTTTAAAATTTCCTTGAAGTTGCGATGGTTTGCAAACCTATATTAATCTCCTATAGCAGTAATTTGTGGGTTGAAGGGTATATTAATTGATTAAATAAATACATCTAGATTCAGATCTATGAATCTCAGTGATGATTTGTGGTCAGTCAGTCACTGTCATTCCAATATCCTGCAGTATAAAACTACAGTGAGGATATAATTGGTAGGCAAGTATTTTAAGCTGCAAATATTTAAGCAGCAAATAATTGCAAATATTTTAAGCTGAGTTTCTAAAGAAAGAATGAGACCCAAACTTAACTAATAAATAAGCTGAAACAAAATATTGTTTGTCTCTTTTAGATATAGGCTAACAGTAAAATTTCCATCAGGCCCAAATTCAATTCCTTGTAGCTCCTTTGGACATTTTCATACAGTTTGCCAGGCAGGAAAGACTTTTTCTCCAAATGCAAATAATCTTAATTTGCAAAACAGAACAGGCTGCTGATACAAACTAGCAAGGAACACATGGTGCAACAATTCTGACAGAAATTCAGCCAAAAATCTTATGAGCCACACCTACTGTGGAAAAGGCAGCAAGATCTGTCACCACCAATGCAGCATAGGAAGAGCACCACTAGAACTCAGCGAACCTGAGATAAGATGATGACCCTCAAGATCTCCAAACAAATTACACTCTTTCTCATGGGTTTTGCTCTCATACACCAAACGCACATCAACTTCTTCATCAACAGCCATGGTGGCACAAAATGCAGTACTTCATTTTCTAACCACTGCACTGCAGACTACTTCTGCTAATCACTGGCTGCCAGCAGTTTGGCAGTTCAAGTCTCTCACCAAGCTCAAGGTTGACTCAGCCTTCGATCCTTCCGAGATGGGCAAAATGAGGACCCAGATTGTTGGGGGGCAATAGGTTGACTCTGTAAACCACTCAGAGAATGCTGTAAAGCACTGTGAAGTGGTATAGAAGTCTTAAGTGCTGTTGCTATTGCTTCTGGCCTTATGGTGGTTTTAGGAAATGTTCACAAGGCCTGACTGTCACAATTTGTTCTATCTATCTGCAGTAAAAAGCATTCCTTTCACCACTTGCAAGTGCTTTAAACATTCTTCAAGTCTCCCATCTTCCAAGCTGGAGTTGTTAAGCCTTGCTAAAAGCTAGGTCCCCAGCAGCAGCCTTTGAATTGAGGCAGAGCAGCAGTCAATGGCCTGCCGTTTCTCACCTTGACATCTTAGCAGGGAAAGCAAGGGTATTAATAAATGCCAGCTTGAGTCTCCAGCTATTCAGTGAAGGCGTTTCTAATGGCTTTAGCTGAGGTTATAGTTAAATTAGCTTCTGGTTACCTTACCAAATTCATGCTCACATGTGAATTTGACGATTCTGATGTTTTTCAGCACTGAAGTGCATTTGCTTATACCATGCTGCAAAGGCCAATTACCTAAAATAATTTTCAAAACAATGTTATTAAAGCAAGCTGATTGAGATGAAATGAGATTATATCTAACTTAATCCAGTTGTTTTTGTCCCTACCTGAGATAAGGGGATAATGGCCCTGCATACAGATTACAGGTAGTAATTCACATACAAATAAGCTGTAAGCTAGAACTACTATATCTTTGATTTTTTTTAAAGTGTATTCCATTTCTTTCTTGCAGCAAAATTTAGAAATCAATAATATAGGGAATAGGCTTCGATTTCAGCCACCTTTCTTTTTCAAACATGCACGCCTAATATGACAAAGGTCATTCCATATAAAGACCCAGGTGTTGAGGCAGATAAATGACAAAGTTAGAAATTGGAAGACCATGAGTTTGAGTCTTGTCTTTGGCACAAAGCCAGCTGGATCACCTCCAGCCACTCTCTCTCTCTCTCTCTCTGTGCTCTAGGAAAGCAGACAGTGGCAAATCACTTTTAAAGAAAACAGCAGGGATTTGCCTAAGCAGTCTCCAGAACTCAAAATTGGCCTGAAGGCATACACAACCACACACACACACACACACACACACACACACACACACACAATATGTCTGAACAGAAAGCAGCAGTCTCTAAAAAATATTTTACATAGATCAAGAATAGACAAGAAAAAGAAGTTAGGACTTCCAAGAAAAATGTTTCCTTGCAGCTGCTGAGCAGAACAGCATTTTGTTCCCCTACACTGAACTCAACATCTTCCTTTGTCAATCAGTAATTTTCCCAGAGACAATTACTTGGAATGACAGGAGCACTGCCACAGTTTCAACCACTTCCTTTGCTCAAGCTCCAAATAGCCCTTTTAATCTTCCAAAGTGCTCACTGGACATTAACCATTACATTTCCCATTCTCTCTCCATCCACGGAGCACACCTCAGCACTTCCCTTTTGTTGGAAAAATGCACTCTTGTGATATGTGCAGGGCACGAAATGTTGTGGGCGCAAAAAAAAACCTACTTAATCAAGAATTCCAACTTGGAGCCATAAAATGGTTTTCTTTTGTTCTCTGCCATTTTGAGTCCTTCACATTGCACTGTCCAGGCACCTCCTGCCTTCACTAGTCCCCGTTCTTTCCTGCACAGAAGAAAAGTCACAAGCTCTCATTAGTGACATCTGAGTTCCCATGGCTACATCCAGAGAACTGACAGCCAACAGATTTAATGGTAATGCATGGAAGGAAAGGCAGCGCAGGCAACAGTGACTGACAGGGAAATATCATGTCTGCCTCTTTAATCATCAATGAGCCCTAAGCAACTGGGAGCACAAGGCACTGATAACTTTTGTTTTAATCACCCATAACATCTCCTTGCTCTTCTCCTTCCTTACGATTAGGAAAAAAAGGGACAAGATAAAACAGAGAATGGAAGAAAGAAAAATTCTATTCCTCTTGTTCAGAGGCTAAATGATCTATTCTTTTAAATTTAGCACATTTCATTTAGGAGCTAGTGGCTCAAAGGTCAAGAACAAAATAACTCAACCCAAGTAACTCAGAGATACCTAGGGAAAGGGGACAGAAAGAGGGAGAGGGAGAGAGATGAGAGAGAGGGAGGGAGGGAGGAAGGGAGAGAGAGAGAGAGAGAGAGAGAGAAATGTTTATATGGGCTATAACCTTCATAGCTTCCTCAAAACTACCTAAGCATAGGTTTATTTCAAGTTCCTCTAGTCCTCAATAATGACTATCAGAGAAGGAGCGGGAGGAGGAGGAGAGGCATATTAGACTTCCATTATTATTTATAATTTCAAGAATACAGATCCTAAAATTTCCTAAGAAAGTGATAGACAGACGCAGCCCATTTAGCTTTTATTTCCCCTTGGGGAATGGTTTCCACTTCTATTGGCTTGCTGTTATAATTGCCTTCTCCCAGGATGCTTTTGTTTTTATTTTTCAGTTAAACCAACATCCATACTGAATAACCCCAACTTTCTTCAACCATCATGGATGGCTTGAAAATAAGACAGAAAGATGTAAGTTACAGCAACCATTTCAAGCTCCCAGCTATACGGAAGTCCTGCAAGCTATAAACAAGTGTTGAATGAAATCTGGCAAAAATAGACACTCAAAAACAAAAGGAAGCATGTTTTCTTGGACTACTGTAAAATAACTTCAATTCAGTTGTTTCTAGGTTGTGTTTAAATACTGTGATCAGCAAATCTTTTAATAGTAACAGCGGTGGGCAAGTTTTCCTCTTTCCAACTCAAAACCTCTAAGATAGGGGTGTCAAACTCACGTTGTCATGGTAGTGTCATGTGACATATCAGGACTTTTTTCCCCTTTGCTAAATCAGGCGTGGGCATGGCCAGCCCGTGATGCAACTGGCCTGTGGGCTGGGAGTTTGACAGCCCTGCTCTAAGGGAAGGGGCGAGATAGCACAGGAAGGCAGGGGAAGGGTGAGTCACCAGTTAGTATGACACATATAAATTAAAGCATTACACCAATGATGCTCAGCTAAGGGGAAACCAAGGGACGGATGGGCACACCAACAGGCCAAATAGAGGAAGAGTGGAGAATGGGGCATTATCCTACTTGCCCTAGAAGACCCCAGTCAACCGGTCTGCATCAATACCTGGAGCAATTAAAATATTTTGGAATCCATTAGACTTTTATTGTCTCTGGAAGAATCTTTCAATATGATTGAATTCTAAACCATGTGGAACTGAACATATGTTTGATTGCATGTTATTATCTAGCTTTAATCTGAACTGCTCATGCAAAGCATACTACTTAACAGTCATATACAATTACAACTGCTTCCCTTTCACTGACCACAGCTCTTAAAAGTACTGAATTATTGTAGCATTTTTTTACAGAACCATAACACTGATGAAATATTTGTCTGACATAGCAGTATTTATGTGGATGAAAAGAAATATTACAAAGAAAATACCAGTGGTAGCAGAATTCCAATATCTCCTTCCTGGTTTTATTGCTTACATCAATTGCAAAAAGAGGTTTAAAATAATCTTCCCTCCTTAAATTTCACTCATCATTTAAGAATGTAGATCCTGGCTAAAGCAAACATTCATATTTAGGTTTTGACTACCTTGTGTCAATGCCTAATATGCTGCCCTAATTCAGTGCAGTAGTGTTGCAAACTTGAAGTTTATCAGCATGTAAGCTGAAACAAGGGAAACAACTGCCCATCTGCCAACATACCACTATTATTTAGTGCTTCTTCCCACCCACTACTGACCCACAGAATTCAACAAAACACATCTTAGAGGATGCAACCATACACAAGTTATAAGATCACAACTGTTTCCAGCATGAAAAGGCATTTCTATGGGTTGATAATGTTCCACACGTCCAAGCTATAGCTTGGCAGTGATGGCCAGAGTGCTAACTCTTCTCTGTGAGCCTGAAAAACTATGATATAAAGAGATCAACACTTTATACTACAGCTCACAAAACTATGTCAAAACCATATTAGGAAAATACAAAGCACTAAGTGATTTTTAGTAAATGGGTTCCTGATGTAAAAAAAAAATTCCACTAGGTAGTAATTAATTATTAGATGAGTATAGCAGCTATATCATCTGAAGCAGGGGTTGCTAACCTTTTGGACCTCAGGGACCACCAAACTCATAATTTTAGATCCCAGAGACCACTAACTGGTTCTGTGGGCGTAGCCTAATTTGTGGGTGTGGCTTAGTGGTCATGTGACTGACTGGGCATGACGTGTATGTAAAAATTATAAATGTTTATATAAATATTGAATTTTTTATAAAAAAACCAGCAACTTTTACCTAAAATCAGGCAAAGCAGATTGAGTTGCTCACAGAATCACAAATTCATTTAGAAATCTATCTGCCATTGGATAGCTCAGTCTGTTACATAAAATTTGCCTGCAAGCAAACTCACAAAATTAACTCACAACACACCGTGCATGTAAATATTGATTTTTTTATATAAAAAAGCAACTTTTATCTAAAATCAGGCAAAGCAGGCAGATTTGAGTTGCTCACAGAATCATTCAATGATCTATCTATCTGCCATCTGCTACCTCAGTCTCTCAAATTTGCTTGCTGTGAGTCTGCACTGAATTTGCCTGCAAACAAACCTTCAGTCCTAAGGGAGGTTAGGCTGTGCTTAGCTAGAAAGCAAGAAATCCAATCATTTCCTGCTTCCTAGCTAATCTAAATCTCCAGCACAGCAGAACAGATGAGGGTCGGAAAAAGGAAAAATAGCAATTTAGCAGGTAAGTTTGCTGAGTAAGGAGTGAGTAGGCAGGGAGGGTTCCTGTGGGCCATGTAGGCTGAGCAGCCTTGGATTTCTGCGCAGCCTGGATTAATTGCTTTGGGGGGGTGTGCTCTGGGGATGAGATTTCTCTGTGGCCCACCAAAATTTTCTCATGGCCCACGAGTGGGCCATGGCCCACCAGATGGCGACCGCTGATCGAAAGTATGAAATTTTAAGATTAGCTAAAATAAGTAAACAATGTGCTGGACTATCTCACATGTTCTCAGAGGTTTAATTCATGGTTGAACTTTGGACGTTAGGATGTTCAGGTAGGTAGACAAAAAACATGTCTTTGAGAATTCTTCTGAGCAATATTTTTAATTGTTAAAAGCACTGCCTTTTTTGTATATCACACACACACACACACACACACACACATATATATATATATATTTGTTTTCTTAGGTTTTCGGGGGTACTTACATGTGTGCTGTTCAACTTCCTTCGGGTATTATCCCACGTCATTGTAGTTCTGTTAAAGTTGTAGCAACGTTTCAGCAGAATCTCATCTGCCATCTTCAGGCTTCTGAAACGTTGCTACAACTTTAACAGAACTACAATGACGTGGGATAATACCCGAAGGAAGCTAAACAGCACACACACACACACACACACACACACACA
>BLBF01000003.1:72782904-72911035 GCA_015471245.1 Laticauda colubrina
ATTCTGCTGAAACGTTGCTACAACTTTAACAGAACTACAATGACGTGGGATAATACCCGAAGGAAGCTGAACAGCACACATGTAAGTTCCCGCGATAACTTAAAAAAACATATATATATATATGTATATATATTTCCAAACTACTGTGTTACTCATTTATAATCTTCCCACATTTTCCAACTAGCACCTTTTTTCAGTAAATCTGAAAGGTATAAAATAATAGAGTTGCAATACAAGTATTTGCACATGTGAATAAGAAAACACACAGCAGATATGCAGTAAGAATGTATAGTGCAGTTTCTATATATCTCTCCAACAATTCATTTTTATTTCTATTTGCAGAATAATTTTTGCCATGAAAAAGTCCTTTTAAGAAAGTGCTTTCCAGATGTCCTGGTCTCCAAATCTCATTTTTATAAAAATGTAAAGGAAAGCACTTATCTCTCAGAAATAGTTCCTGCCTTTTCTTTCTCTTTATAGATATCATAAGACTGTAACGAACAGCTTCCTAAATTTTCTTTTCTTCTGAAATGAAGGTATTATCTTAGCCTTGTACACTCCAATTAGTTACTTAAGTATGAGATTCAATATGTTCTTTCTTTCATTCTTTTTGGTGTATAAATGAATAATTCAGCAAAGTAAATATTTTACAGAATAACTACAATAAGGAACTACTTTGTACTCTGGTAATTAGGCCCTGAATTATTTTTTCTTAACACTTGAGTTTCCCCAACCAACCAAGGGGAACAATTGAGTCAACAGATTGTTTCATGAAATTGACTAAGCTATCAAATAAGACCCTTTGTCAGAAAATAAGAACTCTTAATTCTCTGGGGAAATCAATTAAACTTGTTCCCATTTTCTAAAATTTATCAGGAAACAAGCCTGCTATAATTGTTTAGTTTTATATTACAGGCAGAGATCAATAGGAAGGAAAGTCTTCTGTCAGGACTCAGAAGGCATTCACTCTCTAAAACATCCTCTTCCCCCCCGCCCCTGCCCCTTCAAAGTCAGACTGGATCCAATCTTTTTGGTCTTCCGGAAGAGCTGAAAATATGGCTTTGTCATCTGGTCTGGGCATCTACTAATGGTGGTATAGAGTCAGAAAAATCAGCTGCTTCATTTTAGAAGATTCCTTGGGTATACTTATTCCCAGGATGTGTAACAGAGATAGAGGGCAAAGAACACAGTGCATGATTGATGAAATGCCACTGTAAATGATTGTCTTCTGCAGAGCTATAATTCAGGCCCTTGAGTAGTCAAAATTCTGCATGTAGCTCCAAATCTATTACTCCAGAAGATGCCGTCTAACTGGGGAACTAACTGGTTAATTTTGAGACATGACTGTGATTCCATTAAACAGGCTCACCCAGGTGCAGTTGGTGGGATTTACAATAAGTTATAAATATATATACTTAAAGTGTGGGGAAAGGTGTGGCAGGAACACTGATGACTTGGCTATACCTGTCCTCTGTACAAATAGAAGGCAGCAAAACAGGGATTAAAAAAAATCCTCTCAGGATAAAACAATTGCTTAAGTTTTTATCTGGAAATAGCCTCAACTCCAACGAACTATCAGTCAGGATAGGAAATGCTGAGCTAGACAAACAAATGATTTGTCTGGATAAAGCAGATTTCTAGAAAAAAATTCTCTATCTGTGATTATGATTTTAAAAATATTGTCCCGAGGGGGCAACTAGAGGCAGTACAATAATGTTTCCATATTTATACTTAAACCTGTGACTTTTGTAGAGAGACAATTCTAGAATTTTGTGTCTCTCGGAAACAGGTGCTTTCTGTCCTCAGAACCAGTAATTTATTAATGACCAACTTACTTTGATTTTTGTACTTATTTTTAACTCAAAAAACTCCCATCTTCTCATACTAACAAGACTGCAGTTTCAATTATTGGGAGGGCAATCTTGAGTCAAGTCTCTTCTGAAAATCTTGTTTAACTTTTATCAGTCTCCATGAAAAGGAAATAGCTCTCCGGTATGTTAGCTGATAGTATTCAGTCCTTTGGTTATCCATCCTTCAACAAATCCATCAAAGACCAAGAGTCCCCAGACTGTAAGGAAGCTTTCAATATATGGGGAGGAAGATGAGACACTATAGAAGAATCAGAGCCTTCTACATTCCAAAGAGCTTCTGTTACAATTGTGTAACAGTTAAATCACAGAACATTCCTACTTACTGCTAGAAGATTTTTTCAGCCTTTCCTGCTTTTCCTACGCTACTTAGGATCCTAATTCATTCTGTATTCTTTAGTATTGGCTTAAAACAATCAACCTACACAGAGGTTTAATTTCAATTATTACTGGAAAAAAGTATTGCTTAAATATTTGAAAGACATGTTTATTTACAATATAATAAAATCAGAATTTAGGAAGCAAAATAAACACAAAGCAAAAAGACTATTTTGCTTTTTTAAAAAAATCTAACTGCACCTGGTGCAATTTTCTATCCTCAAAAGTAGTTCAATTTAACAGGCTACTGGGGAAAACCTTTCTGATACAACACTGTTTTAATATATGTTTAGGGCTATTTCAGAAATGCTTATTAAGGTATTTTCTTTTTGGCTTGGTTCTCATTATCCAACAACAGAGTTCAATCAATCCTTTGATATTCTCCCTCTACTGCCATCCCTTTATCCATTGCCAAGCATAGGCTTGGGTTGAACCTGTCACAGGGTTTAGAAAATCCACCTGCATTATAATATTAAAGCCCAGGAAATCTCTTATCTTTGTAGCTTCAAAGACAATAGATATAATTTCTCCAAGCATTCAGTCAATTTTTTTTGCTTCCCAAAGTAGAAGCAAAATGACTGGGGGAAGCTGGGGAGAGATTATCTCCACATTTGGCATACAAACAAGAAAAGCTCACCTTCCAACTAAGTCCCAGTTCAATTGCCTGTAGGCTGACTCTTTGTACATAATGCAGCTTCTCCTAATCTGAGATCCCTGACAAACAGCATTACAATCAACATAGCTTTCTAGGCAAATTCTCTCTACACACCCAGGTCACCTCCAACTCACTAAGCTTCAGGAAATATTTCTTTAGGTTTTTTTTTTCTTATCACACAATCTAGAAGACCACTTGCTGAAAGAAATATATCTTTGAAAATCCCCAGGGATAGAGAATGCTTAATGTTTCCTACTCAGGTCAGGACTGAGCAGTCTCTAAAAATGTAGCCAAACAAAATGTAGAGTTTGGAGATGATGGGAAATTTTAATATCAAATGAACCCACACATTGTGCAATCAACCATTATTATAAGCGGCATACACATTTACATTTCAACTAATGATTGTGTAGGAAGTTAGCACCCACACCTCTCCTAGAAAATTGAAATATCCTAGGAAATATTCAAAAGGCAGAATATTTCCTCTAAAAAGAGTAGAAACTCAGAAGCAGAAACTCACCTCAGAAGCAGAAGCTCACCCCCACCTTGTTAATGGGTGAGTCATTAAGGCCTGGGCCAGAATACTTTACATAACAAAGGTCTCCAGGTAAAGCTATAGAAATTGCCAAAAGCCCTTTTCAGTGCATCATCATCCAGCAAGGCTCAACCAAGCCTGGAACTCAGGACAGCCTACAGAGTTGCCCATGGCCCCATGGGAGTCTGACAACCAATTAGAAACAAGCTTCAATTCAAATCCCAACAAAGGTTATAAAACCCAGGCACTCTCAGCATATCGGTCCCTTTCTTGATATCTTTCTTCACCTCGAAGCATGTGACCATCCTTCCTTTTCATTCTGGAGCTCCAGGCCATGAGGTCCTGTCCACCATTAAACCTTCCAAATAGCCTCCATGTTTCCAATGTCTTTTTCCCCACTTGGAACTGAACCCACAACAATATTTCTTCCAACAATTGTTCTCAATAATTCTAGCTAAATCCAAATCTAACATTTCTTAAATAAAATAAAATATTTTAAAAAATAATATTTAAAATTTGCCTAAATTCAAGTTGGTGTTAAATGAAATGTAGGCTATTCAAAAATTCCCTATTAAAAAAAAGAAAAATAAACATCTAAATAAACACAAAGATTGGTTTTCTATCTAAGAATGAACAGAGAGTTGAGAAGCATAATTAGAAATCAAATTAATGACTTTTTTCACACATTTTTATCACTGAAGGAAAGATTTGAAGCTTGATAGCTTGTGACAAGCTGGTCAATTGCTGATTTTAATGCACAAGTCAATGGATCTACTCTTGAGTAAACCTCAAAAAAGTAACTCTACATTTAGTCCCCAGTTAATAACCACAATTAATATTGGAACTGCCATTGCACAGTGGTCATAAAATGTGAAGTCATGTGACTGTATCATTTACAAATGGCAATCTACATTTCCCTTGTTAATCAAAGACCATGTGGAATGTCCTCTTTTATTTCTTTTCAAAGTAATACTCTATTATATTCAAATCAGCAAGCTGAAGCTGAGGCTAATGCATATTTAACTTGTGGGGTGTTTTGTATGATGTTGCAATGTTCTATCTAAAAACTAGACTGACTTGCCCCCCTTCTACTGATGAATCTAGAGCACAGAACTACAAGAAAGCAGGTTCCTGGTGTGTCCTATATAGATTCTTCCACGTACAAGGTTTGGAAGCAGCAGGTCTTGAAAAAGATGGGGACAAGCATCTTTCTGGATTGTCCCATGTAAAAGGAGAAAGATGTTCTATTTCTGCTGCAAACAGAAACCAGAGACATATCTGCAATTCTGCTTGCACTCTAGGGGCTGCAAACAATGTCTTCTTATCCTTGCTCCTTTTCAGCACCAGTTCTAGGGATCTGCCAATCATCCCCCTAGATGATTAATACTCAAAGCTCTAGTATAAAACTGGATGGTATCCACAGAAAAATCGGCCATAATTCACAAAGGCCATCACTAATTTATTTAGGCTAGGGGTAGGGAAACTTGGCTCTTTTATCACTTATGGACTTCAACTCCCAGAATTCCTGAGTGAGCCATAAAAGGTTCCCCATCCCTGGACTACATTTGAATATTATTGTATATTGAACAGTCCCATTCAAGTCAAACATTGATTTCCCCCACAACTGAAAAACCAGTAGGCCAGGGATGGGGAACCTTTTATGGCTCACTCAGGAACTCTGGGAATTGAAGTCCATAAGTGATAAAAGAGCTAAGTTTCCCTACCCCTGATTTAGGCTAACATTATCAGTGTTGAAATCTCAGAAACAGGAAATACATCTACAATTCATAGGCCTTGACCATAACTGAATTGCTGCTATTGCTCAAAGTGACATACATAGCACATTAGTGTTAGTAGCACATTAGTGTTGTTTTGGCGACCTAGTCATCCACTCCCATCCTTGCATACCATTGACTTACAGGATGGAATTGCTGATATGTGTAGTAGCACCACTGTTTCTTTTGGGAGCAAACAGAGTATGTTGGCTACAGCTGGAGTGTGGGCAGCAGCTTGGTTTATCTCTTATTTCCTGAAAATCAAATTAAATGAGAAACGGTGGGAAAGGCACTGTTGGAACGAATAATCTCTCTCTTGAGAATACCTCAGAAGCTTATAAAGTGAAGTGCAGGGCTGGGAATCCTTTTGGCATCTGCTCCTCAGTTAGAGAACTCCTGTTGCCTTGCCAGGAATACTGACTATATCTCTGCCTTAGGCAATTTGTAATGCCGAGGGTGGGGGGAGAGGAGGGATGGAGCACTTTCAGTGTATGTTCACCCATTTCTCTTTCTGAGTCAACCACTGACCATATATCAAAAGGGATCCCAGAGAGAGTGTCAAATTATTATTAAATGCATACTTTGCCTTTCTCTGCATATAAGCTTACCATAAGTTGGCTTACAATAATAAAATACCAAAGATAAAGTCATCCAATACAATTAAAATTAAAATTAAAATCACCAACATTTCATATCCCCCATTCCCATCCGGATGATGTTCAGGAAACTATTAAAGATTTGGCTATTGTCCCAGGCTTTAGGGGAGTGATAGTTGAACCTGTATTGGAATGGGGTATTTTGTTTGCAAGTTTGTCTTAGGTCACTTGTGATTTCTTTTGGAGTTTTGTATTTTTTTTATTGCGTTTAACTGTAAGCTGTCCAGAGTCACTAAGAATTGGGCCTCTAAATTGTATGCATGTACTGTGTGTGTGTGTGTGTGTGTGTGTGTGTTTATGTATTTGTAGAGTGATGGGTCCTTGGACAAAGAAATTTACTCCATGATCAGCAAGTCCAGCCAGACACTATGGCAGCTGCATACTAGAGTTCTCAATCAACACAACATCCATATCTCTGCAAACTAAAAGTCGACAGAGCTGTGGTCATCGCTTCCGTCTTAAAAGGATAAAAGTCGTGGATTCTGTACAGAAGATACATCAAACAGCTAGAGAAAATTTGCATGTAGGCCCCCTGCTCCATCCTTGGCATTTATTGGCAAAATCATATCTACAACTGGAGGGCAGAGACCGCCAGCATTGAGTCTCTGAATGTCAGAGCCTAGATGAAATGGATGGGACGTGTCATCAGAATGGATGACCATTGCATGCCTCGCCAGTTGCACTAGAATGTACTGGAGTCTGGGAAGAGACCTCAAGGTCAACTATGCAAGCTCTGCAAAGATGCTGTGAAAGAATCCTATGTTCCTGTTACATCCAGCAATTAGAAGCTACAGCTGCTGACAGAACTCACTGTTTTATGAAGACATGTCCTTCCAAAAACTGATAAAAAATCATGAGTAATGTGTCCAGGATAACACCCACAATTATTACAGCAATGGACTTCCAGTTTCCCCATTATGCCAGACTCTGAAATTCAAGACTGGGACCACAAACCATCTCCATATTCACAGATGAATTGCTTAATAGCATGCCTTCTTCAAACCTGAGGGATTACTGTACAGTAGTGGCCAAAATTGTGGAAACCTTTTGGGAAAAGTGTATTTTTATGTCATCACTATCAAACAGAGAGATCTTGGTCTCTTCACTCCAAATAACACTGTACCATTGTTCATCTGTCCAGGTAACAGGGGTTTTAGCCCAGTTTAGTCTTTTCAACCTTTGTTTGAGAGATAAAAGTGGCTTTTTTTGTGGAATTCTATATTTTAGGCCAAATTCTTGCAGTCTGTGCCGAACAGTCCTTGCACTCAACTTCACACTGCATTGTGCCATTTCATCTTGAATACATCCAGATGATTTTCTTCTGCCACATAGACACAGTCTCTTAATTCTTCTATCATCACTTGCTGTTGGGCACCTTTTCCTGCCTTTACCAGTATGGTTTTGTAGTGACTGGGCTTCCTTATATTTCTTCCAAAACTTAGAAATGCCACCTTTGGTTAAGTTTCCATCAATTTTTCTTCTAATTTCTTTATAACTGTAGCCTTGTTCACGTAATAATACTATTTTACATCACTTTCTGGGTGACCAGGCAACTCTTTGGACCATTACTTTAAGTTTGTTACATTTTACAAGTTCACTAAAGAACACAAAAAAACCCCAACCAACTTGATAGCGACCACAAAAGACACTGACAAATGTCCTCCTCTCAGCTTCAATACATGATATTAATAACTGAATCCTACCAGGATCTGATTGGCTCATTGCCAAAACAAGATGATACCTGATTGGCTCTCTAAACACATGTTCACTGGCGACACTCAAATGAAGGAAAGCTACCTGATATCAACCTACGCAAGTTGGGCTTCCTTTTTCTGGTTATTTGCCTATAACTTTTCATAGAATACAGATAATTGAACAAACTCTGTTGCATTACATTCTTGATTAAATTATCTTTCCACTGATATATAATTTCTTGGTGCTACTCCAAAAAAGTGGTGTTATTAGATATCAAACGTCAAAAATACACTTTTCCCAAAAGGTTTCCACAATTTTGGTCACAACTGTATGTTTGTAGGTATTAATAAACATACACTTTTACTTTTTACTATTATTTTTTAGTAGTTTATGTGTGCATTTTGTATGCTCTTTCTCCAGTTTTATTCACATAAAAATAAATAATTAAAATCTTCACTACCCTGGTTTATGCAGTCAACAATAAAAACAGAGAAGTAAATTATCTTCAGGCATCACTATAATGGGAGAGGATTTCAGACAATCTGGAAAAAGTGCCCTATTCCATATTCAATCCAAATCATCCCAAAAGTTCTCAAAACTAGCCGATTGTAAGTGGAATGTCTGATCAGTAAGATAGGATTTCCTACAAACTATGGCTCTGTCTTCTTCCTACCTTCTACCTCTATGCAGCCACATCACAAAGAATCCAACTGACCTACCTAGGTGAGATTATTTCTCCCTTCATCTCTCAGCCAAGTCTTTGCAATACATGCCGCATCAACACTTTCATCCAGGACTAAATCCTGGATAATAGATATTTTAATAGAATTTGACCAGGTATTTTAATAGGACTTTTAAGCTGGAAGGCCCTTTTTTGCTTCACCTTGAAGTCTTCAATTACAATTGCAGCTTGACTGAGCAGGGATGTTAAGACAGCAACTTTCAAGCACATAATGAGTTGTCCCTAACAGTAGTATACGGAATAACAGTATTTCATAAGAATACAGATTTTTATTGTGCATTAACCCTCTAAAAGGCAACAGCAGTTTGACAGTAGGGCCAAGCCTACTTCTCGGGGGAGGGCAGGTCTATGACAATTCACCACGGCCAACTCGCTGTGGCTAACGTGCCATGGCCAACTCACCACGACCAACTTGCCATAGCCAACTCGCTGCAGGACTAGTTATAGCCAACTTGCTGAAAGACAAGAGTTACACTAATATTAAAGAAATAGTGGAATGGGGACTTCCGGTTTGCAAGGCTTTGGTGGTGGAAGGAATCCGTGATTGTGCACAGTTTCTGCTGCGCTCACTGCTGGAGTGTCCTCGATCCAGCTGGATTTGGGGGCTATAGTTACCCCATAGAGGTAACTGAAGATAGGGGAGATCCAGCAGGAGTCCTGGGGAATCACAACCCCCCTCCTCAGCTGACTTAACTCCCTTTTCCGAAAGCAGTGGAGCGGCGGTCAGCAATGGCCGCTACAAAGAAGCTTTCATCCGGATAAGAATGTGCAGGAGGAAGCTGAGAAAGTGAAAGTTTTTGGCTAACCGGGATAAGTAACATTTAAATATCCTGGAATTTAAGCTTCATTAAAGATACATTGTTCCCGATGAAGACGCAAAAAGCGGCAAATGAAAGTTAAAAGGGAAAGTTTGTTTTTTCTCACTCTCCCTCCTTATGGTGACAGCAAATGAATGGAGAAATCAGAAAAACCCGTTTTGGCATCAGCAGGTAATCTTGAAAACTAAAGCCAAGGGAACAATAAAGATTTCTGAGCATCCGGGGGGGGGGGGAGAGAATTCTTTTTTGCTATAAGTGGGAAGGGAGAGGAAAAGAATAAATATTAATATTTTGTTGGAGGAGGCTGCTTGGAATTTATAAGAACAGAGCTAAACTGTAACAAGACTTCTAAAAGATATATTTTAATTGGAGCTTTGTAACTGAACTATAACTCCAGGAAGAGAAAGTATAAAAAGAAGAAAGTGCTAAATGAAACAGTCTGTGTACATTTGGATTGCTTGGTGACTTTGGGACTTTTGGAAATCATTATTTGAAAGACTAAAAACATTTGGGTTCTATAAAAAAAAACTTTTTACAATGGCACTACTTGTTGATGAACTGAAAATTGAATTTAAAAAGCTAACAAGAAGAAGGAACAAGAAGGGAAGGGCTCTTCTGGATCTGTTTTCCATTTTTTAGAAATGGCGATTTCTACCTACCAGAAACTACAAGAACAAGAAGACTGGGATGAAGAAGAAGCCATCTTTAATGAACAAACAACTTTAGCTGGAAAAGAAAAGGGAAAGAGGGGAAAGAGAATGGAGAATTTAAGATTTAAAAAAAACAACCAAAAAAGATAAAAATAAGGTGAAAAATCGATACAATGTCAGAAAGCAACAGAAAAGAGGAATACAGAAGAAGGTGGAGATTAAGAGATAAGGGGGTAAAAAGGCAGGATTGGAGAAGAAAGGAAAGGAAAAAGGAAAGAGAATTTACAAAAGTTTAATACAAGATGTAAAGAAACAAGATTTATTTAGAGATAGTGGGTAAAATATGATTAAAAAAGAGATTCTGCAAAAGTACACAAGACTGTATTGTTGTATTTTTATTTGAAATAATGTTAGAAAACTGGATTTAATAATAGAGATTAATTTGCTATGGATTATTGTTTTAATTATATCATAAACTTATTATTCTTTCTTATTTTATAATATAGTACGTAGCTTCAGAATGAACAAAGCAGAATCAGAATGAAAAGTAAATTTAGGGGAAAGATTTAAAGGCGTCATACTTCAATCAGTGATTACAGGAGAAATTTTGTGTTAATGAGAAAAGATAATAGAAAATTGAAATAGAACAGACAAAAGATATATGCATAATGATTTAAATTGAGATGAAATAAATAAAATAGAATTAAGAGAGTGAAAAGAGGGGAGAAGCTATATAGAAAATGTTGAATGGTAAATAAGATATGAAATGGGATAAAAAGTGAGCATGAATTCGAATTTATGTCTGTATAAAAAGATGTAACCCGGGAAGCCGCTTTCCAAAAAGAAGTTTTATGTTTTTATGTTTTGTTTGTGTATGTTTGTTTATTGAAAATCAATAAAATTATTTAAAAAAAAAAAGAAATAGTGAAATGGAATAATTAAAGGATACAAAAGGAAGGGCAGAATGAAACGTGAATGGCAAAAATTAAAATAATTTTTTTATTCTAAATAATTAAATAGAATTGTTAAATTGTCCCACAATGAGTTGTCCCACGGTGAGCTGGCCGTGGCAAGTTGTACCATTTCTTTCTCTGGAGACTTCAAGCAGAGATTAGATAGCCATTTGTCAAATATGATTTAATTTGGATCTCTGAATTGAGAAAGGGCGTTGGTACTTACCTGATACGCCCGTTCTCTGTGAGATGTGAAGAACATCCAGAAGTGGGGAGATGCTTTAGTCTCTTCTGGAAAGGCTGGGCTTAAAACTCCGGGACGTTCCTCCTCCTCCACGGGGCACCTCTTCAGCATCCCCCAGTTTTGTGAAGACTGAGTACCAAAGTTCGGAACTCATCACCTAATCTAGATCCCTGACTGGAATGGAACCCCACCAGACGGAAAGAAATGGGTGGGGCTGGATGCTCTTCACAGCTCACAGAGAACAGGCGTATCAGGTAAGTACCAACGCCCTTACTGCCATGAGCTGTTCAGAGCATCCAGAAGTGGGACATACCAAAGCTTGGCCTGTCCTTAGGGAGGGACTCCGTCTGGATCGAAATCCACTCCTAAACTATGTGGACCCTCTGCAGGACTCTTCTGCCAAATGAAGCATCCGCTGAGGCATAAACATCAATTTTATAATTCTTGACAAAAGGAGATGGTGAAGCCCAAGGTGCCGCTCTGCAAATTTCGTCTATGGAAGCCCTTATGGCCCATGCTGCTGATGTTGCCGCACTCCTTGTTGAGTGGGCTGTAATACCCTTAGGAACTGAGATGGACTGGCATTCGTAAGTTTTAGCTATGGTCACTCTCAACCATGTACCGATGGTCGTGGACGACGCCTTTTGCCCTAAAGTGGACGGGTTGAAGGATAGGAATAGAGCCTCGGATTTTCAAAATGCCGCCGTGCAGTCTAGATAGATGCTTAAGGCCCTTCGAACGTCTAGTCAATGCCATTGCTGCTCCAGTCTATGAGATGGTTTCGGACAAAAATTTGGAAGGACCAACTCCTGTGCTCTGTGAAAGGCTGAATTTACTTTAGGAGTGAACGATGGATCCAATCTGAGAACCACTCTGTCCATATGGAACATGCACAGATCCTTTCGAATTGATAATGCCACCAATTCAGAAATTCTCCTAGCTGATGTGATTGCAATTAGGAAGGCCACTTTATATGTCAGGAATTTATGACTAGTAGATCTTAAAGGGTCGAATGGGCCAGTCGTAAGTGCGGTTAACACCTTGTTGACATCCCAGGTGGGATAGCAGTGAATTACAATAGATCGTAAGTTTGTGGCACCCTTAAGAAAGCTGCGGACATGTGGATGCTGCGCTATGGAACGGAGGTCACCCCAGGTTATCACCGAGGCTAAAGCCGCCACCTGTCTACGTAAAGTATTTGGAGATAGGCCCCTGGTCAATCCCTCCTGTAAAAAGTCCAGTAATTGCCCTATTGATAGGGCAGTTGGGTCGATTTTAGACCCCTGGCACCAGCAACAGAAGGTGGATCATGTGGACTCATATATACGATTTGTTGAGGCTCGTCTGGATGCTTGAATGGTGGCAATAGCATCCTCTGAAATCTGTTGGGCCCTTAAACAGCTCCGCTCAACCTCCATATGGCTGGATTGAGCTATCGGCCCTTGGGAGAGGGAAATCTTAGATGGTGGAATTTTCCAAGGTTGTTCTCTCGATAGGTTCTACAAATTTGTGAACCACGTTCGCCTGGGCCAGTAAGGAGCGACCAATATCAATTCCACTCGTTCCTCCAATAACTTCTGGATGAACCTGGGTATTACCGGGAGTGGAGGAAACACATATAAAAGCCCAGGAGGCCACTGACAACACAGGGCATTGACGACCTCCACCCCCTGAGCTGGGTACCTTGAAATATACTGGGGTAATTGGGCTTTGAGAGGAGAGGCAAATAGATTGATCACCGGTTGCCCAAACCTCCGCACTGCTTCCTGAAAGACCGCCGGGTGTATGCACCACTTTGTCGGATCTATCGTGGCCCTGCTGAGCCAGTCCGCTTGTGTGTTTAAGGCCCCTGCGATGTGTTCTGCCTTGAGGGAAAGCAGATTGGTCTCGACCCACTTGAACAACTTGGGTGCCTCCAGCATCAGAAAGTTTGGAATGGGTACCCCCCTGTCTGTTTATGTGAGCCTTGGTTGTGATATTGTCTGTCAAGACCAAAACGTGGTGTGATTGGAAAAGGGGTAGAAAGCTGCGTAATGCCAGGTGAACTGCTCGCAGCTCCAACAGGTTAATGCTTTGTGATTTTTCAGAAATAGTCCAAATTCCCTGTGCAGTCCAAATAGTCCAAACCCCTGTGGGATTGGAAATGAGCTCCCCATACTACCAGGCTGGCATTGGTTGTGATCGTTGCCCTGCAAGGTTCCTTGAAATGACACCCCTTGTTTATTGTTTTTTCCAACCACCAGATGAGAGAACACTGTGCGGTACCTTTATCCGGATGTTGGAAGCGGCTCTTTCGGATTGCTGGAAGGGTAGCAGGAACCATTGCAGCTCTCTAGAATAGAATCTAGCCCAAGGCAAAATGGAAATACAAGAAATCAGTTTCCCTAACAGTTGAGACAGCAATGCCAGGGAAACCCTCTTAAATGCTCTGATCTCTTTGGCCAAAGTCTGGATATTGTTTAATCTGTTCTGAGAGAGAAAGACCTTGCCCTCCACGGTATCTATTTCTGCCCCTAAATGAACTAACCTAGTTGAGGGGATCAAATGGCTTTTATCCTAATTTATGGAAAAACCATGACCCTGAAGAGTCTCCAGAGTGATCTTGGTGTCCAATTTTGCTGGAAGATGACAAAATTAAAATATGATCCAGACAGCATTGTAATCGAACAGATTTGATCCTGAGTGAGGCAGCCAAGGCCGCGAGGACCTTGGTAAAAGTCCTAGGGGCCAAAGCCAGTCTGAATGGCAGGGTGATATATTCGTAGTGCCGATCATAATAGCAGAATATAAGATATCTGTAGTGAACAGATCTAATTGGTATATGTCGATAAGCCTCTATGAGATCTACAGAGGTCATGACATCATTCTCTCTGATACTTAGCAGAATGGACTGGAGAGTAGTCATCTTGAATTTTCGATAAATCAATGATTTGTTCAGATGTTTGAGGTCCAGAATTACCCTCCAGCCCCCCAAACTCTTTGGAACCACAAACAATAGAGAGGAACAGCCTTGACCCCGCTGTTCAGATGGGACCTCTCTAATGGCACGAATATGCAGAAGATGATTGATAGCCTCCTGCATCAACGCCCTCTTAATGGGGTCCGTGGATCTAGGGCTCCTAATGAAAAGTTCGGGGAGGATTGAAACTCTAGTGCCAAACTAAACCTTATAGTGTCCCTGACCCACGCATCAGAGGTGGAACTGTTCCATTGATCAGCAAACAATTTCAGTCACTCACCAATGGGAACTGCTGCCAAGAGCTCATTTGGGACAGCGAAAAAATCAGTCTCCAGTGCCTTGGGGTTTCTTCTTTGTTGGCCTCCCCGCTGACCTCTATCAGAAGATTCAGACCTATCCTGTCTAAAACTGGTCCTGTAGCCTGATGTTCTCTGAGATCTGGGAACATTGGAGCCGATAGTATGGCCGAAAGGAACCCCTTTAAAATGACTGGGGCGTTGTTTTCAGACCTACGAAAAAGAGGGGGAAGCACTTTTTTCTTGTTTCTGTTCTCTATAAGGAGGGGCTCCAAGACACTGCCAAATAATTTATCCCGCGATATTGGAGCTGATGCCAATTTGCATTTATACTTGGTATCCACCTGCCAATATCTGAGCCATAGCAGCCTCCATGCTGATACGTGAGATGCTATGGCCCTAGACAAGAATTTGACTGCATTAAACATGGCGTCGGTGGAGAATTCTGCGGCTGCAATAATTTTAGCTATGTCCTGATGGGCTCTGATATTTGATGCCGGTAATATATCCCTCAAGTGGAATAGCCATCAGAGGGAGGCCCGTGTAAAAAAGGATGCAGCTGTTGCTGCCCTAATGGCCCAGGCATCAGAAATGTGCGCCCTACGGAGTGCTAACTCTGCTCTTCCTTCCGGTCTCAGGGCTTCCTTGGCCTCATTGGGAAAGGTTGAAGAAGAGGCCAATGCCACAATGGGCTCATCAACCTCCGACGTTTTGAGAAAATTTGCAAACTCTGGTGCCAAATTAAAATATCACTTATCATACCCTGTTGGGGCTGGGTATGATGCTGCTGATGCCCATTGATTTTGTACTAATTCAGTAAACTTATGAGGGACAGGAATAGTTTCCATCTCATTAGCTGGCTGTGAGAATATAAGGTCCTCAGATTCGTCCTGAGACTCTGTTCACAATGGATGAGGGTCTGATGTGCCTAGTTTAGTGGTGTTCTTTGCCTTGAACAGTAAGGATTTAAAGAGGTGCGGGTGAAAAAGGCCAGAAAAAGTAGGTTGGTCCAGAATGAGGCCTTTGTCATCCGACATTCCCCATTCTAGTGGGTCCGCCTCTGACAACCGCAAGTCCATCTAATGGATCGACCCTCCTCCAAGGGAACATCCTGATCATCAAAATCTGCCTCCTCCCGAAGGCCCTGGACTGGTATGTTAGGAATATTGGGGAATACCTGCGATTGATATTGTCCGATATGCGCAGAGGATTGAGCAGACAGGGATCCCACATCCAAAGCGGACGAGAAGTGTCTGGTCCTGATGGATTGCTGAACTCCAGCTGCCACGCCCCTTTGAATCGCCATCTCCATCCATTGCCTCATTTTGATGGGCATAGTCTCAGGTAATCTGTCTTAGGGTGGTGACCGTCGGAGTGAAGGTTGCCTCTAGAATTGGCCAGGCTGAGCTCAGTAGAGAAGATGTGCCTATGGGAGGTTGTCCCGAAACACCCTGCCTGGGCTGGGTAGATAAGTCCAAGGGCCCCATCAATGGGTTTGGGTTCTGATCAGATTGTTGTGTCATAGCCATCTTGTCTGCCTCCCTGGCACGTTTCTGCAATTGGCTTTCCAATGCTAGGTGCCATCTATGGGCATACTTATCCGCCGCCTTAGAGGCCTTTTTGGGGCCCACTGGCTTGTCTCAGGACTTATTTGACTTGGAGCGAGAAGCGCCACCTTCCATTGAAGTATCACCCTCCATTGTGAATGACTGATTGTTTTGCCTCCGACTATGATTTAATTTTTTTTAATTGTTATGATTATTATTATTGTTGTTGTTAATATTTATACTTTAGGATGATGCCTTCCCCTGAAGTTGAAGGTAGAACGCTCCTCCAGGATAGCAAGACTGCATATGTATATATATTTATATGCATACATACATACATACATATATATTTGTTTTTTTAAGTTTTCGCGGATACTTACATGTGTGCTGTTCAGCTTCCTTCGGGTATTATCCGGCTGTGAGACCCTGACCCACATACAAACTCTATACAGAAGCCTGATGATGGCAGATGAGATTCTGCTGAAACGTTGCTACAACTTTAAAAGCACTACAATGACGTGGGATAATACCCGAAGGAAGCTGAACAGCACATACATATACATATACATATACATACATACATACATACATACATATATATATAGGCATGCCCATATACATAGACATATGCCTATATCTACATGTATAACTGTGTCTATGGTAACCAGTATCTAAGGGTCTCCGACAAGGGAAACCCCCCAATTGCTCCAAGTGAGAAATATTCTGGATCCCTGGTCCCCAGCAAGGGAAACCAGCTATAAAGGCTCTGAGGTGAATCCTTTCCTCTCAAAACTGTTGAGGTAATTCCCCATTAGGAGAATGAGCGCATACAGGGAGACGTATAGAGAGAAGTGTTTGAATAATACACACAGAGTACACAGATACACTGTACAGTAAATGTAGGTTTTTACTTCCAGAAAGGTTTAAGCAAAGTCCAAAATAAGCAATCCAAAATCATTCACAAGTAAATCAGTCAGTTTTCAATCCAGGGATAATCCAAATATCAAATTCCAGTGTCAAAAAAAGGTTCAGTATCAGACTTACATTAAATCCAGTAATATCAGTCAATGAGGAAAAATGGAGCAACGGCAATACTTTCCAACAGAAGAAAACAAAGATACACTCAACACTCTCTTCTGAGACTCAAACTAAGACATCCCAGGTTTCTGGCTCCATCTTATGGCCGTTTGAAAAACCACACCCAATTGCAGTTTTTTGCAATCTCTTAAAGATATAGAACTAAAATGTTTATCTTGGTTTATATATTCCTAACCCAAATAGCTGTTAGGTGACTCATATTCCTAACAAAAACCAAACGTCTCGCAATTTAAATGGCACTCGCAGTTTCAGTCTGAATAAATGATCCAAAGGCAAATGCAAAGAGATGCCTGTTTAATGACTGGCCAGCTAATGCAACGTTAGCCAGGCAAGGGAGAGCCAAATCCAGGGAGAACCAAGTAGAAAGGTGGGAAACCAGCGAGGAATGGCACCTGTGGTATTTGGGCGGGAAATTGAGCCAGCCGTTGAAAAGGGCGGGAAGTGGAATCACCGTTGCTAAAGCCTGAGCCGTCTGCTGCTGCTGCTCTAACCTGCAATTTAAATGCTGCTGTCAGACGAAACAGCCAGGCGAAGAAAGCCGTGGCTGCAAGCACTCTGCTCTGATCACAGAGAAAACGATCGGAAGGTTAGATAAAGAGAGTTGCCTGAGGCGATGGCCTCCAGCTGCCTGCGGAGAGGCAGGCTCCGCTATTTAGAAAGAAACTTTTTTTTTTTAACTAATCGAGGGGCAAGCCTGAAAACCCTATTTAAATGGGGAATATTTGTAAAGAGCAAACCTGAATTAGAAAAACTGTTCCAGTCAGGGAGTGCACAACCTCTCACCATGAAGACTGAGCTAAAACTGGGGGACGCTGAGGAGGTACCCCTTGGAGGAGGAGGAACATCCCGGAGTTTTAAGCCCAGCCTTTCCAGAAGAAACTGAAGCACCTCCCCACTTCTGGATGCTCTGAACAGCTCATGGAAGAAGAAGCTAGATTCCATGGTCTAAATAACCCATTAACTCTAGAAGTCCTACTCCCAGATTTTTCTGAAATCTCTCTCTTGAAAGGACACAACCAATTTATCCTTCCCCATTGAATATTTAAGGACCGTTATTCCACCATATATCTGTTAATACAGTATATATGAACATTCACAGTGCTGGTTTAAGGGTACCCTCATGCCATACCAAAGATTTGCATTTTTAAAATGATTCAGAAAGAGGTACAGCATTGGTGCCAGGTCAACATTACCGCACCAGGCTACTGCGGATTCGGCCTTCTCTGAAAGCAGGCCCCACACTTTCCGGTTTGATTATTTTAGTATCTATTCTCCTAGTATCAGGCAATCCTCACTATTAATTAGATTCTCTGCAAAATCCCCCAATTTCTAAAGCTACTGCTTCTTCACAATTCACACTGTGTTATAACATAGGTATTAACTTTTAAAATGTGAATATTAATGTGTAGATGACTTGAACTTTACTTTCAATTTGGCACTTTGGGTGATAAACCATTTTGATTATGAACTTTCTGTCCCAGTTTTTAAGCAAAACTAAAATTATACTAATTACTATCTGTCTCTTGGGAAACTGAGTTCTGATAAGAGATTGCAGACATCCAACAGTATTGGGTTGTTTATCTGATAGGCTGTCTTAAAAGAGCAGACAGTTTTCACATGAAAACAAGTTCCAAGATCAGCTCCATGTCAATATCACAAACTGTACATTCTATGACAACTTCTATGGTCATCAACAAATAGCTGCTTATCCCCAACAGAAAAACTGAACACTGAAACAAGAACAGAATAGAATTTAAGCCAGTAAAAATACATTTCTACTTACTTGGCAGTATTTGGACTTGCCTGAAATGCTGGCAAGGAAGAAAAATGAAGAACAAGTTATCAACTACTCCTAGAAAGCCCAGTCTTGAGCTTGGCAAGCAAAGGAGCTGTTGCAGGAAACGTTTTTTTCCTGAAACTGCTTAATTCTACCACATTTTTATTTTGAAATACAATGACCAAATCCCTGCTATTCCCATAAAAATTCGGCATTAAAAATAGAATGATAACACAATTGACAAAGAGGGAGATTCTCTTCTAGCTCTGTTTGTCAAAGGTAAAAATCACATCCATTGAATTTATTTCATGTCATTAATAATATTCATTTTATTGCTTCATTTCAACTAAATCCCAAAAGAATGTATCATGTGGGTATTTGGATGCCTTCTTTTCTATACTGAGGCACTTTATACCAACTAGAGGGATCAAAAAATGATGACAGAAATTGAGTAACTGGTCTTCTCCATCCCTCTCCCTGTGACACACACACAGAGAAAGAGAGAGAGAGAAAGGGAGGGAGGGGAAAAGGGAGAAGGGGAGGGTGAGAGGGGAGAGAGAGAGACATGGAGGATGTAGTGGACCCAATGCAAGGATTGGAAAAGGTGACTTTTTTTTTTAATATAAATGCTTTCCATACCAATGCTATCTTACAGACTGCACTTGCTGGAGGGCTTCAAACGAGAAAGCAAAGCTGATCAAATAGTTTGTTCTGTCCTTATTCTTGCTTCTCCCTTTTATAGGAGTCTGTTTAAAAATATTTTTTTCCATAAGACAATTTAACAAACAAAACAAGTAACAGCAACAAAACTACCTAAAGGAAGGCAAAGAATCTGGAAAGTAACTATTTAACCAGTGCATCACAAACCTCACTGTTCTTGGTCCCCAGAGCAGGGCCTCTTCCCGGAACAATAGAGATGTGCTAATCACTTGAAATGTGAGCAAAATGTGTTCCCTCAAGTCTGGCAAGCATAAGAGTGATAGTTTCTCACACTGTCATGAAAGATCTGTCTCTCAGCACATGCCCTTTTTTTAAATGTTTCATTTTGCTATGGCTTAAATTGCATAATGATAATGTATGGGCAATGCTAGAAAATATCAACCTTAAACCAGCAAAAGCACATTTTAGACACAACTGATTCTCCATTAAGCTGCTCTAAGCATCCAGAGAGTGGGAGGTGCTTAGTCTCTGCTTGGAGAGGGTGGGCTTAATTACTAGGATGCTGTTATTCCTCCCTGGCTCCTCCCTAGCATCCCCCAGTTTTAGCTCAGCCTTTGGTGTGATAGGCAGCTTATCCTTGGCCAGAGCAGGAACATTTCAGTTTTGATTAATCAGTATTCTAAATTCTTTGACCATCTTTCTCAATTCCAACAGCAAATTGGTAAAAAAAAAAAAAAAGGGGGGGGGGAAGCTATCAGAACGAAGCAGATCACTTTGGTGATCGGGCCAACTGCCGCCCACAACAATCGTAATTTGAAGTGGCAGCCATTGCCTCAGTGGTGACTTGGGAAGGTCTACCATCCATCTCCCATCACCCACGGATAAAGTGTTTTCTTAGGGACACTACAAATTTATGTCCGCCAGTGGTGCATCATTACCCGACCTGGGACCTTAGCAAGGTACTCATAGCACTTACGAAGGGTCCATTTGAACCTCTGAAAACCGTTAGCCTCCATTTTCACACACACATGGTTGGTTTTCTCATGGCTGTAACATCAGCACGTTGTATATCAGAAATCGCAGCTCTATCTGCCCGAAAGGACCTCTGTATATTCCATGCTGACAGAGTGGTGCTTTGACCAGACCCCATGTTCACACCTAAAGTCAATTCTGCCTTCCACAGGTCACAAGAACTAGTTCTCCCTAACTTTTGCCCCAGACCTTCTCAGGGCCTAGAGCATCAATGGCATCGACTGGATGTCTGCAGAGCTCTCTGTACTTACTTAGATAGAACAGCTCCTTTCAGAAAGATTGAAGAGCATCCAGTAGTGGGAGGTGCTTCCAGAAGTGGGAGGAACTAAGCTGGGCTTAATTTGCGGAACACTCCTCCTCCTCCATGGGACTCCTCCTCAGCGTTCCCCTGTTTTGACTCAGCCTTGTGAGAGAGAGGCAGTGCTTTTTTGTTACTCCTTGGCTGAAACAGGAGAATTCTCTTTAAGGTTTGTTCTTTTCTTACCGACGCTGCCCTTGCCATCTGGCCATTGGGAATCGCATTACCAGGAAGCGCTCCTAAGCGCAGGCAGGCTTTGTGCACATTTCACCCCCCCAACTGCTAGCCCTACTCTTGCCATTACGATCGCTGAACCACTTTATTATTTAAATGGCAAGGCTTTTTTTCCTCTCATTCCTTTATGAGTCATATTGCTGTTTCTCCTTTCCCCCAAGAATGCTGTTTAGGGGTGGAGGTGTAATCACCTCCTTATTTCACCTCTCCCCGCCAGTTTAGCCCTTAGGGAAAACTGTTGGAACTTATCTCTTTTTCTTGGCGGGAGATTGCTGCTGGTGCGTGTGCCACAAATAATGTCTGGTCACCATTTTTTTTGTTTTACTGTCAAGGGACCACGTGGCTGCGTTGAGTGCTAATTCAACAGACTGTGTGAGGTAATCCTTATTCCAGATTGAAGGGGTTTTTTCCCCACAAAATACCCAGAGGAATCATTGCAACCTCATTTTTAACATATTCGAGGTTTTTGTTATTTCGTGTTGTTGGCTCAACCCTCACAGTTCTCCCTATCCAGCGGCACAACAGCAAGCACCTAGGTCAGCGTCTGCCTGTGCAAGGAAGCTGTTGAAGGCCTGTGAGTGATTATTTGGCCTGCTAGGCATTCTCAAATTGGCTGATTGTGCAAATATATATCAAATTTGGATGTCCCATACGGTCTGATAATATTAATCACACCAATATAATAATACTGGCAACTTCATAACAATAATAAATGAATTGTTGAGATACGATTCAATTTTGAAGCAGACATCCATATTTTTCAAAAAAATAAAAAAAAATACGGGGGATTTGATTTCAGGACACCCTGTCAATTTCTTGGCCAGGTCCCTGGGCACGCCAACTGGCTACACAATATAGCATTAAATAAAGAGTGTACTGGTCCTTCCATCATCACAATGGCAGGGGATAGTGGTTTACACTCCTCAACTTCAAGGGACAAGTCCAAACCTCAACACAATCCTTAGCAAAAAAAAAAAAAGGGACTTCTAAGGCATGCCCATTCTCAGTGAGCTGCGATGAGCATCCAGCCCCATCCAACATCCATCTGGTGGGGTCCTGTTCCGGCCAACGACTAATCTGGATATAAGTTTTTTAAAAAAAACACATGCAAACAGACCAATATAGAGGATGGGTATGCATCACCTCGCCTTCATCAAAACTGGGAGGATCCAGGGAGGAGTAACAGTGTCCTACTCAAATAAGCCCAGCCTATCCAAGCAGAAACTAAGCACCTCCCACTCTCTGGATGCTCGTCGCAGCTCACCAAGAACGGGCATATCAGGTAAGTACCAACGCCCTTTTTCTTTTCATTATTGCAAATGGCAAAAACAAACAAACCCTCATTAATGATCATGGTATGGTTCAGAAAACCAAAAGCCTTTGCATTAGTTTTAAAATATAAATTTTAGACTCATAATTTAACAATAGGTTTCAGTGTGAAAAAAACCAGCACATTAATGAATGAAGCACATACAATTGTATGCCATCTTCTCTAGACAGCTTACAATGCACAAGCTAGATCATAAAAAAATAGCATAGTCACAGTTCAAACAGCATTACTCCTTTACCCCTCTTACCCAGATGACTCTAATTCAGTGACACCTCCAACTCCAAACCTTTAACTAGTTTTTGAAATGTGAGAAGGCAGAAGGTCATCCTAACCTTGGGAAAGGTGGTCTACTCCAAAGGTTGTTTATGGACATCTTCCCCACAACTTCACAGGAGGGCATACCTTGTGGTGAAATGGGTGGCATGCAAATTTAATAAAGATAAATAAATACCTATTTGACTGTTTTTCAAAATGGGAATTTTCCTCTTAGCTAATACTTTCTGAGCTAACTGTGAAGCAATTAATTAATTAAATCAAAACTTATGCATAATTCTAAACATTTGGAAAATTAAGTACTAAATGGTTCTCTTTAAAACAATTCATTCATAGATGGGGCTGAGGGGGTTTCTAGGTGTTTCCTTTATGATTTTCAAGCAAGACAACAGATATAAAATTCTCAGACAATATGGCCACATAGAAATGGAATACATGCTACCAACAATATTTAAAGATTGATAATTGTTTAAGAAATGTAAGTTCTTTTCTTAGGTTTGGAAGAAAGTTTTTTTTTTTAATACCAGTATGATGGGCCCAAACACCAGGGAAGTTTGAATAAGAGAGATACACAAAAGAAACAAGAACTAACAATTTCTATTTCCCAAAGAGCCTTTTAAATTAAGGACAGTAATTTACTCCTGGAAATAACTAAAAAAAAAAGCTGTTAAAACTATGCAATTGAAGCACTGTAAGAAATTGAGAAATGCTAGCATTGAAAAAAAAAAAAAAAAGCATTACTGGGTGCAAATGGCCTACAGATGTGTGGCAAAAGTTTAGACTTAAATCTTGGCCTTAGATCTTCATAGTCCCCACACCGCCATTCTGTTCATATAAAAGAGTGAAAATAAAAAGAGTTTGTTAATGTAATCTGCATTTCATTCATGGATTTGAAGTGCTATATAAATGTTAATAGATATTTAAAAATATAATCTTGGAGTCTGGGGGAACCCTCTTAAGTCATAGGATAAAGACAATGCATGCTGATCATTTTCATCCTCAAAGGGGGTCAAGAGGGGAAAAAAAGGAATAATTCTCCAAAGCAACTTTGTTTTGTACCTGGCATAAAGGAAGATCAGATAACATAAGGAGGGAGGGAGAGTAAGAGAGAGAGAGAAGATCCTTTACATATTTTGCATTTTAATGACAAACATTCTGAGTTAGCATTAAGGATTTGCAAAGGAAATAACTTATTATTCTGTCACAGCAAAACCACAATGTTTTATAGCTCTTTAAAGACTAACATTAATTACAGCATAAGGCCTTCTTGACTGTGCAGCAACTCTTACAAGCTGAATACACGTTTGCGCCTTATATTTATTCAAACAGATAGTCCTCAACCTGTAAGTGTAATGGAACTTGCTTATGGTCATAAGTCATGGCAGTGGTTATGCAAGACTTCCATGTGATCTCCTCGCTTAACAACCATAATCCCTTGTTATTCTTGTTGTGGTCATTAAGCACCTACATGGGTCATTAAGTGGAGCATGAGGTACCTCAAGGGGTGGAGAAGACCCTGCAGGCCTAGGTCCCCACTGCAGCATCAAATCTAGAATCTATTTTTTAAAAATTGCTGCACACACAACTAACTGTTCTCTTGAGCCTGGCCAGGTTGTCTGCTTATTGTTAACAAGTGAAATCCATTCTCTAACCAGTTTTAACTATCTTTGTGAGCACACGGAAGTTGTGCACCCATGTTCCCAAATCTTTGGAATGAAAGTAAAGCCAGAGGACAGCAGGGGGGAAAGGGGGCTGTACAATTGCTGATATTCTATTTCCAAGCATAAAGCAGCTTTTTGGTCCTTGCACTTTCTGAATAAGCCCTTGACAAAGACCTCCACAAACACTGCTCCATGCAAGACAATAATGTCCTTTGAGACAGAACAAGTGATAGAGACCCCCACAACCTAGCCATGTTCGGAGCTCTCTCTGCTTATCGTTAACAGCTAGGCCGCAAGCCTGTTAAGTTGTTCCTCATAAATAATTCAGGCCTTCCCCCTCTTCCCCTGGCTGCTAAGTACATTCCACGTCCTGGCTTGCAGTTGAATCCAGCAGCACTGTGTCAATAGAATCGAAAGCCAAATTACACAGCCCCAAGATAATCAGGAAAGCCAAGAGGAAAGGGGGGGAGCAGTGGTTTTCTTGCCCCCCTCCTGAGATTGGGAGTACAAAAAAAATAAATAATGGGGAATTTGGGACACAGCAAAGAGAAAACTTCATGTGAGATTTCAGAATGCACTCTTCAGAGGGCCAAACAGATCACATGTCATTATTGATCTGTGTGAAAATGGAAGAGACACATCAGAAAACAATTATCCTTAAAAATCATTAGGTTATCCCCCTTTCCCAAAAAATGTGAAAAGAGCATGTGTACGTACTATCTAGGGATTATCTTCGCCATCAGGATGTCTCTTTATAAAATGTACTGGGACCCAGGAAGAAAATGCAAGAAAGATTTCAGAGAAGTCTTTGGCTAATCAAAAGGATCAAGGGCCTTTCTTATAATTAGGTCATTAAAAGGCATACCAAGATGGCATCCATGGAGATTCCCAAGAGCAGGCTGTAAAAAAAGCCCCCACACTTTGGCCAATCTGAAAAATTGCTGTGTGTACAGCCTAGGAGAAAGATCCATTGAATATCCGAAGAAATATATTTCTTCTTAGCGCCAATATCATTTGGAATAGATGCACATATATTCAATATTCTATGAATCTTCTATTTTTTTTTCAATTACGCTTGATAGGGGAGCTCATATTTCAGATCTATGAACATAGGATTATTCCAGCCAACTGCTTACAGATTTCCCTGCTCAAAAGAACAAACCAGTTCAATCAAACTAGGCACCGCTTGACATAAATCCACACTACTGCATTCAGATAAGTATTTAAAAGCAGTACTGAAAGAAGGTCATTCTTACACAATCAGATGTGATCACTTTCACCATGCACTGCTTGTGGAATGCTTGCTGAGCTGGCCAATATTTGTGCAGTCTTGCTAATGTGCAAGTCAGACCATTTCAGAAGATGGCAGCTAGGGACATCCAGATTTTCATTTGGGGAGGAACTTGGCCAAGTTTAATTATCATAAACAGAAGCCAATAATGCCATCTTCACCAGTATTCTCACTTGTCTCACAACAGTTAAGATTGCTTCCGGCAGGCTTTGAAGGAGTTTTATAAAAGGGAGATAAGGAACATCTTAGCAATAGATTACACAGCCTGCTTAAGTGCTTCGCAAACAGTAGTCACAGGGTTCAGGGGATAAAACAAACAACATCCAGGCAAGGAAAAGAGCAGAGAAGGAGAGGGAATGTGCTTTAACAAAAGAAATGCTATGACTTTCTGGTCCTTGGTCTTTTTCTCTCCCCTAATACCATTTGTCTAATAAAGACATAGGAAAGGCAAACAGCTGAATTAAAGGGAAGACTCTTGTGGAAAAAAAATAAATTCCAGGCCATTATGTCCACAACTCCGATTAAGTCATTTAGCCAGAGCTTTCAAATATATTACGGTAGCAAGTACTTAGAAAATATCCTGCAACCCAACTGAATCATTCGGGAAACCTTGAACAAGCTCAGTCTTGCTAGATTCTAATAATTTTTCTGTATTGTAAGAAAGATGTATTTTCTAAAGCTTAAAAAAGGTTGTTTTTCTTGTTTCTTAATGGTATATTTCTTGCAGTGCAGTCTAGTTGAGGACTGACATTTGTCAAACATATTTTAGAGTCAGAAAACAGAACGTAAGTGTTTAAACACTACAGTTAATCTTACACTGGGATGACAATCCCTACTCCCCTATACCATTTTTGAATATTTGCTGCTCCCTCAAAATACCTAAACCAAGACAGCTTAGAGGAACTAAAGCAAAAACATACTTGTAATTCTAAAGAACGTGCTAAAAAAATGAACTATTTTAAAATGAGATAGCACAATAGCAGAGATCAGCTCCAACTCCCACTATCACCTTCCATTTAAATCTCCTCTCCTTCACTAAATCTTATTTCAGTTGAGTATCTCTTTAAGAGCCCAGCCACTTCAGCCACCAAGAGTACATTGACCTCCCTTACTAGATTGCCTTAAAAATGATGTATGTGGGAGGTTCCAAATATGACATAAACCATTTGATAGATGTACTACCAAGTCAATATTAACACTTAAAGACCATATAGATGGATATTCTCCAAGAATATCTTCAGGTTTCACAATTGAGTATATTCATCTTTGCAGCAGGTTGCCATCATCCTGTCTTTTTTCCACTTTTCCACTACTGAACAAAGACAGTGAACAGCCAACATTTCATGTAAGCATTGAAACAATTTTCACAAATCTGTGGATAGAATAGTCCAGGGTCTTTAACATTAACCTCCTTAGGGCTTCCAATCAAATTTTTTTAGCGCTTTAAATTTAAATCTAATCCTTGTCCCTCCGTATTAATGCCAGATCACATTTATTAAACATCACGTTCAGGAAATATTTCTCACTACTATAATAAGATTATTCATGCAACATGGTATTGCTGTTACATCAATTCTTATGAAAATGCTATAGTCTGCACAATTGTTGAAAAGAATTTTGTAGCAGATGGCTGCTCTGGTTTGTCTTGTGAACTGCATTTTTTAGCTTAATTATTTCTGTAACATATCTACCTTCCAGAAACTTTTGCTTTTACTGTGGATGGGAGAAATACATTTTTTCTTGAAAGTGATCATATCATTACTATAAATATTTATAATTATAAAAATATTTAAATTAATGAAATATTAAATTAAAAATTATTGTAGCCATCCATATTTTGATGTTATCTTCATATAATATCTCTATTTTAATAATTTTCAATTACTCTGAAATTTACATTATCACCCTGTTGATTTATAAAAATGAACATAAATGCTAGTCTGTGTGAACTAGCTATTCCATAATCTACCACCTCATGTGGCAAAGTTATTTTTTATTTTTATCTAGCTTTTCCCAAACATATCTCTCTTACAAATGGCTCTCTTCTTATAGCAACCCTGTGCAGCACACTACATTCATGACTGAATGGGAACTTGATCCAGTGGCCTCATCCAACATGCTGGTAAATTCATCTTTCCCACCTTGATAGACCTCTGCTTCATTTTTTTACTAATTCTAACATCCTTTAATTTCATACACAAAGTGTTTTTCCTCCACTACTACTCAAAAAATTAAATGTGCAGCATAACAGATTGTGCACTATTATGGATATTCTAACCAGGAGAGAATTTGAGGTCAAGAATGGCAGTAGCCTTCTCATTTAGTCTTAATTTAAAAATACATGGCCACTTCCTATAATACAATAGAAAGGAAATAAAATAAGACAGGGTGCCAAGCATCAGTTGCACATACAATTTAGATTCTCAGAATCTTGACATCCTACAACACCATCAGTAAACCACTACAAGAAAATTATTAGAATGATCAGCCTTCTGAACCTTTAGGTTTTCTTTTTAATTTGTTCTGTAGAAATCTGTTTCTTCCCTTGCCAATGACCCCAGGGACAAATTATTTTTTTGATGTGTCCATACATGCTAGGCCTTGCTTCCTCTTCCCCTTCCCCTATCAATCCATACAAGAAGATAGGTTTGCAGGGCACAAGGTTTAACAAGCCACTCATATTCGCTTACCTATCTGGTTAATCTGGGGAATACAAAAATGTATTGTTCCTTTCTGGGAAAGAATGCAATCTAAAGATTATTGAAGAAGATCGCTAGAAATGGGGTGTAAGAAATGCAAATGAAGTACTTCTCTTCTTGATTTAAAAATGCATTGTGATCTTGGCTGCAGCTTTTTCAGTAACTTAATCAGCCTGCTACCTGTATGGTCCATTTGTATCTAAGGCTCTTTACTATGAATCGCTCGCCAAAGAGGCCTGAGGTGGTATTGCAAAAAAATCTTCATCAAAGCACAAAGATGAGAGAAATACAAAACAGAGCAAAAGGAGTACAAAGAGGGGAAAAATGAGTTTACCCAGAAAGAGGGAGACCTGTGAAGGTTCACAGGTACAGACACACAGAGACACACATACACACACACACACACACAGAGTACAGAAAATGAAAATAAAATAATCAAAGATAAATTAGAGATTTAAAGAAATATCTAGCAGTGCAGAAATGGAATGCTATGGGGAGACAAAAGAGGCTAGGAGATAATGTATTACAAATACAGAACACTAAATTAAGCTGTTTACTGCTGAATGAATGTTTTACAGAGAGATTTCAGTAGGTAACTTTGCTCTGGAAGTAGCCTAAAGCATGATCTGAGTTGCATACCTTTGGAAAAAGGCATTCAAGCGACAGGTGCTCTGATCCATAACAAAAACTCACCAGTATTGCTTAAACAAAGAATTCAAAATACAGAAGAGACAATATGAGCACATGCAGCCACATGGAAGAATTGATATACAAGGCTACACTCATAGACAAAAACCAATTTCAAACAGCATTATATTCATGAGAGCAAGTAAAAATCCTAAGATTATTCAGCCACAGTCTAATATCTTGCAGTTATAGAGTACCTGCCCATAATATTCCACAATCAGAATAAGTCACTGTATGTTTATTGATGATTATTCAGTGAGCTTGACTAAATAAACACATACACCTTAAACTCATTTTTAAAAAGGCCTCAGACATTTTAAAAGGTTAAGCACTCAAGCTTATGCAGTACACTTTTGTACTGCCAAGCAACCAGAACACCATTTTTAAATATTTTTTTAATATTAAAGATAAAAATGCAATGTCTATATAAACAGTGTGTTGTCTTGAGTACAGTTGATTTTGAGAAACAGTAATAATAATATTTATAACATCAATAATCACATAGTAATTATATGTGCTTATCCATTTTAGTGAATCTTCAATGAAGTTGATCATTCTCTTGTGCTTTTGAACTTCTAACTTCTGTTTCTGCTAGTTAGAGAACACCATTTTTTTTATTCTTAAAACCCTGCTCATCTGAAATGCATTCTGTTTTCTTGTATCAACTTTAATCTAAATCAAGAGCCAGATATTCTATTTCTTTTGTTTCTTCAAAGTCTCAGCTGTATCTCATGCTGTCTTTCTCTTCCTTCACCAACTTCCTGGACAATTCAAAAGCTCATCTTTGTCTGAAATAATGTAAGTTAATTGTCACACTGGCACTTTATGTACAATATACACACAATAGGAATTATCAAAATAGCATAAGGCTTGTCTTCTGTATGCATCAAAAGAAAAAGTGTCATTTAAATACATTTGTACCACCTGCAATTAATTCCTCATACAAATCTTGAAAGTGTTGTCACTGCACCCAAGTACAAAAGAGGAGCATGAATAACCCCCAAACTCCGTGATTAATATCTTAATCCAAAGAGTAACTGAAGTAGCTTTTATATATTAATTCAAATGTAATTATATTTGGGCCTCTAAATAAAACTAGATTTTAATCAGTGGCAGGCTGCAGATGAAAACACACCATTTCATTATTATTTTTTTTCCAATTGAGATATATGGTTAGACTATAATTGAGAATTATGGAGAACTGAATCAAGATGTATCAATTGAAATATTTATGGACAAACTTCAGGTTCTTATTAATATTTCTTAAGAATGCCAAGCACTGAACTTTCCAGATAAGTCAAAAAGTACAAAGAGGTAAAACAAATTTCATTTCAGATAGAGTATCACAGAGCTTCACATCAATTTTTTTCAATAGCATTGGGAAAAATGAATCATTATTATCAGGAGCAGCAGCTTAAATGCTGTTAAAAAAAACCCACAGACTTCTGTTCTCAGTTATTTGACTGGCAGACAGCATGACAGAAAACACAGGACAGATGGGAATCAAACTGTTTTGGGATTTCATTTTCCTGTCAGTTTTTCAGTAAAGTTTTTTTCCTAAAAGAAAGCCATTCTAAAATCATGGTCAATCATGTTAAAGAATATGAAAAATACTCTCCCCTAAATTGTTCTATATAAGTTCACAATTGTAAAAGATCAGACTGAAAGACTGCAGCAATAATTTATCTCTATTTCTTAAATGGACATCCTTAACCTTTCTGTATGAAGATGATGCATGAACCTAATACTTTCAAAAACTGAAAGAGTCAAATCATGCAAAATAATGCACAAATCCCAAGAGGAGTGGTTTACCTGCCCTGCCCCCACAAAAACTTTAGTACATGGATTTTAAAAAACAACAACATAGCAGACTGTTTTAACATCAAGTTAGTGCTCAATCCCCCAAAAAAGAAGAGTCAAGAAAAAAAAAAGTTTTCTTCTTCCAGCTTGACAACTTCTGCTGGTCTCATTATGAACCCCACTCATTCAAACAACTGTGATGTCATCATTAACATCATTATACTGTGATGTCATCATTATACGCTTTATAACAGGGATGTCAAACTAACATTGTCATGGTGGCTTCCCATCACATATCAGGACTTTTTTCCCTTTCACTAAACTGGGCATGGGTGTGGCCAGCGCATGATGAATCCGGCCCATAGGCCGGGAGTTTGAAGCCCTACTTTATAATATCCTTCCCCAGTCCAATAAGAGCTTCTAGGACTTCCAGTAAACATGACCATTAGTGTGCTATTTCTTTATCAAATCAAAATTGTGGAAGTTACTTTCAGAAATATGAATTCATACGGTAAATTCATGAAAAAAATGAGACTGCTGGTAATGAAACTGCACAAAGGCAGTACAGAATTGAAGATCATTAGCATCTAGAACTCAAATCTATCTTCCAAGATTGGGTTTAATTCCTTCAGAAAATCTATTTCTTTTAAAAATGCAATTTATTTTTATTTATTTTGTCAAGTAATTATAAGATAACAGGTATAAATATAACATAGTTACAAATACATGAAATTGATACATATAAGAAAAATAAAAAGAAACAATAGGACACAGACGGTAGGCATGTTGGTGTGCTTATGCATACCCCTTACAGACCTCTTAGGAAAGGGGTGAGGTCAATAGTAGATTGTCTAAGGTTAAAGTTTTGGGGGTTTGGGAAGAAACCACACAGTCAGGTAAAGTTTTCCAGACATTGACCACTCTGTTGCTGAAGTCGTATTTCCTCCAATCAAGTTTGGTGCGGTTTACCTTGAGTTTTTATCTATTGTGTGCTCTTGTTATTGTTATGGTTGAAACTGAAGTTTTCATTGACAGGTAGGACATTGCAATAGATAATTTTATATACTATACTTAGTATATAAAGTATAGATCGGAAGTATTATAATATAATACTTTATATTAAATATAAAGTATTAGATCGGACCGAAGGCGGCGTAGTTCTAGGTTTTCTAGGTCTAGAATTTCAAGTCTGGTGGCATAAGGTATTCTGTAACGAATAGAGGAGTGGAGAACTCTTCTTGTGAAATATTTCTGGACTTTCTCAACTGTATTAATATCAGATATGTAATGCGGGTTCCAAACTGATGAGCTGTATTCATGTACTAGTCTAGCAAATGTTTTGTATGCTCTAGTTAAGTATATTTCCAGAGAAAAAGCTTTGTGGGATTAGGTTAGGATTAGGATTAGGTGAACAACTCTTAATGCCTTTTTGGCTATGTAGTTACAGTGGGCTCAAGTACTTAGATCTTTAGAGATGAGTAGTCCAAGGTCCTTGACAGAGTTTGGATCATCAACAAGATCTTGACTATTCAGTTTGTATTTTATTTTCTGACTGTTTTTGTTGCCAATACGTAAGACAGAGCATTTATTTATTAAGATTTGAAGTTGCCATTTGTTTGACCATTCTGATACACAGTCAAGGTTTTTTTGAAGGGAAGCAGTATTGTCTGTGGTGTTAAATAGCTTTTTCATCAGCAAAGAGAATGCAATTGCTCTTAATATGATCACAGAAGTCATTTATGTAGAGTATGAAAAGAGTTGGTCTTAGAACACTGCCTTGGGGGACACCACTGTTGACAGGTATAGAATTTGATAGGACGCTCCCAATTTTGACCATTTGTTGTCTGTTTGACAGGGATGCCTCTATCCAATTATGAAGGTGTCCAGATATACCATAAGATTTTAGTTTTAGGAGTAGTTTGTTGTGAACCACTGAATCAAAGGCTTTACAGAAGTCTATGTAGATTGCGTCTATTACTTTGCCCTGATCGAGTTGCGTAGTCCATATGTTTTTGTAGTGTAAGAGTTGCAAATTACAGGATAGTTTTTTTCTAAAACCAATTGTTTATTAGAGAGTAGGTTGTTGGTCTCTAAATGGAGGATAATGGATTGGTTAATAATTGATTCCATGACTTTACAGGTGATGCAGCATAAAGAGATTGGTCTATAATTTTCAACTAGGCTGGGCTCTCCCTTTTTGAAGATGGGGATGACCATGGCTTGTGACCATAGTTTTGGCAAGGAGCTGGTCCTGAAAGATTTTTCAAAGATTATGCTTAGAGGTTCAGCTATGGCAGGGGATAGCTTTTTTAAGAAGTAGGCACATATTCCATCCGGTCCAATAGATAGAAATCGGTTTAGATTGCACAGTGCTTTTTCAACATTGTCTTCTGTAAAATCGATATGTATTAGATCATTGTAGTCTGTGATTCAACTCGGAAATACTGGGCATGATCCATTGCTGTTTACAAATACTGAGCAAAAGAATGAATTCAAGAGGATGGCTTTAATGATGTCATCGTTGCAGTCTTTTACCATTAGGTCCTTTCAGGGGTGGGATGGACCTTGAGTCTTTTAGTTTGTTGTTTTCAAAATTGTAGAAAGCGCAGGTGGAATTGGTGCATAGAAGGTTTTCCTCTTGTTTAATGTGATAAATGCTATCTTCGATAATTTATTAATATATTGATATTAATATTGACATGAATATCATATTTTGGAAAATTAAAAAATAATTATGAAAAAACAAATGAGATACATTGGGAAATCAGTGTTCACAATGTGTACATGAAAACACATTAATTCATTTAAAAAGCACATTTCAGAATTTATTTAAATAGCAGACCTTTTCAAAATAAAAATTTTATTTCATATATCTTAACTGCCCATCTTCCTTGGGAAGAGGCTCTGGACAGTGGAAAGGTCTATTTAAATGCTTTACAAGCAAATATAGTGATCCTTTACCCCTGGACACACTCTGTTTTATCCCTGAAGATTTCTTAGCCTATACTTAAAATTGAACTTGTTGGCTGGGGTCATACACTGTGTGCATGGTTTCTTGATCAAGCCATGTTATAGCTTGATTGATCCATTGTGCTAATCTGCAGACCACAGTTTAGAAATCACACTGGCCATCCATAGATCATAGTGACCGACACAATATCTTAACATACCTAGCTGAGAAGCCGAATCAGCAACAGCAGGGGACAAGAACAAGTATCAACAGGAATTTGTAAAAAAGCTCACAATCTTTAGTACAAATACTATATCTGCATCACCTTTTGTTACTGATCATAAGTTCTAGGATAGGATATGCAAAATAATCAAGTATCTACAACACTACACAAAGGTCAAAAGACAAAGTCTCTTTGTCCTCCATAAAAGTTCCACCACATTTGAATTCAATTTGCTCAGAAGACCAGGGACATAAATGTTTGGTCCCTGTATTCTTTCCTTTAAATTAGCCTTTTTTTTTTCAATACAAATGTATTAATACCTATCTAAACTAAACAAAAATCTTCTGAAAACAACAGCCACAGAAAAAAGACTGTGATGGTATTTTACAAAATCCATTTACAAGAGGAAACATGAATTGCAAAGTAATTCGTATTTTATTAGGATAAGAAGAATCTCAAGCAATTTCTATTTGTTTCACATTTCCTCATGTTTAATGTTAAAAGAAAATAAGGTAAATAAGAAAAAGGAATAATTATTAAATATGTTCATAGCACTTAAAGACAAAGAACATTTTTAATTATTTTTCAAGCTTTAAAGAGAGAGCCAATTTACTGTAATTTGTGAACCACATTATAGTTCTCAGGTTATTTGGCAGTCAACTAGAAAACTTTCTGAATCTAAAGGTCATTTACAAAAAAATCAATTTAATTCATTTCAAGAACCAATATCAGACTGAATGCTTAAGAAGCTACAATTAAACTGACTCAAATTAAACATCTTAGTATAAATCTCTCTGAAATGTCATGGTTTTAAATTATATTCATTTTCTAACAGTTGACATTCTAAAGTGATTCTGAATTAAGACAATTAGGCAAAATTTCATTCAACTGCAAACATTAGCATTTTATTTCAAGTATATATTTATCAAAATTTTGAAAGAGAAATCCAGAAGGAAAGAAAAATAAAGTATAACCATACAATACATATAGTCTTGCTCTGGTTACCCAGGATATAAATACACTGCTCAAAAAAATAAAGGGAACACAAAAATAAGACATCCTAGATGTAAATGAATGAAATATTATTGTTAAATATTTTGTTCATTACATAGTTGAATGTGCTGACAACAAAATCACACAAAAATTATCAATGGAAATAAAATTTAGCAAACCATGGGGGTTTGGATTTGGAGTTACACTCAAAATTAAAGTGGAAAAAAAACACGTGATGATCCAACTTTGATGTAATGGCCTTAAAACAAGTCAAAATGAGGCTCAGTAGTGTGTGTGGCCTCCATGTGCCTGTATAACCTCCCTACAACACCTGGGCATGCTCCTGATGAGGTGGCGGATGGTCTCCTAAGGGATTTCCTCCCACATCTGTACTAACGCATCCCCCAACTCCTGGACAGTCTGTGGTGCAATGTGGTATTGGTGGATGGAGCGAGACATGATGTCCCAGATGTGCTCAATTGGATTCAGGTCTGGGGAACGGGCAGGCCAGTCCATAGCATCAATGCCTTCGTCTTGCAGGAACTGCTGACACACTCCAGCCACATGAGGTCTAGCATTGTCTTGCATTAGGAGGAACCCAGAGCCAACCGCACCAGCATATGATCTCACAAGGGGTCTGAGGATCTCATCTCAGTACCGAATGGCAGCCAGGCTACCTCTGGTGAGCACATGGAGGGCTGTGCAGCCCCCTAAAGAAATGCCACCCCACACCATTACTGACCCACTGCCAAATCGGTCATGCTGGAGGATGGTGCAGGCAGCAGAATGTTCTCCATGGCGTCTCCAGACCCTGTCACATCTGTCACATGTGCTCAGTGTGAACCTGCTTTCATCTGTGAAGAGCACAGGGAGTCAGTGGCAAATTTGTCAATCTTGGTGTTCTTTGGCAAATGCCAAACGTCCTGCACGGTGTTGGGCTAGAAGCACAATCTCCACCTGTGGACGTCGGACCCTCATACCACCCTCATGGAGTCTGTTTCTGACCGTTTGAGCAGCCACATGCACATTTGTGGCCCGCTGGAGGTCATTTTGCAGGGCTCTGGCAGTGCTCCTCCTGTCCCTCCTTGCACAAAGGCGGAGGTAGTGGTCCTGATGCTGGGTTGTTGCCCTCCTACGGCCTACTCCACGTCTCCTGATGTACTGGCCTGTCTCCTGGTTACGCCTCCGTGCTCTGGACACTACGCTGACAGACACAGCAAACCTTCTTGCCACAGTTCGCATTGATGTGCCATCCTGGATGAGCTGCACTACCTGAGCCACTTGTGTGGGTTGTAGACTCTGTCTCATGCTACCACTAGAGTGAAAGCACCTCCAGCATTCAAAAGTGACTAAACCATCAGCCAGAAAGCATAGGATCTGAGAAGTGGTCTGTGGTCACCACCTACAGAACCACTCCTTTATTGGGGATGTCTTGCTAACTGCTTATGCTTTCCACCTCTTGTCTATTCCATTTGCACGACAGCATGTGAAATTGATTGTCAATCAGTGTTGCTACCTAAGTGGACAGTTTGATTTCACAGAAGTGTGATGACTTGGAGTTACATTGTGTTGTTTAAGTGTTCCCTTTATTTTTTTGAGCAGTGTATTACACTGCATTATTGCAATGCATTGAACAATAGCTTGGGACAGGTGTTGGAAAGTGCAACTGATTCAGAAAATAGCAGCAAGAATGCTGTGGGGGGCATTTAGAAGGGGGCATTTAGAAACAGGACACTATCTCAAGCAAAATCCTACTGATTGATTTGCACTTGGAAAGATTTGGTAAAGTATTGATGATGACTTTCAAGCAATAAAGAATATGGATCCAAGATGTTTCATGTGGTTGTATCTTTTTGCTGTATTCGTCTATTCTCATTCAGATGGAAAGGACCTGCTCTGCATAGTAAAAATGGTGGTGGCAAAAAGGTTACACCAAAATTATTTAACTTCCTGTCTCAGGAGATTTGGTGCAGTGGCTCAGAAGTAAGGCTTGTCAGCTGGAAATCCAGAAGCCCAGTTTGAGGCCCAAGCACCATACAATGGGGTGAGCTCCCAACTCAGCCCAGCTCCTACCAACCTAGCAGTTCAAAAGCATGCAAATGTGAGTAAATAAATAGGTACCACTTTAGTGGGAAGGTGACAGTTCTTTGTGACATCATGCTGGCTATATGACTGCAGAAATGTCTTTGGACAGCACTGGCTCAATGGCCTTGAATTGGAGATGAACATCATGTCCCCTATAGTTGGCAGTAACTAGTTGAGTAAAATCCACAGAGACTCTCTTAAGAAACTAGATTGGCATTTTCTACTATTTAAGAAGGCATTGATTTCATATGAAATGTAAACATTATTTCATTATTTTATCTACTATTCTAATTTACTTTTACCATATGACCTTTCTTTTTCCTGAAAAGATAATTGTAAATTTTTCTTGTCCTGGCTGTAATTGTCCTTATCTGTACTATATGTAAATAAGAGCATTTAGTCCCTCTATCCTTTTGTCTCATCTGCCTTCTATTTTGCTTAGCACAGATCTTTATCCCCTTCCATACACTCCTGCTGGCTCAGCTAAAACCTAATTCCATGTTAGCCCAACACATGAATACAAGGCCCAGGAATAAGCAAATGCTTTCAGAATGAATAGGATTAGGATTTTGCCTTTCAAACCCTGGCAAAAATCTCAGGGAATGCATCCTACCTTGCCACTATTAGTTGTGCCAAGATTTAACTATGAATATTGATGTTCATGTCATTCCTTCCTTCTTCAAAAGTTTGCTATTAGAAAGAAAGAACTTGAGCCAGGAGAACTAAAAAACAAGAAGACAAATTCAGGATCCTCCAGTGATCTGAAATTTTAAACAAACAAGAAAACAAAAACACCCAAGACAAAATGTGTACAACAGCCTCTAAATGTTGAGTGTCAATTAAAAAAAGAAAACAAAAAGTGAGAGCAGAGTAAAGAGTAAATTGGCTTCTTAAGCTCTAAGCAACTGACTGAATACCCCTGAAGTATTTTCTATTAGAAGAGAAGTATACATAATCCTTATTTCTTTAAAACATTGGTACAGCACATTTCAGGTCATCTTGGAAAAAAAAATCACAAAGTTATTGTTCAATTATGGAAAAAATAAGTCAAAGTGGAATATGTTTGAACAAAACTTCTATTTCTAAATTTGCTGACAATTATTCCCAGTCCTGCTATTTACAGCACCTTTCCCAGCATGAATCTGTTTCCTTACTTCATTCCCCAATTTTCAGCCAATTTTTGCTATCAGTTCCAGCATCAATGTAAGAAAAATGTATGTATCTTGCTCAGGTGGAACTGTTCTCATCAAGATGTTTTTTCCTCATGAGGAGAAAAGAAAGTAAATATAATTATATTAACTTATTTTGAAATTAAAGAGATAGCTGAAGAAATAATTGAAGTATAATTTAAGGCATTTTCGTTAAGATATTCCAAATGATCAGGTTAAAGTTTTCTAAAATTGTGAAATATTTTAACAGAAGTTACAAAAGCACACATATCATTATTTCTTCCAACACAAGGAGGACAAATTAATTTCTTATGTTCTTCACTATTCATCTCTGGCTTTCCTGCCAAATAAGAAATCAGGATTAGGCCAATTGGTTCAACCAGATCTCCCTCAGTCCTATCTACTATACCTTCTATGCATGATAAGATAATAGAAGCCTAAAGAATGGATTGTTTCTTCATTTCCATCTTTCTACTTGTGGGATATTATCTGTCTTCTATTAATTCTAGTCTCTCTTTGTGGGTATGTTCTTAATCTTCTTCCTTCCGTCTCCTCCTTATTCTCTCCTTCTTGGATTGTTTCTAACTTGACCTCTCCAATGAGCTATACAAATTTATAAAATGCTTCTTCTTCAAACTGTAGTAATATAAGGAAGGGGGAATTCAAATTATGCTGGAGGTGGAGCCAGTGGTTACTGTCCTATTTCCTAAACTGTTTTGGAACATAAACTAGGCCAAATGAATCCATTCAGACAGGGGTCACAAACCTTTTGGACCTCAGGGACCACCAAACTCATAACTTTAAATCTCGCAGACCAGAGACCCTGGGAAAATCCCAAAAAAAGTCTGCAGGAAAATTCCCCACCTCATTTTCCTACTGATCAATCATTCTTTATTTGGGATCGCAGGATACCGTTTCCAACTCTGTTCTCATGGGGAGAGAGACAGAGAGACTTTTGGCTTCATGTAAGGAAAGCAGCAGAAGCTGTTTCCCCAAACTCCACCAGAAATGAGTTTTTTTGTGAGACCTGTCGTGCTGGCACAGCCTCTTGGAACAGGATGCCTTGCAGGATCCCAAAGACTCATTTCTGCTGGAGTTTGGGGGAGAGAAAAAAAGACTTTTGCTGCTTTCCTTGAGTGCAGCCAAAAGCAGAAGAAGGAAGAAGCAGAAAGAAGCAGCCCAGTGGCCAGGCCAGGCATGTGGGGCAAGTCCCCCCTCCACTCTTTCCCCCCTCCCCTCACTACATGTTGTTCGCAATGCAAGCGACACAAGCCTTGCGTTCCCATGGGCCATGTGAGCGGCACAGTCTTGTGTTCCCGCGCAGCCTGGATTAATTGCTTTGAGGGTGACATTTCTCTGCGGACCACCAAAGTTTTCTCGTGGACCACCAATGGTCCCTGGCCCACTAGTTGGCAACCACTACATTAAGATGTCCTTTGCAGCAATGTATCATTTTTTTAAAAAGTTATTTTAATACTTCAAACTATTGCAGCACTTCTCATGGAAATATATTTTAATAAAGATATACTGATTCAAGGCAATGGTTAAGTGCCACATCTCCTGTATAATATGACTGACTGTTAAGAAATGGCAGAGTAGATGTAATCTAGCCCAGAGGTCTCCAACCTTGACAACTTTAAGACTTGTACACTTCAACTCTCAGAGTTCTAGGAGTTGGAAGTCCATTACTTTTAAAGTTCCAAGGTCGGAGAGTGCTGATCTAGCCTACCTGATCAAACAATCTCATCTTTTAGATCCAGGAAGGATATATTCTGTTATGGCACTGCCCTCAATGAGATTCAAATGGCTGCCACACTAATGGTATTCCAGAAGTTCTTAAAGCCATGGCTGTTCTTCCAGGCCTCATGGCAGGGTGGATGGAACACTTTGCTAGATGTGTTTGTATATGTTGTGTATGTTTTGAGGTTAAATGTCTGGATTTATCATTTTACTTATTTCCTTTTACTGTATTTTTATTCGTCTTATTGTATTTGTGTGTGGTTTTTATATGGTGAGCTGCTCAGAGTCAGGCTGGAGTCGGGCAGTGCTAAAGTCAAATTAAATAAAAGATAAACAAAATAACCCAACCAGAAATTTTGACAATTCAGTCTAAAGTTATTTAACTAGGTATCAGCCCCAATCTAATTCGCCCAAGATGAAAATAACTTTTTAGGTGCCTAAATAATTCCTCTAAACTCAAAGAGAATTAAAATATTGATTACAGTTTAGAAGTGAAAATGTTCATTACTCTACAAATACAAGAACATCAACCACAGCTGCACAATAGCTATAAAACAGAAGTTATTTTAATAATAAAGCTTACAAAATATTAATAAATATTACATCTAAAGGAACTTCTTAGGGTATCAAAACAAAGGTAACTATTAGCCATAATTTTCTTTGGTAATGCATTTTTCAGAGATTAACCGCACCATTTCTGCACAAGGGAGAAATGTTAGCAAACTTTGGACTTCCCCAAGATTTCTAAAGCTATAAAGGGAAAGAGGGGAGGGGAAACATATTCCCTCCTCAAAAGACATTTCAAGGAGAACTGAGCATATTTAGTGCCTCTGGAACACTGAATCAGTTTGGGGGGGAACATGTGCTATAAGAAAAAAGGGAACTGGCTAGCAATAGGCAAACTGCTGATTAAAGAAGTGGCCATCATAGATGGATAGAAGACATGAGCAGAGGATGTATTTAGCTATTTCTCTAAGACATTCCAACAAGATCATTAGATACTGATATATGGGGGACAGAGTCTCTAATCTTCCTTATCTACCAGGTAGATGCATTTTTTTCTGAGGATGTGAAAACTGCCCAGATAATTCAAACTAAACATTTACAGGTAGTCCTTGTCCCAATAGTCATGTGATCGGGATCTGGTGACTTGGCAACCGGCATGTATTTACAACAGTGGCAGCATCCCGAGGTCATGTGATCGCTGTTTGCAACCTTCCCAGCCAGCTTTGGACAAGCAAATTCAGTGGAAGAAGGTGAATTTGCTTAACAACCATGACAAAAAAGATCTAGCATTGGGCAGTCATCTGATGGCTCACTTAATAGCTGTAGTGCTTTACAACAGAAGATCCAGGTCCAATTGTGGCCATAAGCTGAGGACTACCTGGAACACATCTGTAGTTTATAAAGTCTTCAAACATGAAATGGGTTTAAAAAAAAAAAAAGTCTTGACATTAAATGACCCTTAATAAATCCATATTCTTTCTAACTCAGAAAAGGAAAAGGAACAGAAACTATTATATAACATCCTATAAACAATAAGGACTAACTACTATTTCTATATACCTTAAAAAGAACTACTTCTATACACCTTAGAAAAAACTACTACTATACACATAGAAAGAAAATGATTTTGAACATATAAAATAGGGGTGTCAAACTCGTGTTGTCATGGCTGTGTCACGTGATGTATTGGGATTTTCCCCCCCTTCACTAAACTGGGCAGGGCCGGGCCAACACATGACTCATCCATCCTGCGGGCTGCGAGCTTGACACTCTTGATATGTAGAGAGAAATTACAAACTGTGGTTTTTGCTCAGTGACTTAGAAAAGACATCCAAAAAGAAAAGAGTGTATTTGTCATCCAATTTAGAAATGCTTGCCTATAGGAAGGTGTCAGTTATAGAAACTGAAATAAACAAGTATTGGATAAAATATATTGCTTCAAAACTATGTAATCTGGATTCATGGTGCTCACATTCTTAAATATTTTAAAATATCTCTTAAATGAACTCAGTAAGAGGAATTGGCTAAAAGCACAATCCATGGGGACCTTAATTTCACATTTTCCAGTGTCTGTTTTGGGCACTTTTTCAGAAAGTGAGGAAGACAAACACCAGATCTTTATTCATAAAGTCTCAGGTTGTGCGAGAATAGATATCACAACTTATGAAGCTACTTTCATTACAACTTAGTTCTAGGTTGTTTAAACCTTTCAAAATTCTGCTCTTTCTTTACTAAGTCTAATTATGTCCTGGTCTTCAATTCCAAAAGAACCTACTAGACATGTAATGGTAAAGGTCTAGAGGAAAAATATATATACCATTACAAGGAAAAAGAAATGATGAGATTTCAATAAGAATATGTCCTGTCTGATTTTATCTGATGTAGATCAGACATACACACATACAAAAGGAGGTCAAAGTTGCAGCACTTGGGACCCTGGTATTTGGAAACAGGACATTAAAACAAAGAAGGAACTGATCTTCAGAAATCTAAGCAGCTGTAGCTCTCAGGAACCGCCTTTCAGTCACTACTGGGGGAGGGGGAAGCTGAATTCTTGTATTTCAAGGAAGCCCTCTAATGCCCTGCATTGATTTTCAAATGATCTCCCCTCCCCCTCCCCCCCCCCCAGGAGAAAGAAAAGTCTGCAACTGCACTTGGCAACTGACAGTGAGACACCCATTCCAAAGCTAGCCAACCAGCTGTCATGTGCTAAATGCATCATTGGTATCGATTCATCCCTTCAGACCTTGTCAGGGCTGTCGCTGGCTTTTGCAGCAGAACAATGCAATACAGAAGCCGGCCATGCCCTTGTCTCATAAACATTCTGTGCATTGGAACCACAGGCCACTCTCAGATGTCTCCTTAGTGGATCTGAACTGTAGAATAACTTGATCCGCTTCCTCTATTCAGACAAGTAATGAGAGACCGCCAAGAGAAGGCCACAAAGCAAAAGGGGGGGGGGGGAGGGTAGCAAGAGAAGCTTTAATTGCCTTCATGTTTCCCAGCCCTTCCCCCCATATCTTTCTTTCACATGATTGCTTTTCATTGGCACCAGCTTCATTACACTCTCAAGAAGTCTCTGAACTCCTTTGGGATGCAGGTTCACATGCAAACATCCTGACAGACAAAATGCAACATTCTCCCCATCTTCATCTCCCTGATATACAAAGATAACAGAAGGCCTGCATCCCACGGCTCTATTGTTTCAGAATACGAAAAATGTGCAGTGTTTGTTCTACAGTTTGGAGATGGGAAATCTGCCCATAATCTGTATAAAATGTCATTACTCTGGGTCTGAAAAGAGTAGGTATTTAATTGTGTAAAAGTCATAACACGCTTTTGCAAATAAACCAACTTTATTTAGCTAGTAAATGCTGGCAGATTTAAAAAAAAAAACACAATGCTGTGTCTTATATTGTACAAGAGAGAAAAATTTAGCACTGGTATGGCAGATCATTGTTCACTATCTTCCATTTTGATGCAGAGTCCACAACACATTGTTATGCTAAGACTGCAATCCTTTACATACTATTTTCAAAATAAACTCATTGCATGCTGCTTATCTGGAAAATAATTTACACAAGAAAAGGCCAAAGCTAGTTATACAAAACAAGAAAATTGAAAAGTAAACAACTAAACAAATAAAGTGGAATATATAACTTGACCTCTAATTTAGGCAAAGAAATCAGCAGAAATCCAGCAATTAACAATAAGCAGCATATAAACTCTGGATGAATTGGATTTAAAATCAATTTCCACCATTTTAAAATACACATTAAGTATTATTTCAGCACTTTAAACATGTTGATTGATAGATAAATAGAGCCATTAAACAGCTTTGGAGCATAGTTTAAAACTTTGGATTATTATGCAAGCCCTTTAATATTGTAGCTGTATTTCAGTTTAGAGACAAGGAACCCATTTCTGTTTCTCTTTCCAACTCATACACACACATTCACAGAAATAAGTAAGACTGCTTGTAAGTAAGACAACAGTCACAATTCTGTCTGGAAGGCACAGGAGTACAAGGTCATCCTTCCTGGCTCCATGGACAAAGAGATAGAGAACAAAAAACTGTGGTTGTTCCTTGGGGTCAATGAATTATGTGTCATTCATGTTGCTTAATTAAAAGGAAATGCGTGTTCATTAGATACCACTGAAATATACTTATATGGAAGTAAACCCTCACTCCACTAATGGGACTGACTTCTCACTAATTCAGTTCAGCATGGGATGAGATTAAAGGTCTTTTGAAAAATGTAAAAAGCTGTGCTGAATTTTTTTTCTACAGGATATATGACCAGCAAGCAGCTCAGTGAAAGTTATTTGCCTGACGGGCCGTACAATTTCTCTGGTGGATAATTTCAAAGATGTGATGGAGGACAACAAGAAAAGAGTAAGTACTGTAAGATATACTTATAGTGGTAAACACAGAACTCTGTTGGCTACACTATCATATGGAGAACGGAGAAACCATCATAACGCAAAAGCAGTGGTTGTATTCCACCAGTTCGGCCCAGTTCTGGTGTACCAGTAGCGCTGAAGATCAGCTGGCAGAGAACCAATTCGCTCCAAGTCTCTCCAACGCTCTACAGTTGGGCCCACCTGCCCACCCCTGTTCCTAGGTCTTTTTTAACCTCTCAGCTGTTTGGCTCGGAAGAGCAGATTTGTGATGACCCTCTCAAAATAACCCAAAACCCAAAACATATATTAAAGTCTGGTAAGGCCTTCAACTTAACTTCACTGTTTTATTAGGCACGGTTTAAAGTCACAAAAGTAAATAATGAGGCAAACAGGAAACCAAAATAAACTACATTGATGAGAATTCTAAAGCAAGCCGAGATAACTAATCATAAACTCCAGGAAAATAACCGAGAAAAGTCCATGGGAAGAACGCCAGCAAAGATAAACCTCTTTCAAGGAAAACACTAATTAACTCCAGTAATTCTAATTATGTAGTTGAAAACTTATAAACATAGCTCCCACCTGCAAGCCACAAGGATGATCATGGTAATCTCCTCTTGAGTAGACCTTGCTTTTCCCTGATCCTCTCCTCCCTGCATGACCTAGGATGGACAGGGGATAGGCCTGGATCCTCCTCTGACTGCTCAGCCGGCCTCTGCTCTTCCCCAGCTTCCTCCACCACCTCTGGAGCCACACTCCCACTCCCTGTTGGCTGTCCTTCCTCTTCCTCAGAGTCAGACTCCACCAGGGGCATAACAGGATTGCTGTGCTAAACAGCTGAAAGGCGCAGTAGCTTAGTTTTTACAGTTTTAATGCATCAGCAAAATGCATGTTTGGCACGCATGCGATCGTGCAAGTCGTGCAAGTTGTGCGATCTCACCCCTGTAGCCACGCCCACCAAGCCACACCCACAGGACCAGTGATGGGAACTTTTGAATCCCACCACTGTGCAAAAGCACCTGTGAATTGCAAGGAAGTTACAATATTCAGAATACAACAGAAGATTGAATGATCTATGCTCATTTGCATATTTCAAAGAAAAAAATGGAATAGCCAAGTCCTTGCTTTATAGATGAACTGAAGGGAGACATAAAACATATTCTGCGCATTCTTGCCAGTAGCAGGAATATGCTTTTGCTCTTCCACTTGTGCATGTTGGGAAGTATCATGCTTCCACTAATACACTTGATCACTTTTTCCAGAAAATTCTTAGCTTACACTTAGAATGTGGTTTCATCTTTGACAAAAATATGCCCATAAGTCAAGCTGAACTGCTGCCAGTTACTTTGACATGCCCATCTTTGCTTGGCAACAGTACGGAAATGACTCTCCACTACTTTCTCCCAAGTTTTTTATGTGCCCCCATCCTGCCTGCAGTTTTAGAATTTCCCAATTTTTCCATTTAAGTATCAACCAGTGTGGCCTTCTTCACATTTTCAAGCTCAACCAAGTTTAGCCAAGTATTGTCACTTGCTGTGGCATTGAAGAAACTATCAAAATGTTCGATGAACTCAAAGAAACTTTATCAGTTAATATATGTATTATGGATCACAAAGAAATTTGAGTGAAACAGAAAAATATTAATCCCAGATTTAAATATTAGCAATCTTAAGCAAGCAGGGGAACCTTCCTTGTCCATGAATTCCAAAATTCAAAGCAAAGAATTATGATAATCAAAATCCTATATATTTATCTGTTCAACTGCTATCCTTTGTTCGTATAAGTGTCAGAAAAAACATATTGCTTATCACATTCAACAGATTAAATCAAGCCCCCATGACTCTCCAGATAAACTAGAGCTGGGCTGGAGATGATGGCATCTGTAAGCTAATACATCTGAAGAGCAACAATGGGACAACTAGATGAAACAACTGTACCCTTATTTTGTATATTATTAAATTTATAATTAGTCTTTATGTTTACATAAGCACTTAAGAGGGTACACAATCATTACAATTAAATAGAAAATACCATCCAGTTCCATAACTGAAGATCTAACTTTTCAAGCCCAGCCTCTTGAGACTTCATTTTTGCCATTTTTCAATACTAGAATGTTTTTCTGTAGTCTAAGTCCATGGTCCAGTCATTGATTTTGCTGCCCAGCCAATGATATTAATGGCCATAGTTGTCAATATATTAGAAAACAGTCAATTTATCCATTTTGTAAAGTTATTTTTAAAAAATAAACTATTCGTTAGCCAATCAACTATTCTGATGGGACATTAATAAGTAGAATTCAGAAAGTTCTTTCTAGCCCATCTTCATTCAAAATTCATTCAAAATAAATTAAGCATGTTCTATAAAAAGAACAAGCATCTGCCTTTTGTAGTACATGTAATGCTGATTAAATAAAAATCAAGCTCTTTATAAATATTCACACAATAAAAGTATGCTGTAAATATATACTTATTTACTGAACCTATTTTGTAAGTATCTAATTTATAAATATTCTAGAGCAAATTGCCCAAATTGTAATTTTATCAGAGTGTATTTTTAATAAGGTGGATTATATTTATAGAGGATGATTTATTTTTCCAATTGTTTTAAATGTTTGACATTTTTCTTCAAAATGCCATTCCAATAAAATAGGAAAATATATTAAAACCAATACAATAGTTCCGTATTAAAACATGTTATATCTTGTATCATCTGCCACTCTCTTTGAAAAAACTTTTGAGAATATGAGGAGCCAAAAGTAGAAAAAGATCAGATTATTCAAATGCATTTTGATAGAACTTAATAAATCCTGATATTCTATTAATTTTGGTTCTTACAAACGTGCTAAAAGAGAAACTGTAATCTCAGCTACAATTTATTTGATTTGATTTTGGTTTTGGATAGTGTGTTAACCAGCTATGATTTGTACACCATCACTTACTATTTAGGATTGTATGAATCCAGTCGACTATAGTTGATTCAAACCATGAGTGACTGACTTACGACGGGTGAATATAAAATGTGTACATAGCAGAGACTTTTAATAACTCCTCTTATCATTTCCAACTGAGACTATTTAACTGATTTCAAGAAGGGTTTCATCACTGGCACAGTTTTGTGTAGTTCCACCATTTTAACAGGATGGAATTGCAGCTAGTGATACTATGCTGAGAACAACTGCCTCAGGAATATATTCAGAACAGATCTGGCTCACAAGATCCCGAAATAAATTTTTAACAATTTGAATGTACACAATTCATATTGCTTCTACAACAATGTCAATCAAGGAAGTTTCTAGAATAAAGTAAATCCCTAACCTTTTCATGTTATATTCGTGCCTTCTGCATACTGAAAAAAGAGATCCCAATAAAATTAAAGAGATCATCATAACTAGCAGGCAAAGGGTCTTATGTTGATCTAATCAATATACACAGATGGTACACATTTAGGAAGTTGTACACTAATAGTGCGTCAGTAACTGACATTACAAGTAAATCATACTTAAGTATATTTCTACCACTTTAGTTATAAAATTCAGTTTTGTAGTTGACAGTTATCCAATCACACCAACATTTACTTTAAGCCAAGAAATCAGTAGGAAAAGATGAAGGACAAACAAACAGGACGATAGGAAATGGGCTAGGCCATATATATACATATAAGGGACAGTTGGGCTGGTTTTACAGAAACATGCCAACATAAATACTTATCAGAATTTGGGAGAAAGCACAGGAAATGCCCACAAGGATGAAAAAAAGACAGGCAAAAATTAGCTGACATTAACAGGTACGAAGTATAAAAACTACAAGACAAGAGAATAAAGCAAAGATACGAACTAGGAACTGGTCAACAATTCCTAGGTAATAAGCCAACCAATATAGTCACTAAATCACTTCCTGCTAAACCTTAATATAGCTTCATGATGGTCTGTGGGGACACATGTTGTGTCAGCCAATTACACTAAAAGCAGAATGACCTACTAGCATCAACATTACCGATCCAGTTACATGGACAACTCCCTTTAAAGGAGTGTCATTTGTGTCAGACCTGACAGGCTATATAAGGAAATGTCTAAGGACATTATTTTGACTGTAGAATCTGTGACAAATTACAAAAAAAGAGAAAGACAAGCAGGCAAACACATTAAAAGGGGAAAATATTTGTCTATCCATAGCTATTATAAAAAATTATGCCTTAAAAGTTGATGCTAGTGTATCTTCATCAGTTTGCAGACAGAGCATCCTGTCAGCCTCCTGTTTAGAGAGACCAAACAACTAGAATAATCAGACTTTCCTGTGATCTGGTATATCAACTTTATAATTTTAAGAGTACACATTCAACATAATTTGTCACAGATTTGTTAAGCCTTAAATAGAGTTTCCAAAAATGTAACAGAACATTTGCAATGTATGTCATTGAATTGTAACAGTTGGATTCCCGCAGCTAGCTACCTTCAGACGTATTTTGGTTTATAACTTTTTGAAATCTCATGCTGATCGGAAACTCTGGGAATTAAAACACTCAACATACAAGTAGTCCTCACTTAAGAACCATCCTGGTTGCTTTATGACCATTCAAATTGAACATAAAACTCTCCAGACCTACTTACAACCTCCTTTTGAAGTTCTGATGACGCCACACATCCTTGAATGGTCATGTGGATTGCATTTTGGGTTCTTGGCAATGGGCTCACATTTATGGCTGTTTGCAGCATTCAATTCCAGTTTTCCATACAAAAACCTCCATTGAACTTAATGACTCCAGTGTTGGTTTAACAAGGACTAAAAAAGTTCATACTATCAAGCATGGTAAAATGATGACCCACTTAGCAACCACCTCAACTTATAACCATAATACTGGACACGCTTATGGTCATAAGTTGAGACAACCTGTAATAATATTTAAAAGGCATAGCTTTGGGAACATTGGAATATGGTAGTAGAAGCAGCAGTAGTAATACTGGTAAGGCTTAAACATTGGCACGTACACATCAGCCTGATTACAACTCTGCCACCATTTCCTTTGTTGGGGAAAAAGCTAAAATAGAGCACTTGTTGCAAATTTGCATTAAAAATGGACCTTAGGTTGAAAACCCCTTTCCCCACACAAAATAGCTAATTATTGCATTAGACAACTGCTGTTAAGAGAGAACATTTTTACTATTTTTATTTGGATAACTAAAATTGCAGACAGACCAACAAAGGACAAAGATACGGTACTTAGAATCATAGTTCGGGCTTGGGAAACCCACAGTGCCTTTAAAGGATTGCAAATCCCATCAGTTCTAGCCAACATGTTTGAGGGTGAAGAATGTCAGAAGTTGTGGCGACAGGAATATCCGGAGGACCAGATAAGCTACTGTAGAGCTTACAAAAGAATTGCTTAGGGCAGAGCTCCCCAACCCCCATCCATGGGGTGGCACTGGGCTGCAGCATGCCAGAAACCGGGCTGCACAAGCAAGCAAACCCCCACCCACAGGATGCAGGCAGCATGTGAAACCATGTCCTCTTGAGTTGGCAGAAAAATATCTCTCCATGGAACCGGTCCCTGGTGCCCCAAAAGTTGGAGGCTACTCGCTTAGGGAATGTACCCTGGTTCTTTTACACAATAAACCAAATTTTTAAAAATCTGCATGAATTAAAGTTATTGTTTCTGAAGTTATTATTACTTAAATGGCTTAAATTCAAGAACACCAATTTAACTAGTTTTTCAGTTTGGCTGAGTTTAAATAGTTTTCAGTCTTTTAGTTCCTGGAATACTGCTCCTGTTTCTTCCATTCCTTCAAATTATGTATCATAAATAATAGGAATGGGACTATCTACTACCTGTCTATTAAGTATGGAATTACTAGTAACCGTGTCTATTATAATCACTCTTGTCAAGTGTGAACAATCACATCCACACATTGAGTTCAATTAGCTATTTTATTGCTCAAGCCTACAGCACAGGATTTTTTGTCAGAGTGGTGGTTTGCTCCTGGGTCAGGCTAGATAAAGTTCAACCATATTCAAGTGGGGAGGAAGGTCAGACTTTACTCTCTTGTGACCATGTGGGGATTCCAGATTAATTATCCATTTGATTCCTCCCCCTGGCTCAGCCAGTCTCCAACAACTGTCCATCCATCTTCTTGCTGAACACCCTTTTCCTCTATTTCCTTCCACCTTCCCCAGCATTTTGAGCTTTCTCTAGAGAACTAAGTTTTTGCATAAAATGTGTCCAACGTAGGATAATTTGAACCCGGTCATTCTGGCCTGCAGTGAGAACACTGGGCTGATTTATTGGAGAGCAAGTCAGAGATTTTTGTAGTCACTTAGCAAAATGTTTTTAACCCCAAATCAAAGTACTGCTTATGTCCCAAAAGGTCCATACATTGGGGCAAAGGAAGTCATTTTTATTTGCTAGATTTATACCTCACCTTTCCCTTAGGGATTTGTAGAGACAGACAGACAGACAGGAACTTCTACTGCTGATGCTGGATTTAAATTTTTTGATGTGAGTTCTCACACTAGTAATACTATTGCTAAATTTGCAGATGATATGACAGTGGTGGGATTTATTTCCGGGGGGAATGAGTCTGCCTACTGAGATGAGGTGGAGGAGTTGCTTTCATGGTGTGGAGACAATAACTTGGTCCTCAACACCAATAAGACCAAGGAGCTTGCAGTGGATTATAGAAGGAACAATTCAGACATCAAGCCCTTGCTTGTCAATGGAGACCGAGTGGAGCAAGTGGCCAGTTTTAAGTTTCTGGGTGTTACCCTAAAAGAGGATCTGACCTGAGGTGCCCACATTGCAGCACTGGTCAAAAGGGCCCAGCAAAGATAATACTACCTGAGGCTTCTCAGAAAACAACAACTGAATGAGAAACTGCTGGTGACTTTCTCCTGCTGCACCATAGAGAGCATTTTAACATACTGCACCTCTGTATGGTTTGCCAATTGCATAGTGGCAGATAGGAAAGCACTCTAGAGGGTTAATGTCATTGCCCAGAAGATCACTGGTTGCCCTCTCCCCTCTTTGGAACAGCTTTATAGCTCCCTCTGCCTTAAGAAAGTTCAAAACATTCTTAAAGATCCATCTCATCCTGGGAGCCCTTTTTTTGAACTATTACCATCTGGCAGACGGTACAGAATAATAAAAACAAGGACAAATAGGCTGAAAAACAGCTTCTATCCCAGGGCAGTAGCTCTTTTGAATTCTGCTGTATAATGCACCATGGCGTGGTGTCGGGGGTTTCCGGTTCAATGTGTGAAGGGTGAAGGAGGTGTGTTTGTGTTTATTTTCATGATCATGATGTGCATTGAAGATGGTGTTTGATTTCGTTGTACGATGTGCAATGACAGTAAACTAAAAAAAAACCTAGTCCTTATCCCCACTGTCTCTTTTGCTTATGGTTACGGACATAAAGAGGCCCAGCTCAAAGTGCCAGCATCAAGAGATATGAGAGCCATAAAACAGAAGACTGGCCTTCTCTCAGTAGTAGGCCCTCATTGTAACCTGTCCCAAAAGTGAGCCTACCCCTTCAATTATAGCATTTTGGGTCAAGGAGGATTCAACAGGTTTTTTATTCCTACAGTAGAAAGAATCAAAGAATATCTACTGACTTTATTTCTTTCATGTATGATTCATTACCAATGAATGTATCTTAATGCAGTTAATGCAGAATAACTTTAGCACTACTATATCCAAATTAAACCAGCTAGATTATAAGCAGTGCAATGAACTGATCCAAAGAAAACACAAAAATAAAAAACAATTAGTGAAACGACACTATTAACGAATTGATTACAAAACAGGTACGATGAACAGACTGTTAGCCTTTTACAAAGAATGCAAGAGAATGACTAAGATATCAGGGTATTCCTTGAATGTCTATGCTTCTACAGAATTCCGAACAATTGCACTGTTGTTTGGTATGCTGAATGAATTTATTCTGAAGAATCAAAGAACACATATTTCCTCACTTTTAATTCCTTTTCAAACACCCTTTGCAATGCAGCTGAGAAGCCACAATCTTATTGTTACAGTTGCTGAACACTCTTTTTTTAAAGGGAGAAAATCAAGAATCAACTGGAATACAATAATTTATTTTCCAAGCTGATGAAATACATAATCATCATATTGTTTATTTTCCTATTTGTAACCAAAACTCTGCAAAGACTGTGAAGTTCATGGAAAATTTTGAAGCAACCAGAACTATAAGCCAAATAATTGCATAATAGCCTTGCTCTGCAAATTCACAAATTTATTTTTAATCATTTTTAAAGATTTTCTAATAATATTTAGATTCATTTGCAAAATAAAAGTAATTATTGGCAGAAGCATATCTCAGGAACAAAATACTGACATAAAATTAATCACAAGCAATGCTGAATTAACTCCCAGAAAACCATGAGCTGTTGGGTTATCGTTTCAGTTATATTTCTGTCCTTCTTGCCCTCACCCTCTTTGATCCCTCCCTCTTCTTTCCTTCCCTTCTTCCACTTTCCTTTCTTTCTCCCTCATTTTTCTTTCCTTCCTTCCACCTTCCCTTCCTCCTTTATCTCTCTCACACCACTTTTTTATTAAATTGATATGCTGCCCATCTCACTAATGAGCTACCCCTTCTCAGTAACCAGGTAAGGGCCATCTCCCTGTTCCTTCTTTTCTCCTTCTGTCCTTTCTCCTTCTGTTCTTCTTTCACTACTTTCCTCCATCCCTCTCTCCTTCCCCAGCAGACAGAACAAATGGCTATCGCCAAGTAGGGGAGCGAGTGCATGAGTGGCCAGTACAGAACATGCTAATAGAGAGGGACTAGACCAGGGATGTCAAACTCAAGGCCAGTGGGCTGTATGCTGCCCGCAGGGTGCTTAAAACTAGCCCATGGGGCCAACCTGGAAACAGCAAAGGATCAGCCCGGAGTGCCTCTGGCAGCCCCAAAATGGGGCTGGGGGGTGCCCCATGGGGCCCCATGCCCCATTTTGGCCGGCAAAGTGCTGCAGGAGGCATCCATCCCACCTCCACCTCCCTTTCCTGGCCAGCCCATGGAGAACAACAATGCTGATCCGGCCCTCGAAGAAATCCAGTTTGACACCCCTGGACTAGACCATCTCTCCATTGACTCTCCAAAGACATTGTTAGTGGGAATGTGGCAAGGAGCACAAGAGTGTTGGCAATTACCAGTTCCTTCATGATTTCCTCTTGTGGGAAGTTTTCAGCTGTTGAATATGAGAATCATTGTGAACGCGGCTGACCATGCACTGCAGGACTGAAGCAACAAAAAATCTCCAAATTTCATTTTCTTGGTAGTAATTGTTCCAACATATTCTGTAAGTTAGTCCACTGAGATACTTTTGTTGACAAACTTTTTTCCTTATGATGCAGCATTTCATCCAAATGAAAGTTACAAAGTATCAGACATCAGAGTTTTACTACTATTGTAGATACTGTAAACCAGTTCAGGTGAAATATCAAGACCATGGGTTGTTATGAGGAGAAAAACAGTTGTACAAAATCAATTTTTGAATGATGCTTGGGAATAAATTGCAATTTGCTATTTATCTAAATATAAGAAATTGGAAGATTTGTGCAAGTCACAAATTTAGAAATAGGATATAAATTATGGTCCATAGATGACATAATTTCCTACATATGAAGAAAGGGGGAGGATGCATGGAAATAGTTTGTTCCAAACTCAAATATGAGCTTTAAATAGGCTGTCCTTGCATGAGAAGTTGGAAGCACAAGTCCTAAAATCAACACGAAACATCCAATTGGTTATGCAATCTGAATCAGAAATATGACAAGCACTATTGCTCAAAGATTTTCCAGAGATCTGAAGCTCAGATTTAGTATTTTTCCACAGAGCATTCATGACTACTAAAAATATAATATATATAAAACCTAACAAGATCTAATTTAGATCTATGCAAGTAGCCCTTGCTTAATTATTTGTATCTATTATTACCAAAGCCAACAGAGTAATAACTAAACACTGCGCTCATATACCTTATCACCTTATTCCTTCTACCACCCTCTCTCAAGTTAAGAAAACAGTTACCTACAATCAAAGATTGAAAGTAAACTATAATTTACCATGGCCCAATTCCAATGACCAATTTTTAAAGTATTCTGGCTTATTAAATTCTGTTGAGCATGCATGTCCCATTAAATCCAATTATTTCCAAGTAGGTCTACTTTTATTACCAGCAGAAACAGCTAAACAAACCACAAAAGCTCTGCTTATGGTTTGTAAGCAGTTTATGAGCCGTGGTGGTGCAGTGTTAGAATGCAATACTGCAGGCTAACTCTACACTCCACTGCCAGGAATTCGATCCTAACCGCTTCGAGGTTGACTCAGCCTTCCATCCTTCCAAGGTCAGTAAAACGAGGACCCAGATTGTTGGCGGCAATATGCTATGTGTAAACTGCTTAGAGAGGACTGTAAAGCACTGTGAATCGGTATATAAATATTAGTGCTAATGATATTAGTCTCAATCAGAAGCCACAGATAGAAGTCCCAAAGTAGCCATTCAAATTAAACGCAAACATTTTATAACATGAAATAAATATTTTTTTGTTTTTGCTTATTTAAGCAAGGGATAGAAGAAAAGAGAGAATGAGTTTATTTGCATGCATACTTTAAAGACTGCAAAGCAAGAAGCAGGATTTCTAAGAATGTATTATTCCCATTCACAGAGTAGTTCACTCTCTCTTCTCCACCTTTTATTGCCTCTTCTCTGCATATGAACACATCCTTTCCTTTCTTCCTTTATCATTAGAAGAATTATATTCAAGCAATTTGGCAGAAAGAAGGCTCCATACATAGCTTACTGTACAAAGATAAGTAAAAAGCCAGTCCTTCCAAATTTAATCTAAAATATGACATGATAAAAGATTGGGGTGGACAAAGGAAAACAAAAACAAAACAGAATACTACATTTTGTAAATGTCATGGTTGAAGAGTTTGAACATCTAAATATAAATATTTCAACAATAACAATGCTTAAAGTACAAGAATATCCAACCTTTCTCCTTACATCTGAGTCAGGTGATTGAGAGTGCTGAACCAGTATCTGAAATTTAAAAATGGATTGGATTAAACCAGTAATCTAGAAATTTTGACAGAAGTTTTGGAAATAAGTATTTTCCTCAAAGAGTCTTTAGCCCGAGTGTATTTTCCCACAATTACAATGATTTTACATTGTACTATGCTATTATTTTGCCATCAATAATGTGCTGACAAACCCAAGATGGATTAGATATTAAACTAAAGCATTGTTCTCAAAAAATACATTTAACAAAACCAAGCAAACCACATTATGCCTCATTGTAATGTGAGAAGGTACTCTAAGTCCAATATTTTGCTATTGGAGGCAAAGAAATATATTTTACTATATGAGACCAATCTGAAAGAGAGAATAGAATAGAATAGAATAGAATAGAATAGAATAGAATAGAATAGAATAGAATAGAATAGAATAGAATAGAATAGAATAGAATAGAATAGAATAGCTTTATTGGCCAAGTGTGATTGGACACACAAGGAATTTGTCTTGGTGTAAATATTCTCAGTATACATAAAAGAAAAGATACATTCGTCAAGAGTCGAGAATCATAAGGTACAACACTTAATGATAGTCATAGGGTACAATAAGCAATCAAATCATACTAGAAAACGGTCAATATAAATCGTAAGAATACAAGCAACAAAGTTCTAGTCATACAGTCACAAGTGGGAGGGGATGGGTGATAAGGAGCGATGAGAAGATTAACAGTAATAGTAGTGCAGACTTTGTAATAGCTGAACCGTGTTGAGGGAATTATTTATTTTAGCAAAGTGATGGCTTTCGGGGGAAAAACTGTTCTTGTGTCTAGTTGTTCTGGTGTGCAATGCTCTATAGCATCATTTTGAGGGAAGGAGTTGAAACAGTTTATGTCCGGGATGTGAGGAGTCTGTAAATCTGACCATAGCTATCCATAATTCAATAAATAAATCACCAACTATTCTAACAGGGCATATTTCAGATTACTTGAAGACTATCTAAAAGCTACTTCATTCAGAAAATGATTACTAGACTGCCAAATATTGAGAAGGTCCAACAATGTGTCCTAAAGAAGAGTAACGAACAGAATTCAGTTTCTGATCTTTGCAAATTCATATTCTACTCCTTTTAGGAATAACAATACTTAAAGAAATGGCTGCCACCATAATACAGATAGTCCTTGAATTGTGAACACAATCAAGCTCAAAATTTCTGTTGCTATGTGAGACACATGTTAAGTGAAATTTGCTCCATTTTACAGGCTTATTTTTGCCACAATTTTCAGTGAATCACCGCAATTGTTAAGATATTAACATAGTTGTTTAGGAAGTCTGGCTTCCCTGTTGACTTTGTATGTTAAAAGTTTACAAAAGGTGATCACATGACCCTGGGATACTGCAACCATCATAAATATGAATCAGTTGCCAAGTGTCTGAATTTTGATCACATGATCAAGGGATACTACAATGATTGTAAATGTGAAAAACAGTAAGTCATTTTTTTCAGTGCTGTTGTAACTTTGAAGAGTCATTAAATGAACTATTATTAAGTCTGAGAACTACCTATAATCTATCATATACTGAGTCAACTGTGAAGACTCTTCTCCAGATACCCACCCTATCTGAAATTAGATAGTTGATCACCAATAATACCTTCCTTCCCATTATGGAAATTATTGCTTAAGTATTTATTTTCCTTATATTGTAATATATTAATCTTACTATTGTTTGTATTATTCAGTGAAATGCATTAGGAGTCATCTGGCAGAAGGCAATATGCACATAAAAGGTACGTAATTCTAAAGATGAGAATTAGATTATAGCACCACAGAGACCTGCCACCTGTCAATTCCCCTTCCATTCTTATTAAGATATCTATTGCAAGATAAACACTCTTCTCTAGGTTCATTCAACAGAATACCTCTTTTTACATCCATTCATTAGCTGATGTGCAGGCAGTCCCACCAAATAAAAATTTAAAAAGCAAGTTTAGTCACCCAAGGAATTATGGTAGAATCTGCTGTTTATGTCTGCAGCATATTAAATGCAACAATCAACCACATGAACTGAAATCATTATATAGTCCAAAGCATCACAGTTCTATCTATGTACTTTAGTATTCACCTCCTAGGATATAGGAAGTTTTGAGGGCTAGATACTGGAAGCACAACTTTTCAGTATCATTGTATTCAAGTATTACCAACTCAAATTAACTAATTGCAAGTTGTAATGTAATAAAAAGTGATTCACAAGTAATATTATTCCTACAAGTTTTAATTGGGACATACTCTAAGCACAGTGTACAATTAGATGTCAGCAGTTTGACTTTTCATATAAACAGAGGTTCTCCCACAACAAAACCTATAATTTTATAGTATTTCTGGCATGGGTGTTCAGAAATGCCTTAAATTCAAGTTATTTTATTTCTTGAGTATAGATTGTTAAACTTAATTTTCCAATGTAAATTATTGCCCAGCCCACATCAATCCACCATGAGATTATTTCTACTTTATACTGAATAAATCAGGAGCTTTAATTAAATATTCAAATAAGCAGACAGAAAGAATAATTTGTGGAAGTTGTTGTCCAGGATGATTGTAAAGATTTCTGCCCTGGGTAGGGGGTTGGACTAGAAGACCTTCAAAATCCCTTCCAGCCCTGTGATTCTACATTTATGGGAGAAAATACAATAAAACATATGATTTTCTAAGGATGCTCTAAATAGATTATCAGGATTATACACATTTTTCAATTTTTGAATAGAAACTCTGCTCTTGAAGAGCATACAGAAAAGCTGGGCCCAAGAATGGATCACAGCCAAAAGAGATCTATGTGGAACTTCCAAGGGCAGTACAGTATTTATTCATCCGCCTCTACGTGTTGCACTCCAACTGCTTTCTCAACTCTTAAGTTTGAAAATAGCACCCAGTTGGGACTTGGAAACTAAGAAAGGTTGGCCCTGATCAATACGTAGATGAGTAGATAGCAGAAATTCCAGGTAGCTAGCCCGGAAAGGGGAAGACTATCCTGAAAGAAGATAATGTCAAAACTTTCATGCTTCAGTAAGAAAATTGTACAGACTTGTTCATCAAATCACCAGGAGTCAATCTCAGCTGGAAAGAGAATGTATGAAACAATACTTATTCTAGAGTTACCATTAACCAAATTTTAAAGAACAATGCAGAGTTCTGAAAGAGCAAGCAAACATACCTATAAAAAAGGGAAACCAAGAAACACCATCAGCTTATTATTGGGTAAATGCTACAGCTGTGCTGTAAATTCAGAAGCTTAAAAGGGGCCTTCCAGCTGGGATTATAAAGTGCTTTGTTTAAGGCTCAAGCCAGAGCAACACAAAGACTTGCAGACACAGAATGTGTAGATTTCTAAGCCAATCCACAGCTGCAATTTGCTGATTTTCTTTAATCTTTTATTTTAATTAATGCAACTTCTTTTCAAGTTCTTTCCCTCTCTCCTAACACAGCAATATGGGGTAAGATCCTCATCCAAAGCTATTTGCATCTAGGCATTACTGGAACCATTCTTTTCTTTTGTGGCAACTACGTAAAACAGAGGCACAGTGTCTCCGTGGCTTAAAAGACGCCAAAGGAGGTCTGACCTCCAGCAGTTCAAATGCTTACCGTTGCATGACAGAATGAGCGGCTGTCACTTGCCTCAGCTCCTGCCAACTTAGCAGTTTGAAAGCATGTAAATGCAAATAGATAAATAGGTACCACTTAGGTGAGAAGTTAACATTGTTCTGAGTTTCGCCATATGCTTTGCGCTGCAATGTGGATATACTGGTCAAATGACCCCCAGAAACATCTTTAGATTGACTTAAAAAAATGGCGATAAGCACCACCTCCTAAAGTCAGCTCCAACTAAGCAGAATTAACACAGGGACTCCTTTTACCTTTACGACTGGAACCCTCTGCCCTGCTATCTGAAACCTTTGATCGGATCAAAATTAGAGAACACAGACCATTTTATTAGTCTAGCAATCTTCAATACCAAATTCAATTATCAAGTATACTTCAACCTTTTCTTATCTATAAGACCTATGAGAGCACCTTTTGAAAAGATTAGTTGCAACGGCACTGAAAAAAGTGACTTGTGACCATTTTTCAAAGTTACGACCTTTGCAGCAGTCCCATAAGCATGTGATCAAAATACAAATGCTTGGCAACTGGTTCATATTTATGACCGTTGCAGTGCCCCAGGGTCATGCAATTCCCTTTTGCGACCTACTGACTAGCAAAGTTAATGGAGAAACCAGATTCACTTAACTTTTTTTTTTCTAAGTTAACAACTTTAATGTTCCACTTAACAATTGTGGCAAGAAAGGTTGCAAAATGGGACAAAACAAATGTCTCACTTAACAACAGAAATTTCGGACTCCATTGTCATCATAAGTAGAGAACTATCTATATAGGGTTTCTGACAATTTCTGCTACCTTACAAAGAGGGGGGGGGGAGAGGGGAAATAGTGCTTCTGAGTGGAGTTTTCACTGAGCAATTCCAAGCCAGCGTCTAGATTTCCTGAAGGAAGTGAAACTATTGCACATCATCAGAACAAATCCATTCATCACTGCTATTAATTTCAACCTATATAAATGCTCCCAAGTATCCATAATATTTGCAAATCTAACATGAATCTTCCAACATGACTTTCAGGGTAGTATTTAGAAAATTTCTCTTTTGTCAAAATACTTTAACTTGAGCCATCTTAAGAAAAATTGCAGGCTACTAGTACATGGCAGCAAAGAGTTAGCATCTCATATATTTTTGCTCTCATTTAGTAATCTAGATTTTTACACCAAGATATGGCAACCCTAGCTTTACAGTTGTATTCAATCTGTAACCTTACGTGGAATATAAACCAGACTATTATTATTTGACTGTAGCCTTTACACAGATACATCCTTCCAACGTACCACATTGTTCCTTTGTTTTATAAACAACTCTTTCTGGGAAGAAAGAGCCAAGCATTATTGTCAACCTGCTTCCTCAATCACGCATCTCTGAAATACCCAGAGTAATTTAAGAGCAGCAGCAAGACAGTGTGATTATTTGGCACAGCTCTTGCGCCAAAGCTCAAATGCCAGCACAGAAAGAAGGCAACAGATGCCATCTTTTGAAGAAATTCTTAGTTGTTTCAGTGATGTTTGAAAAGAGGAGTAAAATGTATAACAGCTGTTGCTAATTTGTGACTCCTGCAATCTCCTCCCAAATCAACCCAGGCACACTGTTTTAAAGTTATAAAAATGCACACAGTAATAAAGCAACAACCCACAAAATATTGTACAATAATTCTACAAAATACACTTAGGAATTTTAATTTAAAATGTCTTACTAAATTAAATGCTTAGCCCCTTAAAAAGTCTGGCTCTCAGTTTCCTTGTAACAACCTCACTGTTAACTATTAGCTTCCAGATTTTAATTATTCTTCCAAACAATGGGTGGAAAATGAGGCATTTTCATTCCAGCTGTTTGCCTTTTACTTCGTGGTTTCCAGCATTAATAAGAGCATCACTTTTATTTTTTATGTTTCATCATTATATTCTGCTTACACATTCTCCAATGTGCCTGGTTTATGTAATTAATTCCATTTTTTATTAAGGCACTGTTACAACAATGATTTTACCAAGATTGGACATTCTGGACCAATACTCAGCACTTGATGTTTTGTGATTTGATTGTTGTTGCGAAGGGACGGGTTGATTTTGTATTTGGGATTTTACACCTAAAGTCACCATGAGTAAGTTGGGTGGCCATATACATTTTTTCTTAACAATTAAAAATATTTCGTGCAAAAAAAATCCTTAATTGCCTTAATAAAGTTAGATACCCAGTGCTGCTCCATGGTATCATCAGTAATGCCCCTGCATATCAGCATCCTGTTTGGCAACTGGCATGCTAGAAAATGCCATAGGATGTGCTCATCTTTTTTCCATAGCATGCTATGGAAAATAGCAATATAACTGTCACTCAGCTCAATCTTGTTTTGTCACAGACAGTCTCGGAATTTTGTAATTGAGCTATTTTCTTGAAAGAAGACGGAAATTAGTTTGACTGTCTTGTTTCCTCTTTCTTTTAACATCCCTATTAAACTATCATTGATCTAGGAGAAAATTCCTGGCCATTCCCATCACCTGTATACACAGCCACTATGCCATTTCTTCTCTTAGAATTGGGGTGCAGCCTCTCCTGACATAAAGAAATCGCAGCTTCAGGCAGGAGCTTGCCAAGGAAGAACAAAGCACGATTCAGAAGCGCAAGACAGCATTAGAAAAAGCTCCCTTTGATATTCTATATAAATCATTCCAGGTTAAGCCGCCATCCAGGGGATGCAGAGATTCAGCTAATGAGTGTGAAAGCACTTTGAAGATGAAAAGCTATCTAGGCTCCAAGTGTTATTTTGAATTGGTATTTATGTGTGCCGGGTTTTCATATTTTTAAGCTGTGCCTTGGCAGCTATGGACTCTCCTTGTCAGATCTGTTGGTGGGAATAAAACTGGTGAGGTTAAGAAGCAGGAAGAAAATTTGGATTTGATGGGATGACAATTTGCGTGTGTGTGTGTGTGTGTGTGTGTGTGTGTGTGTGTTTCATCAAGAAGGTAATCTTCATCTCAGTGATTTTTCAAACAGGGGGAAACCCAGGTATCCAAATGAACGTAATGTCTATGTTTGAACCACACACAGAACTACATATCAACTACACTGGAGTCTAGCACATTATGCAAATCCACAATCACTGCTCAGCTTGTGGTCCAGGGTGTTGTGGGAAAGCCAAAACACACACACAAAAAAGGGTAGGGGGTGGGGAGGCTAAGTAATTGGATGCATGAAGCAAGTTACCTATTCCTAACTGCAGAATCTTTTTTTTTTTTTTTTAAATTAAAGTAAAAGGAAACTCAACCACCACTAGAACAAAAAAGCCAATCAAGTTGTCCACCCTTCAAGAGCCACCAAGAATCACCCTCTTCTGTGGGATGGCTCCTTTTGCTCAGCACCCCACATGGGACTTTGTGGGAGACAAAAGTTTTGTTTTTTTGTTTTCCTCAGGAAGGGGGGAAGGGAGGCAGGAGGGAAAAAAAAAAACCCCTCCCAGGATTAAATGCCTCTCCCGCTCTTCTCAACTCCGGGAGCCACCCCACCCCACCCCACCCCCAACCTTCTCCTCCCCAAAAGCTTCAACCGAAGGGGCAGACGCTGAAGGGGAGCAAATCCGAAATCGCAAGGCGAGGGGTAAAGGAGGCTGCTGCTGCTCCAGATCGAGGCCCTTCCTCTCCTCATTCTGGGGTTGCGCTGAGTGAGCCTTGCCAGTTCCCCCCCTCCCACCTTTTGTCCACAGCAACCCCCCCCCCCCCCCCGCACTTTCTCTCTGCCCTTTCCTTCAGTCCGGGGAGGGGAGAGTGAGATATGGAGGCCTGGGCGCAAACCCCCACCCGCACCCCCCCCCACCCCCCAGCCCCTCTCCCAACCGTCGCGCTCGAGTTCCAGTGGGGCCTTGCACGCGCTGCCGGCGTCCTCGCGCCCATTCATTAGCCGGCAAGAGCAGCAGCGGCTCTCGCTGCTTGGCCGCCCATTCCCGCCCCAGCCTCGTACCTGTTGTCCGCAAGGCTCCCTGCTGAGTGCAAAGCGTCGCACCTGAGGAACCCGGGCTCAGCGGAGGAAGGCTTGCTTGCCTCCGTCGGTTCCCGAGCTCTGCTCCGTTTCAGGCAGCTGGGGCTCCGCCGGAAAGCTGCCGCGCTCGGCTCAATGCCTGACGCACAAGCAGGAAACCCCAGTGGCAGCCCGAGAGGGGGCTGGTGCGGGATGCATTAGCGACGTCTGCTGAAAGGCCATAACAGGCTCTGCGGGGAGCACCGGAGAGGAACTGCCGCCGCGTTAACCCTTGCCGAGCCGGAGCCCAGCTGAGCTCAAATTGAAGCGCCCGACCGCCTGTTAGGTCCCTTCCTCGGATCCGATCCGCCCCTTTCCTCCCTCTTCCGAATCCCCACCCACTCGAGCCAAGGTTGTTCTAGCGTTCGCACGACAGGGGCTTGGTTTATCTTGCGGGCATGGTCGGGGCTGTGGTTCAGAAATCAAATGCCCTCGCTGGTCAGTTGTCTGCGAATCTGCTGGGCCCGAGAGATTACAAAAGCGTCGCAACCAGCAATCCCAAAAGCAAAGCCGCGACGACGCCACGATTTCTTCGCCGCGTCGAGGGGAGGGGGGCCTCAAACCCAGTCGGGCCTACTTCCGAGTCAACGCGCGTCAGACGAGACGGTTGATGAGGGTGGCACCTCGGATCGCAAAGTCCATTCAAGCGCCTGCAGGCCTCCAGCCGTGCCGAAATCGTAAAAACGGGTTCTGTCCATTGAAATCGTCTTGGTCCAAAGGGCTGACTCCTTTCTTGGGGATCGTGAGAGAAACTTACGGATGCATTTGAACGTCAGGCATGAGACTGTGCAAAAGACCAAAGTCACAGAAAGTGAAGAATCTTGACTGATTTTTAAAAATAAAATAAACCCCGGAATCATCAACTACAATGGGATGGGGGGGGGGGGGGGGGGGGGGGGGGGGGAAACATTGCCTTAAAATTGCCTAAAAGAAGGCAATATTGTATCGATGCCAAGGAAAGAAGATGAACATGCCTATGCAATCACCAGAAGTTGCTCAAAGAGGTTTCTCTCTAAATCAGTAATTCTCAGCCCTCACAAATTTTATTTTGCATGGACTTCAACTCCCAGAATTCAGGGAGTGAAGCCCACACAGCTTCAAATTACCAATTTTGAGAAACATTGCTCTAAATCAGAGGTATCAAACTCAGGGTGGCATCACCTGAGTGATCAGGACTTTTTTTTCTCCACTAAACCAGGCAGGGACAGCACGTCACACATCTGACCCATGGGCAGAGAGTTTGAGACCCCTGCTCTAAATTATTCCAGTTTGTTAGTCCCATAAATCAATGGAACACAATGCCCTGTATGTCATACAGTTTAAAAAAAAAAAAGCACTAAGAAGTTAGGATAGCTGTGTAAGAGCAGAAGTATTGGGTTATTGATATCCATGCTTGTAATATACAGTTTGTCCTATCAGTTTTATTAGGATTGCATTAATTATACTTTCCTTTTATATCTCTTTTTAACTTCTAACTTTCTCTCTCAGCAAGAGCTGACTTTGATGATACAGGGGGACAAGGAAACACCATTTTGTGTATCTCAGGAGTACCTATCAGTACATCACAGTCTTACTTGAGGTTGTGATTAAGGAGCTACGGTACTTTTCTTTCTCTTCACAAGGGACAGATTAATTGTAAACAAATATATCAAGGAGGTTAGAAAAATCAAACTGGGACAAGGCCTCCCCAGAGTCTAACAGTGGAAATCGTTCAGTCATCCACAATCAGTGAAGAAACAGTCAATGAGCTGTTTGGGGGGGGGGGGAATGGAATTAATGGGTTTAATCATAAGTAACTGTCTGCTCTCACATAAGCAATTTGCAACCCAAAGAGGTTTGCTGTTGCTGAACACATTTTATTCTGAAGCTTGTAAAATAAGCTGGACGGAATTTTGCTTTCAGGTAAGAATATTCAGGACTCTAAACTCACAGCTTATCTAAATGCATTGATTCAGAATATCAGTCACACATTTGCTCTTCATATGAAAGTGGCATTTATAGTGATATACCTGGCAGCTTGTATCTGTTCTTTGACCAGATTTGCTTAGTGTCAACAAAACAGCATGTTCTGGAATATGCACTGAGCAAATGAGCTTTACCTCTAGAAGAATTTATAATTTGGCTGAAACTCTAATCACTCAAAATTTAACCCTACAATCTACGGTAGTAACACTGACCGGCTTTATAATTAAGTAATAGCTCCACTTGATAATAAAGGTAATCTTTCCCCTAAAGCAGAAGTTGTTGATAACAAGCTAGAAGATACTGTAAGCAGGTAAGAAGGAACTTGGCTGGAGGCTTCAGCATGGATTGTTTTTTGTTTATTTAATATAGAAAATTTGGGTTTGCTTAGCTTTAGTTTCCTGACAACACTCCCCTCCCCTCCATATGAGTAAGAGTAACAGGACAGTTTAAGGAGGGTAGCAGTGACTGAGATTTAATGCTGTTTGTCACAATATTTTTTTTACTCAATTGCTAAATAGGGAAGCCTCCACAAGATTAGCTTTTTGGCATGGTGATTTATCCCTTGAATGCTTCACTAGTGTGAGTCACTGCCTCCTGAACAAATCCACATTTTAAAATTTTCCAAGGTGGAAAGACATTTTTAGATCTCCCCTAAAGTCATCCCAATGTGAAAGTGCAATGTGATGTCCATTAGGTAGGAAAGCATCCACCCTTTTTAGAGTGTGGACTCAACTACTTTTCAACAATATAAGTAAGTACCCAATGAAAATACACAGTGGCCTGGTTTACGTATAACAAAACTTAGCTTTTAGCTCAGTCCCAACCATTATATGTTAGCAAAACATCCCGATTCAGTCAGTTTTGTTCCATACAGTATATCAACCTTGTGAACTCTCAAGCTTCCTCTTTCCACTATGCATTCAAGATGGACAGTGATTAACATTTATGTGTATTTATATTTTTAGGGTGTAGGAGGTATATGCATATATGTACAGTATGTATACAGCATGTCTATATGGATGTTATGTATGTATACACTTCTGAGAGCAGGCAACAGAATTTAATTTTTAATGTATGCCAGTGTGCCCACAGTAAAAATAATGACAATAGAGGTTATTGTGTCTTAAACTATTATGGTTTGTTTGACAACTCTTTAGAAATCCTGGTTTGGTGCAATGTATGAACCTAGTCATGTATAAAAGGCAGTTTTTCCCAACCTGTTTTTCTCCTAATAACTAACCCTTGTCATCTCCAGGAAGCATAGTACATGAAGTAAGATCATCCTTCTCTAGAGTATGTCAGTCAGTATAAGAAAATGATGTTGATTATCATACTGTATTAATAAACCAGAGGTGATTTTCCCCTGGAAATGTTTCAGAAAGCTTTGCCACATATTATAATATATAAAAAGAAAACCCATATAATTTTAATTTCTGTATTGTACACAATGGAAGTAGAACAATCTAAGTATGCAGTCCAAATATATGTACAGGTAATCTTTGACTTACAACACAATTGGGACGAGAATTTCTGTTGCTAAACAAGGTGGTTTGTTAAGTGATTTCCACTTGATTTTATGACCATTTTGCCACAGTTGTTAAGCAAATCAGTAGTTCTTAAAGTGAATCATGTGGTAATTAAGTGAATCCTGCCTCCCTCATTGACTTGACTTGTTGGAAGCCATGGGGAAATGACAATCACATGACCCCAGGATGCTGCAACTGTTAAGTACATGCCAATTCCCAAGTGCCTTAATTTTGATCACATGACTGGGAATGCTGTGATGATCATAAGTGCCAAGACTGGTTGTAAGTAATTTTTTCCAGTGGTGTAACTCTGAACAGTTGCTAAAAACAGTGGTTGTGAATGGAGAATTACTTGTATGTGATCTTGTGATCAAGAATGATTGTGTTATGTCAACATTCTCAGCAGTGACTGGTATGAGTAAATCATTTGTCAGCAGCCAAAAAAGCTAATGCAACCCTAAATTATATTAACAGAGGGATACAGTCAAGATCAAGGGAAGTACTAATACCACTCTATAATAAAACCACACCTGGAGTACTGCATCCAGTTTTGTTCACCACATTATAAAAAAGATGTTGAGACTCTAGAAAAAGTACAGAGAAGAGCAACCAGGATGATTTGGGGACTGGAGACTAAAACATACAATGAACAGTTGCATGAATTGGGCTTGGCTAGTCTAGTAAAGAGAAGGACCAGGGGAGACATGATAGAGGTCTTCCAATATTTGAGAGGCTGCCACAGGGAGGAAGGGGTCAAGCTATTTTCTAAAGCGCCTGTAGGCCAGACAAGGAATAATGGATGGAAACTGAACAAGGAGAGATTTAACCTGGAAATAAGGAGAAACTTTCTGACAGAACAATCAGCCAATGGAACAACTTGCCCTCGGATGTTGTGGGAGCGCCATCATTTAAGACTTTCAAGAAGAGATTGGACTGCCATTTGTCAGAAATGGTGTAGGGTCTCCCGCTTGGGCAGCAGGGAGTTGGGCTAGATATCCTACAAGGTCCCTTCCAACTCTGATTATCTGTTATCTGTTATTTTCTTACTGTTCCATCGCCAATCCACTTAGCAAAATAAGAAAACCTCATTTTGCTGGGAAATATCCATCTCACCAAGACGATTTTGACTAATCTTAAAAAGTTGAGTAAGATATAGATATAACTGAATGGGAAACTTCCAGGAAATGCCAAGACTGGGAAGCCAAGAAAAATATCCTAAATAAAGACAATAGCAAATTACATTCATGTTTTTGTCATGAAAATTACACAGATATCAACGTAGACATGAACCTGAACTAAGCTTGAGAGAAACTTGCAGTAGCCATCCATTCAGTAATTCTAACAGTAGAGCACTTTCAAAAACAAAAAGATACTTTTTCAATCCAGGACAGCAGTGTTGTCTTGAGTTGTCTGTTTAGGAAGAGATGTCTGCTGTCAGTTCCCACTAAGCCATGGTGGGACACATTGACCAGATTCATAGGATACTTAAGCTATAATGTGGTTTGGTTTAGCATACCATCCCAACATAGATTTAAAATTGTCCTATCCCAACATACTACTTTAAAATTTAGAAGGAGTACCTTAACCACAGTGCCTAATGTTATCTGCTTGTTTTTTATTAGCTTATCTTAAGCCCCTGTCACACAGCACCAACGGATGGAAAGAGGATGTAAAATGGAAACACTTACCATCCGTTGGTTAACGCGATGCATCCGTTCTGTACTCACTGTGTCAGTTTTTCATACTCTCTATCCGTCCAGCATCCGTCTACTGACATTTCATCCGCTCAAAAAGTTTTGAGCTGCACAAAACTTTTTGAGCGGAAAATGTATCCAACGCGTCCGTTATACATCCGCTACGCATATGGGGAACATCCGTTAGACGTCCGTTGTCATCCGTTATGTGTCCGCTATATCCGCTAGGCATCCGCTGTGCATCCGTGCAACTCGCATCCGCTCCAGCGGAAAACTGACACAGGGAGGAAGCGAAACAGACACGGAACGGACACGCAGCATTAGTAGCACAGACGTAGAAAGGATGAAAGCGGATCTCAGATATTTAGGATGTCAGCAGGATGCCTAGAGGATGCAAAAGGACACCTAGCGGAAAACCTATATAAAAGGGGGAGGAAATCACCTGGATCTCACTTTCAGTCCAGCAGCCCTGCAGTGCAGACCTCTTCAGCCTTCATCTTGCTCTTGCTCTTCCACAGCATCCAGTCATCTCCACCATGGATGTCATCTCCACACACTCCACACACAGCATCCAGTCATCTCCACAAACTCCTTTTGGTAGCCACCATCATTCTACAACAGTGCAAAGCCATCTACAGGCTCTTTCACCTGTTCTACGTGAAGAAAAGGAGGCGGCCAAGAAGTGTCTGGGTCCGAAGATGGATCACGAGAAGAGCAGAGTACGGACTGTATAACAAGCTGATGGAGCTGAGGGACGAAGACCCTCGTGCATTCCAGAACTTCATGAGGATGCCGCCAGCCATGTTTGACGAAGTTGTGGAGCAGCTGAGACCCAGGTTGACCAAGGCAAACAACACCTTCCGGCCCAGCCTGGACCCTGGGCTGAAGGTGGCACTGACTCTGCGCCACCTGGCCTCAGGGACCACGTACAGGAGCATGCAGTACGCCTGGAGGGTGCCACACAACTCCATCAGCATTGTGGTCAGAGAAGTGGTGCAGGCCATCATCGAAGAGGACCTGGAGGAGTGCCCCTCCACTGAAGAAGGCTGGAAGAAAGTTGCAGAGCAGTGGTATCAGAAGTGGAACTTCCCCCACACCGTTGGAGCCATAGATGGGAAGCATGTGGCCTGCAAAGCTCCAGCCAAGTCAGCGTCCACTTATCACAACTACAAGGGCTTCTTCAGCATCATTCTCTTTGCCATGGTCGATGCTGACTACAAGTTCATGTACATCGATACTTCAGGCAACGGGTCAGTTTCAGATGCCCAGGTGTACAATGCCAGTCACCTCAAGGAGGAGCTGGAACGCAAGCTCATCATGGGCTTCCCAGATCCAGACCCCCTGCCCAACGACACGCAAGATGTGCCTTACTTCATCGTGGGGGATGACGCCTTCTCCCTCAGAACCTACCTCATGAAGCCCTACACTTCCAGACTCCTAACCCATGAAGAGAGGATCTTCAACTACAGGCTGTCCAGGGCAAGGCGGGTGGTGGAAAACGCCTTTGGCATCCTGGCCAACAGGTTCCAGGTACTTCTCACCACCATGCAGCATCGCCCACAGACCATGAGGAACATCATGGAAGCTTGCTGCATCCTGCACAATCTCATGCGCACCCGCTATCCAGTGTTGCAGAACAGGCTGGTGGACCACCAACAAGGGAATGGGGACATGGAGCCTAGTGAATGGAGGCAAGGGCGAAACCTGGTAGACACTGTGGATGTGCCAGGCCCCAACAGAACTTCACGTGAAGGGAAAAAGCAGTGCAACCTCCTGAAACACTGGTGCAACTCCCCAGCTGGAGCAGTGGAGTGGCAAGACAGGATGGTAAATGCTTAATGGATGCTTCCTTCAGCCTGTCTCATCACACTGATGAGATTGTGCCATGTATGTTGAGTGGCCCTACAATGAACAGGGCATTTAATAAAGAGTTGTGTTTATGTTGAAATGTGTTGATGAATGATTACATTGTTCTTGATAAAAAAGGACCATAGGTGTGGCACCTGGGAGGGTGGACCATACAGTCCCACGATGCTTGCACTGGAGGTTTATCTATCCCACAGCTATTACCCATTCCACAGATATCCCTGCCCATCCCACTGCTATCTTAACCCATCCCACAGCTATTACCCATCCAACAGGTATCCCTGCCCATCCCACAAGTATCCCTGCCCATTCCACAGCTATTACCCATTCCACAGGTATCCCTGCCCATCCCACTGCTATCCTTACCCATCCCACAAGAATGCAAAGGCTTAAACCATTTCTAAAAGTTTCCACCAAGACTTTATTTAATAAAATAAATGAAGCAAGTGAAGCAAAGATAATCTTTTATTAATAACAAACTGTAAAAGAAAATGACCCAAGTGTCCCAAGCAAAGATAAAGTCAACAGATAGCAACCCAGTCTCTGGCACTCTTCTCACTCACTCTGAGGCGTGCCCATAGTCTCAGGCGTGAAGGGTCCAGGTGCTGTGGAGGTGGCTGCTGCTGGAGTGCTGGTCTGAGGGGCCATTGGGGTGCCTGGCCCCGAGAGGACAACAGGGGACGGTGTGTGGAGGAAGCTCTCAGAGAGCTGGCTCAGTCTTTTGATGTTGAGAGCCCCTTCCTCCAAGACATGGGGTGTCAGTCCCAAGACCGATGACAGTTGTTCTGAGGCCGGGCTTGGCTGTGGGGTGGAGGAAGGAGGAGTGTAGTGGGGATAACTGGTCTGCAGGTGAGCGAGGTGAGGCATCGGTGGCATTTCTGGCATGGATGGCATCTGGGGCATGGATGGCATCGGTGGCATCGGTGGCATTCGATGAACCTGTGGCTGGACTGGGAAGGGCTGCCTGTGCTGCTGGAACTCCTGGTAGCCATAACCTTGGTAGGTGAGGGCCTGTGGAAAGCCTTGGAAGGGCTGTGACATCACGTGGGGTGGAAGAGCAGACCTGGACTGGATCGGAGCAGGTTCAGCTGGGCCTGGAGGGTTGTGCAGAAGACCTGTGATCCTCTCCTTTATCACCTGGTACTGTGATTCGGACATGTCCATGAGGGTCTGGTTGACATAGGTGAGGAAGGGCTTGCGGTTTGAGGATGGTATGTCGGTGTGTACCAGCTGAGAGAGGAGATCTCTGCTGGTTTTGATGGTGTCCCTGATCTCCAGTAGGACAGTGTGGCTCTGTCCCTCCGGTCTGGCTCTCTGCCTGCTTTCTGTGGAGGTGGAGCTGGGGGTGGATGTGGGTTGGTCTCTGGTGGAAGTGCCCTCTCCTTGCTCCCATTGCGTCAGGAGGTCCTCCACGCGCTCCGTCACGGGGAGTGCAGCTGTTGGGGGGTTCTCCGTCGTGGGACGCTCCACAGATACCTGCCTGGACACAGGAGCTGACTCTTGGCCAGAAGAGGACTGGCTCTCTGTGGGCTGCCTGAGAGAGAGGGTACACAGATGGGCTGCTCCTCGGTGGCGGATCTCACCCTCCAAGAAGCTGCAGTTGGCCATCACGTAGGTCTCCCGGTTGGTCAGCTTGACCGTGGCCTGGCCAGACTTCTTGAGGTGCAGCTTCCTATACCAGGTGTGCATGTGCTTCCACCAGCTGAGGAGGACCTCCGAAGTGTAGCCCAGGCTCTCCGCCTTCTCTCTCCAAGCAGCCTGCTTCCTTTTGGTGTCTTGATAGAGCCTGTGTCCCTTCCGCCATAGATACTCGTTCTCCCTCAGCCATTCCAGCACCTCATCCTCATGTTCCTCTTCGATGGAGGATTGTCTCCTCTCCCGTTCACACGTATGCCTCTTCCTCCCTCTGGCAGGGCCATCTGGGCTCTCATCAGAGGGGCTTCAAGGTTCTAGGGGCTGCTCCACCACACCACTACCAGCAGCAACAACAACAGTAGCAGCAAAAGCAGCACCAGCAGCACCAGCAGCACCAGCAGCACCAGCAGGACCAGGAGCAGCACCAGCAGAGTAAGCACCAGCAGAAGCACCAGCACCAGGAGCAGCGCCAGCAGAGTAAGCACCAGCAGAAGCCCCAGCACAGGCGCAGCACCAGCAGAGTGAGCACCAGCAGAAGCACCAGCACCAGGAACAGCGCCAACAGAGTAAGCCCCAGCAGAAGCCCCAGCACCAGGAGCAGCGCCAGCAGAAGCCCCAGCACCAGAATAGTCAGCCCGAGCAGCAGAAGCCCCAGCAGAAGCAGAGTCAGGGCCAGGGAGTGGGATGGTGGCCCTGTCCTTCTTGCCAGGGCTGGCAGAAGATGGCACAGGCTTCCTCTTCTTCCCCATGGTTGTTGGCTGGCTGGAGCTGTGTCTGGCAGCAGGTCTTTCCTCTGAATGGTGACCTGCTTGCGAGCTGCTTCCCTTTATATCCGCGGGGCTGATGCAATGCATCCTCCCCGCATGCGCAGTGAACGCTTTTCATCCACTAGGCATCCGCTAGGCTTCCGTGATGTATCCGCTTCATCCGCTAGGCATCCGCTCTGCATCCATTCCTTCCGTTGCGCATCTGCTTCGCTGTGCTCCCCCAGAACCCCCGCGGATGTGCCATCCACTTCCATCCGCTTCTATCCGCTAGGCTTCCGTGGAGCATCTGCTTAACATCCTGGCTACATCCTCCCCCCGTCCGTTCCGTTCCGTTGTTGTCCACTCTGCTTATGCAAATTTGGGGCACTTTTGAGAGCGGATAACAACAGATGGAACATTTTCTCGTCCGCTGTGTCCTTTTTACATACGTTTTGCATCCGTCGGCCTATGAGACAGGCCCTTTAGCAAGAGTCTTGTGCTTCCCTACAAGGAAATTAACCTTTGGTTCATTCCCTTATCAGGCCTGTTATCATAAAAACTAGCTGGCAAAACAACCAAATATTAAATTTGCTCTTTCAGTAGGCAATGTCTGCTGCCCAGCTTTGTTTTCATTCTAAAAAAATGTAAGAAAGATGTAGTGACATATGATTCTGACCCTAGCAAAGCTGCTGTATATGTTTAATTTTGTTTTAGAAATTTGGCCAGATCATCCACTAGAAAAGTGCTTGGGATACTGGCTAAACAAGCAAAGTTTGACTGACAAAGAATTTAATGTTACCTGGTAGCATTACTTTAGATGCTAACCACACTGTGGAATTGTAGTTGTGGGCTGGGTTTATGTATTATACTACATCAAAATTTGTTTTAGTTATAATCTAAAATGAACATGCCATAGACTAGGTTCATATACTGATATTAGTCAAACCAAACAACCTCAAGAAGCTACCATTTCTTCAGTAAAGTAAGCCAAAGGGTCCTTCCTTGTGTACTGTACTTCTCTATGTTGGTATTCCCATATTAAAGATTTGTTTCAAAGTTCTGATTTTACTACAAGTAAAGCCCCTGTCACACTGCACCAAGAGATGCAAAGAGGATGTAAAATGGACAAAAAAGCTTGCCATCCGTTGGTTAACGCGATGTACTCACTGCCTCTGTTTTGCTTCCTCTCTATCCGTCCAGCATCTGTTTACTGACGTTTCATCCGCTCAGAAAGTTTTGAGCTGCTCAAAACTATCCAATTCGTCCGTTCTGCATCCGCTATGCATCCGCTAGGCTTCTGTTCTGCATCCGTTACGCATCCGCTATATCCGCTAGGCATCCGTTCCACATCCATGCAACTCGCATCCACTTGGACGCAGGGAGGAAGTGGAACGGACGCGGAACGGATGCAGAACGGATGCCTAGCGGATGCAGCACGGAAACAAAGCATTTAAAACGGAAAAAACCTTTGCAGAGGGGACCTATCTAGACATTAAGAATGTCTAGAGGATGCCTAGAGGATGCCGAGAGGATGCAAAGGGACACCTATACTGCCAAAAAAAGGGGGAGCAACACATCTGGATCTTACTTTCAGACCAGCAGCACTGCTGCAGACCTCTGCAGCCTTCATCTGCCTCTTCCTCTTCCACAGCATCCAGTCATGTCCACCGTGGATCGTAACACAGTTCTTTTGGCAGCCACCATCCTTCTGCAACAGTGCGAAGCCATTTACAGGCTCTGTGAACTCTACTACGGGAAGAAAAAGGGGCGGCCAAGAAGCATCTGGGTACGAAGATGGTTCGTCAGAAGAGCAGAGGACGGACTGTACAACAAGCTGATGGTGGAGCTCAGGAACGAAGACACTCGTGCATTCCAAAACTTCATGAGGATGCCTCCAGCCATGTTTGATGAAGTTGTGCAGCGGCTGACACCCAGGTTGACCAAGGCAAATACCAACTTCCGGCCCAGCCTGGACCCTGGGCTGAAGGTGGCACTGACTCTGTGCCACCTGGCCTCCGGGACCACCTACAGGAGCATACAGTACGCCTGGAGGGTGCCACACAACACCATCAGCATTGTGGTCAGAGAAGTGGTGCAGGCCATCATCGAAGAATACAAGGAGGAGATCCTCCAGTGCCCCTCCACTGATGAAGGATGGAAGAAAGTTGCAGAGCAGTGGTATCAGAGGTGGAACTTCCCCCACACCGTTGGAGCCATCGATGGCAAGCACGTGGCCTGGAAAACGCCAGCCAAGTCAGGGTCCACTTATTTCAACTACAAGGGCTTCTTCAGCATCATCCTCTTCGCCATGGTCGATGCTGACTACAATTCATGTACATCGATGCTTCAGGCAACGGGTCAGCTTCAGATACCCAGGTATAGAACGCAAGTGACCTCAAGGGTAGGCTGGAACGCAACCTCATTGTGGGCTTCCCAGATCCAAAACCCCTGCCCAATGACACACAAGATGTGCCCTACTTCATCGTGGGGGATGACGCCTTCTCCCTCACAACCTACCTCATGAAGCCCTACACCTCCAGACTCCTCACCCGTGAAGAGAGGATCTTCAACTACAGGCTGTCCAGGGCAAGGCGGGTGGTGGAGAATGCCTTTGGCATCCTGGCCAACAGGTTCTAGGTACTTCTCACCACCATGCAGCTTCGCCCAGAGACCGTGAGGAGGAACATGGAAGCTTGCTGCATCCTGCACAATCTCATGCACACCTGCTACCCAGTGTTGCAGAACAGGCTCGTGGACCTCCAACAAGGCAATGGGGACATGGAGCCTGGGGAATGGAGGCAAGGGCGAAACCTGATAGAGACTGAGGATGTGCAAGGCCCCAACAGAGCCTCACATGAAGGGAAGAAGCAGCGCAACCTCCTGAAACACTGGTGCAACTCCCCAGCTGGAGCAGTGGACTGGCAAGACAGGATGATAGATGCTTAATGGATGCTTCCTTGAGCCTGTCTCATCACACGGATGAGATTGTGCCATGTATGTTGAGTGGCCCGACAATGAACAGGGCATTTACTAAAGAGTTGTGTTTATGTTGAAATGTGTGGATCAATGATTACATTGTTATTGATAATAAAGGGCCATAGGTGTGGCACCAGGGAGGGTGGACCATACAATCCCACTATGCTTACACTGGAGGTTTATCTATCCCACAGCTATTACCCATCCCAAAGGTATCCCTGCCCATCCCACTGCTATCTTAACATACAACCATGATGGATCCACAGAATGCGACTGCGGGGAGGCTCCCCAGACAATGGAACACCTATTAAACTGCACGCTGCTGCCACAACCCTGTACATCACATGATCTCCACGATTACACCCCATGTGCCAGAGCCTGTGTTCTACAGTGGCTGGGAAAAGTGTAGCGGCACGAGAGAAAAAAAAAGAACCCATCCCACAAGCATGCAAAGGCTTAAACCATTTCTAAAAGTTTCCAGCAAGACTTTATTAAAAAAAAGAAATGAAGCAAATGTGTGAATCAAAAATAGACTTTATTAACAACAAGCTATAAGACAAAAATGAGTCTCTGGCACTCCTCTTGGTTGCTCAGTCTCAGGCGTGAAGGGTGCAGGTGTTGTGGAGGTGGCTGGTGCTGGAGTGCTTGTCATCAGCTCCTCCAGAAGCAGAAGCAGAAGCAGCAGAAGCCCCAGCCCCAGAAGAATGAGCCCGTGCTGCAGAAGCCCCAGCAGAACCAGAGTGAGGGCCAGGGGGCGGGATGGTAGCCCTGTCCCGCTTGCAAAGGCTGGCAGAAGATGGTTGAGGCTTGCTGTGCTTCAACATGGTTGTGGAGTTGCTGACTGGCAGGGAGGCTGGCAGGAACCAAGGCTGGCAGGAAGGCTGGCAGGGAGGCAAGCACCAAGGCTGGCAGGAAGGCTGGCAGGCAGGCTGGCACCAAGGCTGGCAGGCAGGCATCAAGGCTGGCAGGAAGGCTGGCAGGCAGGCTGGCACTAAGGCTGGCAGGCAGGCAGACATGAACCAAGGCTGGCAGGGAGGCTGGCAGCAAGGCTGGCAGGCAGACATGCAGGCAGGACAGGCAAGGCAGTCAATGTGTCTCGAAGCAGGTCTTTCCTCTGAATGGCGACCTGCTTCCGAGGTGCTTCCGTTATATCCGCGGGGCTGATGCAATGCATCCTCCCCGCATGCGCAATTAACGCTCGGCATCCGCTAGGCTTCCGCTGTGCATCCGCTGTGCATCCGCTGTGCATCTGCTCTGATTCGCTGTATCCGTTCCGCATCCGCTTTGCTGAGGTTCCCCGGAAGCCTTGCGGATGTGCCATCCGCTCTCATCCGCTTCCATCCGCTGGGCTTCCATTCCACATCTGCTTTCCATCCGCCCTGCATCCTCCCCGTGCCCGTGTTATCCGCTCTGGTTATGCAAATTTTTGTCCCTTCTGAGAGCAGATAACAACGGATAGAACATTTTTCTCGTCCGTTGTGTCCGTTTTGCATCTGTTGGGCAGTGTGACAGGGCCTTTAGTTTCAAACAACATATTTAAAAAGTTAAGATCAAAGCCTGTGTTATAGAGATACATGAATGGTTTTGTTTACAGTATTTCATCAAATTCCATCAAGACAGCAATTAGAAACATTAAAAGGACCAACTATAGCTAAAAGAAAATATTAAAAATCTATTTGAAAACCTAATGCAATTTAAAGTAATAGCTTTTAATATGTGTCTGAGAGAAAGCTGAGATTCCATAGAAACCTGTTAACAGTCTCATCTCATAGAATGTAATCATGCAGTTCAAATTCTTGGATTTACAGCTTATCCATTATTAGTCTTCCTTATTAGGCACACAAGATCAAGCATTATTGCTGTGATCCTAGCCGAACCATCAGTACTTCTCTCTCTCTGAATTTCTCATACTTAGTAGGTAGGACTGAGAATATCATTTTCATTTTTCCAATATTCCCAATGTGGTGTCACTTCAAATCATTGTGGAAAGTATAAACAGTAATTCTCTCCTGCCTTGATTAGAATACTTATTTATTTATTTTATTTTGTCTAGAAATTATAAGATAACAGGTATAAGTATAAACATAGTTATGAATACATGAAATTGATACATCTAAGAAAAATAAAAAGAAACAATAGGACAGGGACGGTAGGCATGTTGGTGCGCTTATACTGCTGCTCTCAAGCACAAAACCCAGAGATATTTATTTATTACATTTATACAATGGTACATCTCCCCTTATATGGCCAGCAGGGAGTAACTGCCATGAAATAAATATACAGGAATTGTTGCTTTGTATAGGGCAGTCTTCCTGAGCCCCTTCAAATATATAGCACATAATTGCCAGAATTCCTCAGCCAGTGCAGCCATGGTTGAGAATGCTAGCATAAGGATAGTTTCTCCAAGTTTATAGCAGTATTATTACATTATTCAGCTTGTATGGCTCTATTTGCTGCAGACCATATCGTTGCCAATTGAATTTGTAGAATAAGATGGCTGGTTTGAAATAATGGAAAAACCTATACTGAACTATTCACATTTCAGCTTGGCCTTAGTGCAATTTTGCAATTGGATAGAGAAACATACATGCATAAAACACCAGTATATTGGCTAAGAAAGTAAGTGATAGCAATTGGGGCATCAGTAGTAAAGACATCAGTGTTGACTTCAAATTTGATACCAATCAATCAGACATCAAGACATAATATTGATGGCAATATTGGACTCCTGTTAAACATAGCATTTTTGAAGTTTGCTCCTTTTTAAAGACATGAGATAATTCTGACAATTTTCAGAAATTGCCATTCTGTCCTTTTAGTAAAATATATCATATGCCACTGGAATGCAATAGGTCAGTGATAGTCTGGACCTCTGAACATTATTACCCATACCATATTTTAATCATAATGTTAGCATCTAATCTAAGCCTGTACAGAGTCCTTTTCTCTCATCAAGAAAAGAGGTTTTTTAAAAATAATAATAAAACAATGCAGTAATGCTTAAGGGCCAAGTCTTCCGAAGCATATACAAAATCAGCTGCCATGATGCTTCTTTCTTAAGCCCATGTCACACTGGCCAATGGATGCAAAAAGGACACAGCGGATGAGCAAAATGTTCCATCCGTTGTTATCCGCTCTCAAAAGGGGCGAAAATTTGCATAACCAGAGCGGATAACACGGATGCGGGGAGGACGCAGGGCGGATGCAAAGCGGATGCGGAACGGAAGCCCAGTGGATGGGAACGAATGGGAGCGGATGGGAGTGGGTGGCACATCCTCAGGGCTTCCGGGGGGCCTCAGCGAAGTGGACGCGGAATGGAAAGAGCGGATGCAGAGCGGACGCCGAACGGATGAAGCGGATGCACAGCGGAAGCCTAGCGGATGCACAGCGGAAGCCTTATGGATGCCTGGCATTCACTGCGCATGCGGGGAGGATGCATTGCGTCAGCCCCGCGGATATAACGGAAGCAGCTCGGAAGCAGGTCGCCATTCAGAGGAAAGACCTGCTGCCAGACACATTGACTGCCTTGCCTGCCCTGCCTGAATGTCTGCCTGCCAGCCTTGCTGCCAGCCTTGCTACCAGCCTTGCTGCCAGCCTTGCTGCCAGCCTTGCTACCAGCCTTGCTGCCAGCCTCCCTGCCAGCCTTGCTGCCAGCCGGTCTGCCTGCCAGCCTTGCTGCCTGCCTTCCTGCCAGCCTTGGTTCATTTCTGCCTGCCAGCCTTCCTGCCAGCCTTGGTTCATGTCTGCCTGCCAGCCTTCCTGCCAGCCTTGGTTCATGTCTGCCTGCCAGCCTTGGTGCCTGCCTGCCTGCCAGCCTGCCTGCCTGCCAGCCTTCCTGCCAGCCTTGGTACCTGCCTCCCTGCCAGCCTTCCTACCTGCCTTGGTGCCAGCCTCCCTGCCAGCCTTCCTGCCAGCCTTGTTTCCTGCCAGCCTCCCTGCCAGCCAGCAACCCCACAACCATGCGGAAGCACAGCAAGCCTCAGCCATCTTCTGCCAGCCCTTGCAAGAGGGACAGGGCTACCATCCCGCCCGCTGGCCCTCACTCTGGTTCTGCTGGGGCTTCTGCAGCACGGGCTCGCTCTTCTGGGGCTGGCGCTTCTGCTGCTTCTGCTTCTGGAGGAGCTGATGACAAGCACTCCAGCACCAGCCACCTCCACAGCACCTGCACCCTTCACCCCTGAGACTGAGCGACCAAGAGGAGTGCCAGAGACTCATTTTTGTCTTATAGCTTGTTGTTAATAAAGTCTATTTAAGATTCACACACTTGTTTCATTTCTTTTTTTTTAATAAAGTCTTGCTGGAAACTTTTAGAAATGGTTTAAGCCTTTGCATGCTTGTGGGATGGGTAAGGATAGCTTTGGGATGGGTTAGGATATCTGTGGGATGGGTAATAGCTGTGGGATGGGTTAGGATAGCAGTGGGATAGATAAACCTCCAGTGCAAGCATAGTGGGACTGTATGGTCCACCCTCCCAGGTGCCACACCTACGGCCCTTTATTATCAATAATAATGTAATAATTATCCACACATGTCAACATAAACACAACTCTTTATTAAACGCCCTGTTCATTGTAGGCCAACCAAACATACATGGCCCAATCTCATCCGTGTGATGAGACAGGCTGAAGGAGGCATCCATTAAGCATCTACCATTCTGTCTTGCCACTCCACTGCTCCAGCTGGGGAGTTGCACCAGTGTCTCAGGAGGTTGCGCTGCTTCTTCGCTTCATGTGAGGCTCTGTTGGGGCCTTGCACATCCTCAGTGTCGATCAGGTTTCACCCCTCTGTGAACGTTTTTTCCGCTTTAAACGCTTTGTTTCCGTTCTGCATCCGTTCTGCAACTGTTCTGCATCCGTTCTGCATCCGTTCTGCGTCCGTTCCGCTTCCTCCCTGCGTCCGGGCGGATGGAGTTCCGCTGATGCGTAGCGGATGCCAAGCGGACATAGCGGATGTGTAACGGATGCGTGGCAGATGCGTAGCGGATGCATAGCGGATGCAGAACGGACGAACTGGATACATTATCCACGCAAAAGTTTTAGGCAGCCCAAAATTTTTGGAGCGGATGAAACGTCCATAAACAGATGCTGGATGGATAGAGAGGAAGCAAAACGGAGGCAGTGAGTACAGAACGGATACATCGCGTTTTCGAACGGATGGCAAGGTTTTTTGTCCGTTTTACATCCTCTTTGCATCCGTTGGTTCAGTGTGACATGGGCTTTAGTGAAGCTAAGTTGCAGGAGGCGTAGCATACTCTAGGGTCCATCCATTTTCATTTGCAACATAAAGCTTTTATGGTCTATATAAGCTCTAAGTTGCAAATGCAACCTTCACATTATATATTAACACATATAATGCATGTCTGCCTTTGTGACAATATATACGCACTTTTCAATAACAAAAATACAGTAGGTTGGAATTTTCCTTAGCCTTTCAAATGTTCTGACCAAGGCTTCCTAGACCATAACTACGCACACGTTTATTTTAAAAACAAGACTTATTTTATTGTAACGCTGGGAATTGTTTTCATTCACATCTGGAATTAATCTCACAGTCTCTCGAGAGAAGCACCCATCTTTCTTTTCTGTGAAGTGCTGCCAGGAACAGAAGTATCAAATGAACTAGAAAAAAACCCAACCGAAGTACAAAGAGCTTCAAGAATGAATCTGAACTGAATGAACTACTTTGCTTCCTGCAAAGATTTCATCATCTTTGCCAGTCTTTTATACCTTATGGGAGGGGCAATCACTTCCCAGCCTTACTCCCGAGTCACCCATTTTGATTCAGCTGCTGTCGCATCTAGCAGCTCTGCACACACACAAACTGGGAACAGTCTCCCCTGGGTCCTCTGCCTCGCTGCTGCCAGGCTCCGGAGGCAGCATCCCACTCCCAGATGGTCCTGGCCTCATCTCTGCATCGGATGCAGGACCCTCATCTGAGTCCTCTCTCCAGACTCCCTGACTGATCCCCGTTCTTCCTTACTGTCCAATTCCGCTGCCGTCTACACAGGCCAAATGGAAAAAAAAGTGGGGAATTGGTCTATAGGTTTATTTCATGAGTAAAATCTTTTGCTTTTCTTCTTCTGAAGTTTTTGGAGAAACTGGATTCAGTAGTTCGGTTTTAAAAGAAAAGAATGTTTCTGGAAAGACACTCTGAGGAGATATTTCTTCTAGGTCTGCAATTCTGCTCAATGGTTTACTACTATGAAAAAAAAAGAACTGTTGTTGGGCTGGTCTTTGTTTAATCAGTCTAAATCTTGGATGAATTATCCAGAGTTATGTTATTAAATTTCAATGAAAGGGTTCTGTAACCCTGCGATTAGCCATCAAAGGGATTTGTTTGATGTTCTGTTCTGTGATGTACATCCATAACATTATCCACCTCTCTATCCCCACTCACATCCCAGAGATACAGAGGCAAACTTGGTGGGATGCCCTAAAAGGATGGATGCTTTGTGATAATTGGTAGGTCTGTCTGGCTATAGATCTGCCTAGAATAAATCTTCCTTTATTTTTCCAGTTGGTGGACTTGTGTCTTCTTATGCATATCAGATTTTTGAAGCCAATTAACTACAAGATTTCCCCGACCATCTAATAAGGGATTGAGAAGGAAATGCTGGCTCATCAAATATCTTCCACTTTTCACACTCTGGATCAGCTTCTGCCACCAGCTGCACATTGGATTTTCCCTAGTGACAACCTCTGCTCTAGCCTGGAAAGAATTCTCTTCATTCTTTGGCCTGGAGGGGAACTGGAGGTAGAAAGAGGCCTCGTTTTTTATCAGTTCATAATTTCTCCCTGCCCAGAGGCACTTTAGAACTGTAAAATCATGTACAAACTCAGAACAGATACTGATATCTGAAATCATTGTCAAGCTACAGCAGAAATGCGTACATCCTAATACCAACACAAATGTTTATCCAAAAGTGAATTAGATTGGCAAAGGGCATGTTGCATTTTTGATCGAACAATCTCTTTTTCGTTTCTTTCAGACAGACTGGGGAGTGGGGGAGGCAGCAGTTGAAGGTTATTTACTGCTGCTCCGAATAAAAAGAAACAGCCATTTTTTGACAGTTTGGAGTGGATTTTTTTCTCAATTTGGTGAGCTTGGGGGGAAACTGGATCTTCCTATCGCTGCCTAAGCCAGCATCACTTGTGAAGGATGATGATTTTCCCCAAGAGAGCATCGTAAGCCCAACATATCTAATCACACGAGTCTAAAGAAAGCTGTCACATACAACAGTGAATTGCCAGTGTCAAATAAAAAAATTATTCCAAGAACATTTATGTCTTAGTAAAACTTGGCCATCCATTTATTAGTTTAAAAAAATACCACACATATTATATAAAATAACCATAGGCAGCTCACAATCAAGATATACAAATAACAAAATACGTAAAGTTAGAAACTTATGTATATGCAGCACAAAAATACTCCAATCTTGAGAATACAAATGCTGGACTTCCCATTTTTCAGGATGGAGGCTATTCCGCAGGGTAGCTGCAGTCACAGCAAGACTTGCTTCTGAGGTCCTGCCAAATGACAACACTCAACAGAGAGGACCTAAAGGGCCTGTCACATAGGCCGACGGATGCCAAAAGTATGTAAAAAGGACACAGCGGATGAGAAAATTTTCCATCTGTTGTTATCCGCTCTCAAAAGTGCCCCAAATTTGCATAAACAGAGTGGACAACAATGGAAAGGAACGGACGGGGGGAGGACGTAGCCAGGATGTAAAGCGGATGCTCAACGAAAGCCTAGCAGATGGAAGCGGATGGAAGTGGATGGCACATCCGCAGGGCTTCCGGGGGAGCACAGCGAAGCAGACGCGCAACGGAAGGAACGGATGCCGAGTGAATGCCGAGCGGATGACGCAGATGCATCATGGAAGCCTAGCGGATGCCTAGTGGATGCCAAGCGTTCACCGCGCATGCGGGGAGGATGCATTGCATCAGCCCCGCGGATATAAAGGGAAGCAGCTCGCAAGCAGGTCACCATTCAGAGGAAAGACCTGCTGCCAGACACAGCTCCAGCCAGCCAAAAACCATGGGGAAGAAGAGGAAGCCTGTGCCATCTTCTGCCAGCCCTGGCAAGAAGGACAGGGCCACCATCCCACTCCCTGGCCCTGACTCTGCTTCTGCTGGGGCTTCTGCTGCTCGGGCTGACTCTGCTGGTGCTGGGGCTTCTGCTGGTGCTGCTCCTGGTGCTGGGGCTTCTGCTGGTGCTTACTCTGCTGGCGCTGCTCCTGATGCTGGTGCTTCTGCTGGTGCTTACACTGCTGGCGCTGCTCCTGGTCCTGTTGGTGCTCCTGGTCCTGCTGGTGCCGCTGGTGCTGCTAGTTCTGCTGGTGCTGCTGGTGCTGCTGGTGCTGCTGGTGCTGCTTTTGCTGCTACTGTTGTTGTTGCTGCTGCTGGTGGTGGTGGTGTGGTGGACCAGCCCCTAGAACCTCGAAGCCCCTCTGATGAGGGCCCAGAAGGCCCTGCCAGAGGGAGGAAGAGGCATATGTGAGAACGGGAGAGGAGGCAATACTCCATCGAAGAGGAACATGAGGATGAGGTGCTCGAATGGCTGAGGGAGAACGAGTACCTATGGCGGAAGGGACACAGGCTCTATCGAGACACCAAGAGGAAGCAGGCTGCTTGGAGAGAGAAGGTGGAGAGCCTGGGCTATGCTTCGGAGGTCCTCCTCGGGTGGTGGAAGCACATGCACACCTGGTACGGGAAGCTGCACCTCAAGAAGTCTGGCCAGGCTTCGGTCAAGCTCACCGACTGGGAGACCTACGTGATGGCCAAGTGCAGCTTCTTGGAGGGTGAGATCCGCCAATGAGGAGCAGCCACTTTGTCTACCCTCTCTCTCAGCCTGTCCACAGAGAGCCAGTCCTCTTCTGGCCAGGAGCCAGCTCCTGTGTCCAGGCAGGTATATGTGGAGCGTCCCATGATGGAGACCCCCCCCGACAGCTGCACTCCCCGTGTCGGAGCGTGTGGAGGACCCCCTGACGCAATGGGAGCAAGGAGAGGGCACTTCCACCAGAGACCAAGCCACACCCACACCCAGCTCCACCTCCACAGAAAGCAGGCAGAGAGCCAGACCGGAGGGACAGAGCCACACTGTCCTACTGGAGATCAGGGACACCATCAAAAGCAGCGAAAATCTCCTCTCTCAGCTGGTACACACCGACATACCATCCTCAAGCCGCAAGCCCTTCCTCACCTACGTCAATCACAGTACCAGGTTATAAAGGAATGGATCACAGGTCTTCTGCACAACCCTCCAGGCCCAGTTGAACCTGCTCCGACCCAGTCCAGGTCTGCTCCTCCACCCCAGGTGATGTCACAGCCCTTCCAAGGCTTTCCACAGGCCTTCACCTACCAAGGCTGTGGCTACCAGGAGTTCCAGCAGCACAGGCAGCCCTTCCCAGTCCAGGCACAGGTACATCGCACACCACAGGTGCCACCGATGCCACCGATACCACCGATGCCACCGACGCCACAGATGCCACCGACGCCACAGATGCCACCGATGCCTCACCTCGCTCAGCTGCAGATCAGACAGCCCCACTACACTCCTCCTTCCTCCACCCCACAGCCAAGCCCGGCCTCAGAGCATCTGTCATCGGTCTTGCGACTGACACCCCCTGTCATGCAGGAAGGGGCTCTCAACATCACGGGACTGAGCCAGCTCTCTGAGAGCTTCCTTCACACACCCTCCCCTGTTGTCCTCTCGGGGCCAGGCACCCCAATGGCCCCTCAGACCAGCACTCCAGCAGCAGCCACCTCCACAGCACCTGGACCCTTCACCCCTGAGATGAAGGGCATGCCTCAGAGTGACTGAGAAGAGTGCCAGAGACTGGGTTGCTATCTGTTGACTTTATCTTTGCTTGGGACACTTTACTTGGGTCATTTTTCTTTTACTGCTTTTTATTAATAAAGTTTATCTTTGCTTCACACACTTGCTTCATTTCTTTTAGTCAATAAAGTCTTGGTGGAAACTGTTAGAAATGGTTTAAGCCTTTGCATGCTTGTGGGATGGGTAAGGATAGCTGTGGGATGGGCAGGGATACCTGTGGGATGGGTAATAGCTGTGGGATGGGTAAGGATAGCAGTGGGATAGATAAGCCTCCAGTGCAAGAATAATGGGACTGTATGGTCCACCCTCCCAGGTGCCACAACCATGGCCCTTTATTATCAATTACAATTTAATCATTCATCAACACATTTCAACATAAACACAACTCTTCATTAAATGCCCTGTTCATTGTAGGGCCACTCAACATTCATGGCACAATCTCATCAGTGTGATGAGACAGGCTGAAGGAAGCATCCATTAAGCATCTACCCTCCTTTCTTGCCACTCCACTGCTCCAGCTGGGGAGTTGCACCAGTGTTTCAGGAGGTTGCACTGTTTCTTCCCTTCATGTGAAGCTCTGTTGGGGCCTTGCACATCCACAGTATCTATCAGGTTTCACCCTTGCCTCCATTCACCAGGCTCCATGTCCCCATTCCCATGTTGGTGGTCCACAAGCCTGTTCTGCAACACTGGATAGCGGGTGCGCATGAGATTGTGCAGGATGCAGCAAGCTTCCACGATCCTCCTCACAGCCTCTGGGCGATGCTGCATGGTGGTGAGAAGTACCTGGAACCTGTTGGCCAGGATGCCAAAGGCGTTCTCCACCACCCGTCTTGCCCTGGACAGCCTGTAGTTGAAGATACTCTCTTCACGGGTGAGGCATCTGGAAGTGTCGGGCTTCATGAGGTAGGTTCTGAGGGAGAAGGCATCATCCCCCACAATGAAGTAGGGCACATCTTGTGTGTCGTTGGGCAGGGGGTCTGGATCTGGGAAGCCCATGATGAGGTTGTATTCCAGCCCCTCCTTGAGGTCACTGGCGTTGCATACCTGAGCATCTGAAGAAGACCCATTGCCTGAAGCATCGATGTACATGAACTTGTAGTCAGCATCAACCATGGCGAAGAGGATGATGCTGAAGAAGCCCTTGTAGTTGTGACAAGTGGACCCAGACTTGGCTGGAGCTTTGCAGGCCACATGCTTCCCATCTATGGCTCCTATGGTGTGGGGTAAGTTCCACTTCTGATACCACTGCTCTGCAAGTTTCCTCCAGCCTTGTTCAGTGGAGGGGCACTGGAGGAGCTTCTCCAGGTATTCTTCGATGATGGCCTGTACCACTTCTCTGACCACAATGCTGATGGTGTTGTGTGGCACCCTCCAGGCGTACTGCATGCTCCTGTAGGTGGTCCCGGAGGCCAGGTGGCGCAGAGTCAGTGCCACCTTCAGCCCAGGGTCCAGGCTGGGCCGGAAGTTGTTGTTTGCCTTGGTCAACCTGGGTCTCAGCTGCTCCACAACTTCATCAAACATGGCTGGCGGCATCCTCATGAAGTTCTGGAATGCACGAGAGTCTTCATTCCTCAGCTTCACCATCAGCTTGTTATACAGTCCATACTCAGCTCTTCTCGCGATCCATCTTTTGACCCAGACACTTCTTGGACACCTCCTTTTCTTCATGTAGAACAGGTGAAAGAACCTGTAGAGGGCTTCGCACTGTTGTTGAACGATGGCGGCTACCAAAAGGAGTGTGTGACAATCCATGGTGGAGATGACTGGATGCTGTGGAAGAGCAAGAGCCAGATGAAGGCTGAAGAGGTCTGCTCCACAGGGCTGCTGGACTGAAAGTGAGATCCAGGTGATTTCTCCCCCTTTTTATAGGAAATATAGGTTTTCTGCTAGGTGTCCTTTTGCATCCTCTAGACATCCCGCAGACATCCTAAATATCCGAGATATGTTCCCTATACGAACGTTTTTTCCATTTTAATGCTTTGTATGCGAGCTGCATCCGCTTTCATCCTTTCTACGTCCGTGCTACTAATGCTGCGTGTCCGTTCCGCATCCGTTTCACTTCCTCCCTTTGTCCGTTTTCTGCTGGAGTGGATGCGAGTTTGCGGATGCGCAGTGGATGCCTAGCGGATATAGCGGACACGTAACAGATGTTCCCCGTATGTGTAACGGATGCATAATGGACGCGTTGGATACATTTTTCACTCAAAAAGTTTTGTGCAGCTCAAAACTTTTTGAGCAGATGAAATGTCAGTAGACGGATGCTGGACAGATAGAGAGGATGAAAAACGGATGCAGTGAGTACAGAACGGATGCATCGTGTTAACCAATGGATGGCAAGTGTTTCTCTCCGTTTTACATCCTCTTTCCATCCGTTGGTGCTGTGTGACAGGGGCTTTAGGCAAGCTCGTCCTATCCAATCTACTGGGTTGGGTTGATCTCTTCAGGGAGAAGCGGCCCCTCAAATAACCTGGCTGTATGCCATACAGGGATTTTAAGGTGACAAGCAACATCTTGTATAAGCCCCAGAAAACTGGATGCATGGTGAACTATGGGGTATCCAAAACTTCATGCACTACTGCATTCTTGACAAATTGAGGCTTTTGGGTAGTCTTCAAGGGCAGAATCATGTAGACCTTATTGAAGAAGTCAAGACAGGAGATGATTAGGGCATGAGTGACCATGAACAGGACCTCATGAACAGGAATGGTTGTAACTAGAGTGCAAGGTTAATATGTTCCCTTGCTTCACCTGCTCCTCAGGCAGAAGCTGGAAGTCCATGAGGATTCCCAAATTGCATACCAAAAGTTCAAGGGAATTGTACTCCATTGAAAGTTAAAATTACTTAACTCCCCAAATCGAAGGGACACCTAAAAAATAGGACCACTGCTTCTTGCTAGAATTGAGTCAGAACTGATTCCTCTGTCCAGATTCTTAAATCCTCCAGGTATTGGGTCAGCACCTATTTTTAAGGCTGGAACAGAGATGTACAATATACTGCACTCAAACATCCTCACCTAGTGACTTCCCATAGACATTGAAAAGGACATATGAGAGACCTGACTAAAAAGGACCCAAATAATTTGCTTCTTTCAGAGTCTACTGGAGCTGAGTGCCTAGCACCCTCTTAACTATCCTTCCTAAAAAGGGAAAACTAGAGACTGGACAAAAGTTATCCAATGGTGTCTAGCTCCAAAAGTCTTCTTGAAAAACCAAACTTCAAGGCAGGCAGCAGCATCCTTTCCACAATGAAATATTAACCACTACTTGGAGCCAACTACAGGCTACTTCCTGGAAGATCTTGACCAGACAGAAGGAACATGAGTCCAGGATGCAGGTGGCCAAACTCACAGTCTCAAGAATCTTATCTACTTTGTCATCTCATATTCTTTGTCAATTCTAAGACTATTCTCATTCTCTCTTCAACATCATGTTCTGACTATAAATTTACCACAGATGATTAATGGAGCAAAACTAAACGCTTCTATGGTTCAGTGTGATGGTACTTCTTTTCTGAAAAGTATATATAAGACTTCAGCCTCTCAGAATATTAGCATAAAGTTGTTGAGTCTGGTTGCCTTGGTAATCTCAGAGCAAAATTGCATTTGGTTGTGAACTTGTAATATACAAAAATTGCCTTAGATTGAACTGATGTGGTTTTATCCAATATCTAGGCAGAAATTGTGTTCCCATTACTTGTAATGTCATTCTTTAATTGGAGATGCTTAGGACTGAACCACAGATGTTTAACATGGAAACATAAGTTCTGTATCACCATTCAACAAATCATCTAGCTCTCATGCATATAGTGAAAGAGCTATTTAACTAAAATGTTTCTAAAATTCAGATGGTCAAGTTGTCTCCAATGCACTCTGATCTATACATGGTCAGCTTCTAAAGCTCCTTTTCCTGCCATTCTATCAATATGCGATCATTCTTGTATTTTGACTGAAAATCATACTGCAAAGTAGTTTATTTTTATTTGGTTTTTTCAGCCTCACTTCCACAAAAAGCTCAAGAAACTACATTACCAGGGGTGGGATTCTACCAGTTTGGACAGGTTCTATAGATTCTATAGGTTGTTATGATTCTGCACAGTTCGGAGAAATGGCAAATCGTGCCCCTGACTGGCCCCGCCCCTCTCCGTCCTCCCCGCACCACCCAGTCAGTCCTTATAGTGCATGCACAATATCGTGCACATGCTTGACTTTGCTGACTGCATTCTCCCCCTCCCAGTCACTCCTTAAGGTATTTCATTTTTTCCCCTTCCAATGATCAACTGTTCCTATGATCAACTGTGCTGGGATCCCCCTCGCTGTCTTACTGCTTTCCCAGGAGGCTTCCCTGAGGCCCAGGTCCTGAGCCCCAGGGAAGCTTCCTGGGAGCAAAAATGCCCTCAGGAGGCTTCCCTGAGGCCCAGAAGGCCCCAGAAGCGTGGCGGGATGCTGCGTGCCCCCCGGCTCTTGTTTTTTCTTTCCTGGGCCCCAGGGAAGCCTTCTGGGAGAAAAAATGCCCCCAGGAGGATTCCCTGAGGCTGAGAAGGCCCCAGAATGGAGCGTGGCAGGATGCTGCAAAAAAAAAGCCATGCTCACCCAGTCACATGGCCACCTCCACCTAGCCTCGCCCACAGAACCAGTTGTTTAAAAAATCTGAATCCCACCCCTGCATATAACCCTGAAGAAAACCATTTTAAACATTAATATTAGGAATATTTTTAAAAGGACAGATAATTTTGCCATTTTTTGTTGTTTTGCAGAGAAATGTCATCTTAGTTGTAAATAATAATTCAAGACAGTGAAAGGAGGCAAAATACATTTGTTCTTAGCAGTGGTAGGATTCAAATTTTTTTACTACCGGTTCTCCAAACTACTCAAAATTTCTGCTACCGGTTCTCCAGTACTGATCAGAACCTGCTGAATACCATGTCTGATTCTTAGGGATTTTGGCATGTTTTATATGCCACAAATATATATATATATTTCTCTTCCAAAAGAAGCATGAAATAGCATTGATCAAAAATACTTCAGCACAGTATCAGCGGATCTCTCTCACACACCAAACCAGAATATAACACAGATACATTAAGAGGATATATTACTAAAGTTATGCTGGAATTCTATGTACCTGAATAAACCCTCTTTGGTACAGAAGGACTTAATTTTGAGTAAGGCTATAGTGGATTGGACAGTCAGAATATTAAGAGAGTTGCTAATAAAATACAAGTAAAATAAGAAGCTGCTAAACAAGCAATGCCACCTTAAAATTGTATTATAAAACTGGTAATAACAAATAAATTTCAAAAGCTGACAGGTGATACAGCTTATAAAGGCCATTTAGCTCATTTGCAGGCATGAGGAAAGAAATGTATTTCCACTAAAGAAAGATCAAATGATTAAAAACAGCATGCACCATCAAAATAGGTGGGAAGTAAAGCTACAAAACATTTAATTAGTTACATAGGATGGCAACAATTGTCAGGATATTAAGAGGTCTATCAAACATTGTATGTTCAGGCATGGACAAGAAATACTAGGATTTTTAATTTGGTAATCCTACTGAGAGTCATTTGGAAAAACATTAGTTCCCTGAATGGAAACAGTATATTGCCATCAAAAAACTGCACTCCCAGGCATGAAAACCCCATTGAACTGAATGGGGTTCAAATTTGAGCAAAGATGCAAAGCTTTGTACTATGTGCCACAAAAGGGATGCCACCTATGACCCTTCTGTTATGTTCAGCTAAGCTGACCGTGAACTGAAGTCCATTCTCATTGGCTGAGCTGTCTGACAGCGAGCGGTATAAAAGCAAGCTGTCAGACCATATTAGCTGTTGCTCATTCCTGTCAGCTGACTCGCAAATATAGCGGCTATTGCAGTTACCACGGTTACAGTTAATATTACAGTTAACAGATATAGTTAATAGTTACTAGTTAATAAAGGTTGACTTATCATAATCATGGATGTCGTTTGTGCCTCACAAAACTGGTGACGAGGATGGGATCGATGCAGTGAAGGTACACAGAACTTCCAAGGATTCGGAGCGCACAGTGAAGTTACCTCAGCCAGCTAACCAGGTGTCCTTCATTCCGGTATTCCCGTGTTTCCACCTTACAACGGACACATGGTATTCCTACATTAACTGTTTCTAGTGTTTTTTAGATGCTGCAGATTTGGCGGACATATCGAATCACAGAAAAAAAGCTTATTTCCTAAGCTTCTGTGGGGCAGCTGTCTTCAACACTGCTACCGCTTTATTGGTGCCACAATCAGTTAAAGAGGTTTCCTGGGAAGCCCTCCAGGAAATCCTGAGTAACCATTATGCCCCCAAACCACCTTGAATCGCTAGGCAGGCACAAGCTGAGGGGGAGACCATCAGTATGTATATGGCTGTTCTCCGAACAGCTGCATTACAATGCAGGTTTAAAGAGCTTGATAACATGCTGCTTGATCAACTAGTATGTGGAGTAAGAGACCTCACACTCCAAAAACAGTTGTTAGCAAAAGGTGACCTCACTTTAAAAATGGAAATTGAAGAGGCTCAAGCCACTGAGATGTCCAATCTCTCTGTGGCTGAGATCCAAGGCACAATTAGCAATCCAGTGGCTAAACCAAATGCTACTGTTCATTTTGAAGAGTTTACCCCTGATGAATTTTTAGATTATGATGAAGATGTTAATCACCTCTCCAATCACCAACAACTGCAGCAACAAAAAGACTGGAACCCAGGGAACAAACCACAACAGCTTCCTACAGCGCAGATCATTTGTTTAAGTTGTGAGGGTAATCATTTATGACCTGTCTGCCAATTTAGAAATGCTGCTTGTTTAAATTGCCAGCGAAAGGGCCATATAGTCAGGGTCTGCAAATCTGGAAAAAGAATACCACAGTTGCAGCCTCTGCCACCAAATAGTCTCCAAAACAAAGATATGAATGTTTTACTGTGACTAGAGCATCTTCCACTGACTCTCTCAACAATTTTCCACAACAGCTGCACATTAATAAACTTCATGTAACCATCTCGTTAGAAGGTAAAGACTGTCCAATGGAGATTGACACCAGTTCATCTCTGTCCATACTGTCCTGGGGCACCCTAAAGAGACTGATTCCAACCATCTCAAAGAAATGGCTTCAACCTTGCAATCTGTCTCTCAAAGATTACCAGAGGCGTAACATACCAATCATAGGAACAGGCAAGTTTGCAATTAAATTTCAGGACTTCAAGGGACAATTACCCCTTACTATTGTAGAAGGCACCTTACCTTGTTTAATGGGGTTAGACTGGTTTGACGCTTTAGGGCTTAAAGTGACAGGTATACATTGCACTCAAAACCAAGATATTGAGGCACTGTTAGCTGAATTTAAGGAAGTTTTTAACGACCAGTTAGACCATTATGTAGGCACCCCAATTTCTTTTGCATTAGACCTAGCACTAACTCCTGTCAGATTGAAGCCCCGAGGGGTCCCTTTTGCATTAAAACCAAAAGTGTATGCAGAAATTGATAAGTTGATTTCCCAAGGGGTCCTGGAGCCTGTGGATTATGCACTATGGGAAACCCATATAGTGACCTCTCTTAAATCAGATTATGCATGGACTATAAGAGCACGTTAAGGAGGCTTTGGCAGCTGTTGCCTCTGTTAGATTCCACAAATTCCTCTATGGCCGCCACTTCCATTTAATAATGGACGATAAACCTCTCCTGGGTATCCTGGCTGGCAACCGACAAGCTCACCCTATTTTGTCCTCTTGGATGACCCACTGGGCATTATTCTTGGCCACATACTCCTATACCTTGCTATACAGGGCCTGCAAACACCTTGGACACGTGGATGCATTGAGCCGTTGCCCCTTGCCAGACAAAATTATAGAACCTGCCCCTTCCTCATCCATACTACGAATTGATGATCATCAATTACCTATTACAGCTGCAGATGTCGCGAAAGCCTCCTCTAATGATCTTATTCTTTTATAGGTATTAGACTGGTGATAAGGGCATGGCCAGAAGGGGCTGTCGATGGCCCATTTATGCCATTCAGAGCAAAGCAGCATGAATTATCCACCCAACAGGGCTGCCTACTGTGGGGAGGTAGAACAGTAGTTCCCAATATCCTGAGACCTAAGATCTTAAACAGCTTGCACAAGGGCCATCCAGGAATAGCCGGCATGAAGGCTTTAGCTCGGAGCTATGTTTGGTGGCCTGGCATAGACTCTGATATCACCACAAGAGTTAGGATGTGTCATACATGCCAAACGTCTAGAGCGGCACCTCCAGATGCTACTTCAGGAGAATGGGAGTCTGCTAAGTCACCATGGGTCAGGGTCCATATTGACCTGGCTGGGCTGTTTCAGGTGACACTTTCCTTATCATTGTGGACTAATATTCGAAGTGGGTAGAGTTGGTCCACATGCTGTCTACCACATCAGAGATGATTATCAAGGTGTTAGATAGCCTTTTTGCACCCATGGTTTTCCCGACATCCTAGTGTTGGATAATGGTCCACAGTTTACCATGGTGAAATTTGAGTTATTCTTGGCACGCTGGGGCATAAGGCGTGCCCTTGTCGCCGCTTATCACCCAGCATCTAATGGTCAAGCAGGGAGGGCTGTGAGGACTTCCAAGGAAGTGCTAGGGTGATTAGAGGGTCAGGACTGGCATTCTAAGTTGGCAAAGTACCTGCTAATGCAACACGTTACCTCCAGCACAGTTACCAATCATTTCCCAGTGGAGTTATTAATGGGCTGAAAGTTGAGGAACCATATGGACAGACTCCACCCCAGTTATGCCCCCAAATGTTCCCTTAAATTCTTTTAGTGGCATTAGAGTTCTCAAAGTTGGGGATTTGGTTTATGCACTTAATTTTGTAAGTAATCCATTGTGGCTGCTGGGGAAAATAGAGGCAGTTACCGGCCCAAATCTTATAAAATAAGTTTGTCAGATGGCCAAGTTTGGCGCCAACATGTAGACCATGTAAGGGGGTGTTGGACTGAGTTCTCAGAGGACCTGTCTGATAGCGAGCTGGCTGGCACACAGCAATGCGAACTCGGAGTGGCCGACACACCAAGGCACAAAACAACTGACAGCGAGCCACAGCGGCAAGATGACTTACCTTTAAAAGTTCCTCCATCTGAGTCCGAGTCAGCCGAGGAGAAGGATCCAGCAATGTCTCCATCATCATCTGCTAGCCCTGCAAGCGATTGTTCTCCGATGACCAGACAAGCCAAATTGCATAGATCCAGCCAGACTAGGTTCTGTGGGAATGACTTAGTGGTCACGGCAGAGGAAGGATACTGTAAAATCCCCATTCCCACCCCACTCCTGGGGGAAGGTTACTGCAAAATTCCATTCCTTCCCCACCCCACTAACCTGTTTTCCAGCTCTGTTTTCCTGTGCTGGGCAACAAAAGAAGATCCAACTGATCAGCTGGGACTCAGGAGGCAGAGAATAGATGGGGTGGGGTCAGTCAGAGATGGTATTTGCTGGTTCTCTGAACTACTCAAAATTTCCACTACCGATTCTCCAGAACTGGTCAGAACCTGCTGAATACCATCTCTGGCCTGATCTCTTTCCCCACCACAGCTCCTCTACCTTTGGGGTTGGGGGAATGGCTCTGTACAGAGGGCATAGGTCACCTAGATGGGTGAGCTAAGGCACAGTTCCACTCCTGGCACTTTGAAAGGGCACTACTGAAAGCCAGGAAGGCCTTCCTATAAAGAGAATTTTAAGAAGTCAAGATGGTGTTTTCAATTGCATATTATAAACCCCAGCCCACTTTTATGTATGCACCAATGCACATAAAAACAGGGTGGCATTTGAAGGACGTGGTTATGGTCAAGCATATTGAGTTGACATTTTGCCCCCCCCCCCTTTGCAGTTGGCCCAGAAGAAGCCACTGCCTGTGACTCGCTATCAGTGGTGTGAACCTGTGGCAGGGACAGGGAAGTGGGAGACTTTTATAGCTATAAAAATCTAGCACATTTAATAAATAGTATTTCAGAGGAACAAATTTCCAGCAGAGTTTGGGGTGGAACAGGGTCCCCGTGGCTCTGTTTTACAATAGATGGTCCCCTTCCTCCCCTCTTCTTTTATCTTGATAAATGTGTTTGAGGGGTCCTTGGTGATCTCTGTGATTGGTTGTTTTTTTGCAGATGTTTCTTTACCCAAACTAGGTAACACCATCAGTGTTGGGTTGCATGCTGCAGTGCTCGTCATTTTTTCATTCTGGAGACTTTAGTACTGATATGGGAGGCGGCTTCAGTGCTGTCACCCTCAGGGTAGTGGGCTGGTTTTGCTGCCGCACTTCTGGTGCTAGAAGTTGGAGGCCCCTGCGCTGTAATGCACTGCCTGTTTTCAACTATAAGAATTTCTGCATTAGGCATCAAGCATCTCTGGAGTGGAAAATGCTGTTAAATGGAAACAGATACATATGTGTTTGTAAACATGCAGTGGGATTTTTTAGGAAACTATGGCAACCAAGATTTCATAGCACACACCCATACGTTGATATAAACACACATTTTTGCTGCATACTTTACATTCCAAAGGCCAGTTTATCCATGGCAAATGTCCTTGCTCCCACAAATGGTAGATTCCCCCTTAGGGATATCTACATTTGTTGAGCTCCTGGGCAAGTTTGAGCTGGGCAAGTTTGAGGAAGCAGGAACTGCACAGATTTGAATAAAGTCCCTTTAATGCTTGTCCAGGGTAAATAATAGAATCTTGAAGAGAGGAATTTGCCATTTTCTTTGATACTGAGTTCATTAAGGTCGCTTTTTTTTTCAACTTGGCAATTTTTCAGATCTCTGAACTTTAATTCCCAGAATTCCCCAGCCACTAATCAATCAGAATAAAGCTGGAAGAGACCTTTAAGGTCTTCCAGTCCAAACCCTGCTCAAGCTGGAGACCCGACAGTATGCCATTTCAGACAAGCGGCTGCTCCAGTATCTTCCTGAAAGCCTCCAGTGATAGAGCACCTACAACTTCTGAAGGCAAGCTGTTCCACTGGTTAATTGTTCTCACTGTTAGGAAGTTTCTCCTGAATTCCAGGTTGTTTCTTTCCTTGATTAATTTCCATCCATTGTATCTTGTTTTGCTTTCTGGTGCTTTGGAAAAAAAGTTGAATTCAAATTCAAACTGAGTTCAAATTATGTCTGCAAAACTACTGATTAAGGCAGAGACTCTTTGAACGATGCTTCTTTGTAGATGTTTTATTACCTTAAGCTAACCCCTCAAACCCACTTATCAAGCTAAATTAGGAAAGGGAGGGAAACTTCTATTGTGAAACAGACCCATGAGGGCCTGTTCCATCCCAAACTCTCCTGGAAATCTGAATCTCTGAAATAATATTCATTAATGTATTATATTTTTATAACTATAAAAGTCTCCCACATCTCTGTCCCTGCTTATGAGATCATTTGTCGACTCACTTGTCCACTGTCTCTTGATTTTAGGACCTCTCTCCCTTCCATTCTTTTTTCCCCACAATCTCCCATGTTTATCAATCTGACCAATATCATTGAAGCTTAGCATTGAGAACACAAAATCCCCAGATCTCTCACACTATCTGTTAGAGTTTTTAAATGTCATTATCAATGCTGTATTAATGCTCATATAATGCCACCAGTGGCCATGTTGCTTTTCAGAACACTGCCAGATTGGTTCCAGCCCTGAGAAACATGAACATTTGACACAGAACCTATAGCTCCTGAAATTTTTGAGAATATCACCAAAATCACAACCATATTATTGTTGTTGTTGTTGTTGTTGTTGTTATTATTATTATTATTATTATTATTATTATTATTATTATTATTATTCACAAAAAACAAAAGTGTATACAGCAAATGTGATAACTATGCTGCATTTCGTACAGGGGTGGGATTCTACCAGTTCGCACCTATTCGCTAGAACCGATTGTTAACATTCTGTGCAGTTCAGAGAACCGGTTGTTAGAAGAAATTACTGGCCTAATCCTGTAAGGAAGGCAGGAAGGAAACATTCTGGTGTTGCTTACAGAAACTGCCTCTCTGTTAACCCTTATTACATTCTTGGCTGGACTAGACTTCCTGTCTCAGAAATGTCTCTGGTGTTATTTTTCCCTCCTTTGCTTGTACTTTGCTTGTGTAGAGTGACCATTCAAAGTTACAATGGCACTGAAAAAAGTGATTTATTACCATTTTTCACACTTATGACTGTTGCAGCATCCCCACAGTCATGAGAGGCCAGGCGAGGAGATGCGTGCCTTAATGTGAGTGTTATTGAGTTGGCCACGCCCAGCCAATAACGTCACCACCAAGCCACGCCCACCAACTAAGCCACACCCACAGAACCGGTTGTTAAAAAATTTGAATCCCACCCCTGGTTTTCTATCACAAATCACTAGTCAATCACTTCCCAAGCGTTTAGGACTGTGTGATGCATTGCTAGATTATGCAAGCAGATCCCAGTAAGGTGGCCTTCTGCAGCTGACCAATGATGATTTTGTTAGTGCCAATTGTCTTCAAGTGCTAATGATCATCATCATTATCATCACACAGTCAGCCAGATGTTCTGACTGGATTTGGCATTTTTGTCTACATATCAAGTCCTTACCAAGGACCTGGAATATGCAAATCTGGATGTTTGAGGTTGTTACAGGTATTGCCACAGGATGCAAGCTGTTCCAAGTAAATCTGCCTTCTGCAATTGACTGATGGAAAATTTGTCAATGCCTATGGCCGTGATGGCAAACCTATACTGCCAGAACTCGAGAGGTCGCCCGGAAGACCTCCACTGCACATGTGTATGCAGGGTGTGCAGGGGGGATCACACATGCATGCACAGAGATGCATGGTGCACAGGGAAGTCGTGCGTGCTTGCGCAGGGGCATCGTGGGCGCAGCACACATTGCCTTCTGGGTGCTGACATGCGAGCACAAGCGTGCACACAATTTTTGGCATGGGAGCCAAAAATGGTTAGCTACCACTGGCCTTTGGTGTTCAAGTTGTTGTTATTGTTATTATAATTTTTAATATGCCCAGAAGGGAAATATAGAATATATTCATAAAATTACATTTTTAATATGAACTGAAATTAAACTTTAGATGAAATCAAATTTAGTTTTGTCCTGGCCACATATTAATTTTGGAGTTTGACCCTTGATCTGGGCAAAAAAATCTCATCCCTGTCATAGAGGAAGGAAAGGACAATGAAGACAGAGCTTAACTAATAAAGATTCTTAAAGAAAAAAGTGGTCCATTACATGTGTTGGGCCTTAGATACAACCTGAATTTTATGCAACAGAGTTGGGAAACACTCTACAGGCCAGAAACAAGCCAGTCTGTCTTCATTGTCTTTCCCTTCCTCTATGGCAGGGATGAGACGTTTTTGCCCAGATCAAGGATCAAATTCCAAAATTAATGTGTGCCCAGGACCAAATGGTGATGAAATGAGTTAGGCAAGAGAAAATTGTGTGATACCTATAACTGCTTTTTTCATTGCAGCATTTGAGAGGAAAGGGATAGTTTAAAAAGAAACAAAAAGAACCCCTGTGTTGAGTCTCTTTTGGAATAATTACAGTTTTATATCTTTGCAGTTTTATATTTTTGCACTTCAGACTGGCAGAAAATAATACCATCAAGTTGGTAGGAAAGATATTATAAATGGCAAAAAAGGGACAAGGGTGCACCTAGCCTCTGATTGCTCATCTCTGAATTAGGAGAATACTCTGTTTTCATGCTTTCACTAAAGTGCTGTTTTCCAGTCCTTGAGCTGGCAGAAGAGTATGCCAGAAGCAACTGAACTGCTAGAATTGCCAAATTGCCTCTTCTGCTTTGGTAACAAGGAAAGGAAATGTTGCTGTCCTTAACAATTCTAATGTGTAAAAGTCAAAGAACATAATTAATGGATTTCCCTAGCAATAAGGGAAATTACCTAGTAGTAGGAAGAATAGCCTCCCATCATTTTCCTTAACATGTGATACAGCAGGGCAGAGCCTTAAACAGATGCTTTGAACAATGGGTTTAGCTGCCAACTATCAGGTTGAAGGCTCAGAAGTATCCCATATCTGTGATCAGTCTGGCTTTTTCTCAGCGTAGGTCTATTGCATTTGAAAAAGTATTATACCTTTGTAAAAAAAAAGTGAGCTAACAGGTCACAGGTCATTTAATGAAGCCACGCACATTGCCTATTGTACCCACTGTTCATTAAACTATCCATTTTTATCTCCGGCTTCAGCTTAGCTGCTAGAAACTACTGCCCTAGGCAAAACATGCAATCAACATCCTCATCTCCACAGAAAAGTACAATTTTTAATATGTGGGGGTTTTTCCTTGACATTTTAGTGTCCGAAGTGACTACATTGTTTGTTTATACAGTTCAGACAAACAAACTTCATCCATGTTCCTTATCTGACCTGAAATTTTGTAGCCCTTCAGACTCTATTTTCATGCTGCTACACCCCACCATAATTGGGGCTACCATTTCTAGGCTGCAATGATTTGGACAACCACCAGATGAAAGTGAGGAGATGCTGAGAACCCAAAGTCTTTCCTACCCTCTATTGGCCATCCAGGGTTTTGCAACCTGTCTGTGGTAGCTCCAATCCAAAATTATGGGGGAGATTAATGAATTCCCAAGGATCTTATATTCCTTTGGCAGTGTCAGAAACACACCAAAGAGCATCTCAAGATTGTGTGACGTTTTTGTAGTCTTCTTTGAAAAATATGATCATACTAAGCAGTTTCATCTTCTGACACTGCAACTCCACCCTAGTCTGTGTTTCATTAGTCTGTAATTTTCATACACACTAAAATAGGAATATACAAACCTGGAGAAAAAAGCAGATAGAGTCATTTTTGGACTGCCACATCTGATAGGATGAAATAGACTTGATTTGTGGAATCTAGCCTAAGGCAGAATTTTCTGGAATAATTTCCCTTTAACAATGGAAAATAAATGATTTAACTCAGAACAACTAGCTGCCCTCCTTGACTGAATGAGTTACAGAGAAAAGAAGACATAAAGCAAACAGAAAGCTATATATTTATTATGTAGAACTGAAACCAAATTCTTATTATGAACTTAAGGCAGTTTGATATCTTTGTATATTTTTTACATGCATTATCTTTTCTTCTTAAATGTTACATCCTGAAATCCTTTTACTATCTGGCTATTTTCAACTCTGAGTTATCATCATGAAAGCAAAATGAATACTTTTGTTGAGACTGTTAATATTGTTTGCAAGCTCAGCTAAAATGCTTCCAAAACAAACTCTGAATTTTAATACATTTAAACCTTTATGAGAGTTTTCAAAGGGAATTCACACAGAAATAATGCCAAGAAAGAAAGAAAGTATGAGTAATAACATGTCTGGGAGCTAAAGTTCAGTAGCCAAACAGGAACATTTTCACCATTGATTAATGACTTGTGTAAGGACAGGAATTTGCTAAATATTCAGCCTGGCATTTACAAACATCCTTCTGCCCACACAGTAAGAAAGTAACTGTTAAAAGGGTTCACAAGTAAATTGGTCCATTTGGCCAATCTTTGTCAAGACTAAAAAGAGAGAAAAACAGATCAGATTTCAAAACAAAGTGTGCACTTTCATAAACTTTTCTTGGTGGACACTGGTAGACCACACAGGAAGAAACGGATCAACAGTAAAGCAAATAATTTGTCATTATTTTTGTTTTAACTGACACGAGGGGGAATATGGGGGGGGGAAATACCCTTCTAGAATAACCCCTGGAAATCAGTGGCGCTTCTCCAGATGAAGGAGGTTATAGAGTAGAACCATGTTTCTTAACGTCAGCAATTTTAAGATGTGTGAACTTCAGCCTCCAGAATTCCCCAGCTAGTTATACTGGCTAGGGATTTCTGGCAGTTAAAATCTGCACATCTTAAAGTTATGAGGTTGAGAAAGAATGTATTAGAGGTATAAATAAAAAGATCTTAATCTATCAATGTATATTACAATTGTATTTCCCCCACCCTGCCTGGCTAATGATGTTAAAAAATTGAATCTTAAGTTTTTCGGTTTTGGGAATAATATTGTCATAGATGAAGCAGCAATGATAGCCTAAGAACATTTGGGATTTAAACTAATCTTAATGAAGAAGATAAAGTTGCACTGGTGACTGGCATTTAAACAAATGACAACACTTAAAGTGTGATTGTGAGAATAATATATATATTATCTTTTCTAACTAATAACTAACTTTCAAGGTGATTCCTAAAGATGCTGCTACTTAGTTTTCAAACATTTATTCTCTAGCTTGTTTGAGAATGCTTTCTTGTCATTGAGATTTGCAAAACTGATATACTGAAAGCCAATGAATATGCTTCAACTTATTTTTTTTCCTGTTAATAACAAGATTTCTGCAGTTGACAGATATTCTAATGTCTCCCTATTACTCCCTATGGTCTATTTTTAATATCCATTTATTGAATGACTGTTCAAAGTTACAACAATGATGACATTGTCGATAGACATTGAACATAATTACAACCATCTCAGCATCCCCAGGGTCATGTGATCAGAGTTCAAGTGCTTAGCAACTACCTTGCAATTACAAAGTTGAAAGTCTCACAGTCACATGATCTTCACCAGAAAAGGTATGGAAGTCAGCAGGAAATCACAAATGGCTATCACTTGACCATGGAGCATTGTGACTATATAGAATTCACCTAAGAATGGTGCCAGAACTGCCACCATAAGTCACTATGGTCATGTGACTTCGTGCTTTACAAACATGTCACTTAGCAATGAAATTCCCAGTCCCAATTACCATCTGTCTATTTTGGGAAACAGTCATACACTGGTGTAATAACTGTTAGACTAAAATTGGAGGAATCCTGGTAGAAATCAATCTTCAGCCATGGAAACTAGCTTTGAGGGATTTTACTTTGGAGATAAAATAGTAATTTGTCTCTTACGTTCTTCCAGTTTGACTTCCTGGAAGAATTTAAGCAATATTTTGGCTTGTTTGTCAGCTTCAAATTGTATAGATTCCTGAATTGCTCCTACAGTGAACACAAGAAGTAAGAGAACAAACACTGAATGGCTTGCATATAGCTGCCCCTGAAATTTATTTTCTGAATTAGAATAACAAACAGACCAAGGAAAAAAGAGGGTGGATATTCTGCCTGCCCTTCAGTTTTTTTGTTGGCAGAAGTGTTTCCACCAAACTCTGTTTATCAGAATGTCTATGGAGATTCTCAGTCAACCAGGTCATGGTTGTCCCAAAGATGCTTTTTCAAGAGGAAACTGGACTTTCTGGTTTATCTTTTTTTTTCTTGTTTTTCTTTGAAGATGTTTTGCTTCTCATCCAAGAAGCTTCTTCAGCTCTTTATACCCCTTGCAGATAGCTGGTTATTTGAATTCTTTTAGAGAATCGTTAAGACCACTTGGAGGTTTATCTGTGTCCTCAAGTTCAGCTGAGCAATGCAAATGGATGTGGAGCTTTCTTGGAACTGCTGGAACTCTGTAGTGTTTATCAGAACTACAGAGGGATTGGACAAAATGAGTATCAAGATGGTCCCTTTTCCTTTCATCTAAGTCACCAAACATTTTCCCCTTTTGGCATTATTCAAAGCAGTGGTGGTATTCTACCAGTTCGGCCCGGTTCTGCTGAGCCAGTAGAGGCAGGGGTGGGATTCTACCAGTTCGCACCTATTTTCTAGAACTGGTTGTTAACATTCTAAGCAGTTCGGAGAACCAGTTGTTAGAAGAAATTACTGGCCTAATCCTGTAAGGAAGGCAAGAAGGAAACATTCTGGTGTTGCTTACAGAAACTGCCTCTCCGGTAACACTTATTACATTCTTGGCAGGACTTGACCTCCTGTTTCTGGAACTTCTCTGGAGTTTTTTCCCCCCTCCTTTGCTGGGACTTTGCTTGTGTAGAGTGACCATTCAAAGTTACAATGGCTCTGAAAAAAGTGACTTATGACCATTTTTCACACTTACGACTGTTGCAGCATCCCCACAGTCATGAGGCCAGGCGAGGAGATGCATGCCTCGATGTGAGTGTTATTGAGTTGGTCACACCCAGCCAATAACATGACCACCAGCCCACACCCACCAACTTAGCCACGCCCACAGAACCGGTTGTTAAAAAATTTGAATCCCATCCCTGGGTAGCTGCAATGAGCAGTGGAGACCAAACCGGTTCTCTCTGACGTTCTTGGTGTTGGGCCCACCCAACCACCCGGGCTCTCACACTAATCTTTATGCCCTGCTTTTGAAGCACAGCTGCTTTGCGCAGCACAGCAATTGCTGCGCAGCAGTTGCTGAAGCGACAGGGAGGGTGCAGGATTGCAGGTGGTGAGTCAAAACGCCTCTGCGCTTGCACAAAGTATGCGTTTGGTGCCCGCGCACAAAGTGTGTGCGCACCCGCAAAGCGTGCCCACCAAGCCCCACCCACTGAACTGGTGCTAACAATTTTTGAAATGCACCACTGATACAAAGGGGATGAAAGGAATGACTAATGGGAGGGAAGCCTTCTAACTTAATAGGCAATGTGATTTCCACTTTCAAGAAGCTCAACTGGCAACCTAGCCCATTTTAGTCTGAATTTGATGAAATAAAAGTGCTGCTTCCTTGACTCTCACATCTGTTTCCAAACATGCTTTTAGATTGGCCGTATCCTCTTGAATGCTGATTCTGTTTGTAATCTGCCCAGCCTAGCTTTCCATGTACATCTGGTTCTTTCTCTCATGTGGCACTTCCGGGATGAATTAATATCCCATTCATTTACCTATACTTCTAATCTAACTGAGATGGACCACCCACATTGAGACCCATCCCTAACCACAGAAAATCAAAGAACTCGGGTAACATCTGAACCTTACTAGCTCTCTGATGAATGTAATTGCTGGCAGAAACTTTGTAGCTGGGAGATTTCAAATTAGCTGATATATAATTGTGCGTACAGAAAGGGTGATTTATAGGATGCTCCTGCTGGTGTTAATGGACTGAAGGAAGTGGTAGGAACCAAGTCCAATTTTAAAAAAAGCATTTTGTAGATTATTTCTTGGAGAAGTTAAAGAATCCTGAACATCTGCTATAGGGGAGTGGTTACAAAGTTTCACCATCAACAGTAAATAATTGTGTGGCACCCGAAAAATTAATGAAATTGCCATGAATGCTACTTTGTAAAAGGCCTTCCCATAATAAATCTGGTCTTCTAGGCGACACAAGCTTCTACTGTTTTCATTGCAACATTAAAATGATTTATCCCTTTGGAAAAATATTCACAATATAATGAGGGTGGCTGGCTCGACTTATTCAGAAGTGTGCCTTGCCTAATGCCCTGTAGGGATGCTGAACTGCTAATTTGTGCTTAAGGAGGTGGAGGGTCAGATTGCCAATGGGGAATAGGAGGATTCTTCTCCTGCCCAGAGATATAATTTTCTATTGTGCCTCAAATGAATATAATAAAAATAACACAGAATATTGGATGAGTTACACAATTGGAATTCTTTTCGAAATGGAAAGTGTTTTTTAAAAATATGGGAGTAGGGAGAATAGGGTATTACTGCTGCAGGTTAGCCAGGTTCTTAGAAAGCACATACCTAGGTGAACAGCAGGGAGAAGCCCATCCAATCCTCTGCTTGGAAGTGAGGCTAAACTTAATAGGAAGGTACTTTTCACAAAGAGTATAGAAAATTCATCCTCCAGCAATTTAAGGCAAGAAGATAAATGAATATATTTTCATGGCATTTCTTATTTTTAGATGGCAGGGGGAAAAATTATCACCCAGTTGCCAGGACAATCAAGCCAATATTTTCCTGTTGTGCTATATAAAAACAGCAAGACCAATAAAATCACTGTAGCGTAGCAAGGCAAAAAGTATGATGCTGATTGCTTTGACAAAGAAGATTGAGAGAGGGAATGTAATTATCATTCAATTAAAATAATTAAGTCAGGGCAGCGTACAGGAACTTCATAAAGCACAATAACTACACCATTGTATCGTAAGGACAATACAAGGTGTTGCTTTTGCTGGAAGACTTAGTCAAACCAGATTTGCTGTGCGATGCTGTGTAGTATAAGTCACTGCAGAAAGCTACAACAGAGGTGGCACTGAAGTAGCAAATGAAGGAATCTAAAACAACTGTACACAATGATAGTAAAATGCAATCCAGTTGCAGGTGGCAGGGAAATCTGTGAGGTGTAGTCAAATAAATCAAGATGGTGGCCATGATATATTATTTATTTGTTTATTAAATTTATAGAAATTTATTTATAAATTTATATTTACATCTCAGGTGCCAGATTCTGAGAAGCTCACAATAAAAAAACAGAATAAAAACAACAATAAAATAAAATAGAGCCAAGCAATAGCACTAAATGATCATCCCAATTAACAACGCCAAGAAACAGGCTTCCCAACACCATCAGGGCTCCAGGCATCTATCCATCCAGGCATCTATCCAGCTATCCATTGGCAGACTTAAATCCAGGAAGCCCTCTCTGGCACTCACTCAACAACTATCTAACAACTTTGACATCAACATACAGTGGAAAGCCAAATGGGCCGCTGAACGCCCAGATACAGGCAATCACATAGATAACCCTACACAAAAGGTGCCAGGTTTTGACCTTCCTGACCAGTGGTGGAATTCAAAATTTTTTACTGCCGGTTCTGTGGTGGAATTCAAATTTTTTTACTGCCGGTTCTGTGGGTGTGGTTTATTTGGTGGGCGTGGCTTGGTGGGCATGTGACTGGGTGGTCGTGGCTTGGTGGTCATGTGACTGGGTGGGCGTGGCCAACTCAATGTCACTCACATCAAGGGGTGCCTCGCCTGGCCCCTCCCCTCCCAGCCATTCCTTGTCACCCAGCCTCAACTTATCCATAGTTCTGTAAAAATGTTGTTCACCTTTTTTGACTTTATTATCTGCATCCTATAGATGTATGTTCATGGAGCACTGAAAGGAGGAAATGGCTCACATGCTTTACTCAAGAGTGTGATATAGGCAACAGGCTTTTAAGGGGCTGCAACAAAGAAAGGGGGGGGAATGTATTTTCCAAAGCACCAGGAAGCAAGCAAGAAGCAATGGATGGAAATTGAACAAAGAAGCAACCTAAAACTAAGGAGAAACTTTCTGACAGTGAGAACAATTAACCAGTGGACCTGCTTGTCCCCAGAAGTTCTGGGTGATCAATCACTGGAAATTTTTAAAAGACTGAACAGCCATTTCTCTGAAATTGTATAGTGTTCCCCCAAAAGTCCCCTCTAAGTGTTATTCTGACACCTTTCCTAGGACCTCTACTCAGAGTTTGGCATCCTCAGTTTTCCTGCCTGAGCAGACGGTTGAACTAGAAGACCTCCAAACTCCCTTTCAACTCTGTTAAACACACATGTATTTATGCTCTGGACTAAAGACACTGAATGCATGTAAACCCTGAAAAATATGTGGTAGCCCTGGGCAAAAGAAAGGCAGAAAATCGCTCTAGGTGTAGGGACAGTGTAAAATATTAACACATGATAAATAATGGAACAATTAAAAATAATAGCACAAAGTTTTCTCTGTCTCTCTTTCCCTCCCTATTTCTTTTTCTTTCTTTCTCTTTCTTTGTCTCTTTCTGTCTTTTTCTCCCTTCCTTTCTTTTTCTCTCTCTCTCACACACACACACCACACACTCTCTCTCCCTATTTCTTTTTCTTTCTTCCTCTTTCTTTCTCTCCCTTCCTCTCTCTCTCTCTCTTTCTCTCTCTCTCTCTCTCACACATGCACATACACCTGTCAGCCTTCATTCCCTCTCACTCCAGGCACCTTACTCACAAGGGGAAGTGAAAGTGAATCCAGCATTAGAGAATTTCTGCAGGTAGAGGGACTTGCATTTGAAGTTCCTGCAAACTTCCCCATGGCTGGATTTTCACCCTCTCCACCAGCGTTCTTTCCCTCTCACTCCAAGAACTTTACTCACAAGGGTAAGTGATACTTCTAGTATCCAGCCTTGGAACAGTTTTGCAGGTTAACGGACCACTGCTCTGCCCACAGTCATGTGTTTTCAAGTGGCTGCTTCAAAATGCATGGCTAGGGCAGGGGAGCAGTCCTCCTTTAAATTGGGGCAGTGAGCATCAGGTGGGCGGGGCAAGCAAGTGAGCGGAAACTGGGTGACTGGTTTGGGGGTGTGGCCAGCTAGATGTTGCTATTGGTTCGGCAACCCATGCCAAATTCTTGCTACCGGTTCGCCCAAGTAGGTGCAAACTGGCTGAATAGTACCTCTGTTCCTGACCAACATTGGTCAACTCTGAACAGGATCCGTACCCAACATGGTATCTGCCAGGACTCATAGTTTAAGTGGGGTCTTGTCTCTACCCCTCAGTGTGACTGTGGTGCTCCTCCACAAAATATCCATCACATTGTGTCCGAATGCCCATCGAGAGCTCACACTGACCCAATGTCTGATTTTTTTCAACATAGACGACCCAGTCCTTGAATGGCTGGGTGGACTGGACATTAACACTTGAACCATTATAAATCCATGTATTTGCCATACACTAAATAAATAAATGTTGCTGGACGAAACTCCCATTTTTAGACCTACTATTAGAATCTGAATTGTATAAGTGGGGTTTTAGTTTCAAACTGCTAAATTATTTTCAAATCAGTTAGATGAACATTTTCATTTCTGTCTGCCTCCTTTTCTTTGCATATCTCTAATAATGGGAAATGGATCCATTCAAATACACAGAAATGTGAATTCATTAATATATGTAAATACAGACTCCATTTTATATCTCCACAGGTTGACATAGTAATTAAGCTATTCAAACCAGATTCCTGCTTGCACCGTGAAGACTTAGTTAATGGATTAGGAAATTCCTACAAATATTCTGTTTTGTTTTTATATATCTCATTTCAAAGGCAGCTTTCAATTACAGTAATGAAATATTTAAAGCCCATGTCACACTGCACCAACGGATGGAAAGAGGATGTAAAATGAAGATAAACGCTTGCCATCCATTGGTTAACGCGATGCATCCGTTCTGTACTCACTGCGTGCGTGATTCATACGTTCTATCCGTCCAGCATCCGTCTACTGAGATTTCATCCGCTCAAAAAGTTTTTAGCTGCACAAAACTTTTTGAGCAGATGAACTTTCCGCCGCGTCCGTTATACATCCGCGACACATACGGGGAACAAACGTTCTACGTTCGTTGACATCTGTTACACGTCCGCTGTATCCGGTCAGCATCCGCTGTGCATCCGCGCAACTTGCATCCGCTCCAGCGGAAAACGGAAAGAGGGAGGAAGCGAAACGGACGCGGAACATCCGTGCAGCTTTAATAGCACAGACATAGAAAGGATGAAAGCGGATGCAACTCGCATATAAAGCATTAAAACGGAAAAAACATTCGTATAGGGGACGTATCTCGGATATTTAGGATGTCTGGAGGATGTCTAGAGTATGCGGAAGGACACCTAGTGGAAAACCGATATTTCCTATAAAAAGGGGGAGGAAATCACTTGGATCTCTCTTTCAGTCCAGCAGCCCTGTGGAGCAGACCTCTTCAGCCTTCATCTGGCTCTGGCTCTTCCACATCATCCAGTCATCTCCACCATGGATCGTCGCTCACTCCTTTTGGTAGCCGCCATCATTATACACCAGTGCCAAGCTCTCTTCAGGCTCTTTCACCTGTTCTATGCAAGGAAAAGGAGACGTCCAAGAAGTGTGTGGGACCAAAGATGGATAATGAAAAGACCGGAGTACGGACTGTATGACAAGCTGATGGTGGACCTGAGGAATGAAGACACTCGTGCATTCCAGCACTTAATGAGGATGCCACCAGCCATGTTTGACGAAGTAGTGGAGCGGCTGAGACCCAGGTTGACAAAGGCAAACACCAACTTCCGGCCCAGCCTGGACCCTGGGCTAAAGGTGGCACTGACTCTGCGCCACCTGGCCTCCGGGACAACGTACAGGAACATGCAGTATGCCTGGAGGATGCCACACAACACCATCAGCATTGTGGTCAGAGAAGTGGTGCAGGCCATCATCGAAGAATACCTGGAGGAGCTCCTCCAGTGCCCCTCCACTGAAGAAGGCTGGAAGAAAGTTGCAGAGCAGTGGTATCAGAAGTGGAACTTCCCCCACACCGTTGGAGCCATAGATGGGAAGCACGTGGCCTGCAAAGCTCCAGCCAAGTCGGGATCCACTTATTTCAACTACAAGGGCTTCTTCAGCATCATCCTCTTTGCCATGGTCAATGCTGACTACAAGTTCATGTACATCGATGCTTCAGGCAACGGGTCAGCTTCAGATGCCCAGGTATATAACGCCAGTGACCTCAAGGAGGGGCTGGAACACAACCTCATCATGGGCTTCCCAGATCCAAATCCCCTGCCCAGCGACACACAAGATGTGCCCTACTTCATCGTGGGGGATGACACCTTCTCCCTCAGAACCTACCTCATGAAGCCCTACACTTCAATATACCTCACCCGTGAAGAGAGGATCTTCAACTACAGGCTGTCCAGGGCAAGACGGGTGGGGGAGAACGCCTTTGGCATCCTGGCCAACAGGTTCCAGGTACTTCTCACCACCATGCAGCATCGCCCAGAGACCGTGAGGAACATCGTGGAAGCTTGCTGCATCCTGCACAATCTCATGCACACCCGCTACCCAATGTTGCAGAACAGGCTCATGGACTGCCAACAAGGCAATGGGGACATGGAGCCTGGTGAATGGAGGCAAGGGCGAAACCTGATAGACACTGTGGATGTGCAAGGCCCCAACAGAGCTTCACGTGAAGGGAAGAAGCAGCGCAACCTCCTGAAACACTGGTGCAACTCCCCAGCTGGAGCAGTGGAGTGGCAAGACAGGATGGTAGATGCTTTATGGATGCTTCTTTCAGCCTGTCTCATCACACTGATGAGATTGTGCCATGTATGTTGAGTGTCAAGGCATTTAATAAAGAGTTGTGTTTATGTTGAAATGTGTTGATGAATGATTAAATTGTTATTGATAATAAAGGGCCATATGTGTGGCACCTGGGAGGGTGGACCACACAGTCCCACTATGCTTGCACTGGAGGCTTATCTATCCCACAGCTGTTACCCATCCGACAACTATTACCCATCCCACAGGTATCTCTGCCCATCCCACAGGTATCCTTACCCATCCCACAGCTATTACCCATCCCACAGGTATCCCTGCCCATCCCACAGCTATCCTTACCCATCCCACAAGCATGCAAAGGCTTAAACCATTTCTAAAAGTTTCCACCAAGACTTTATTTAGTAAAAGAACTGAACCAAGTGTGTGAAGCAAAGATAACCTTTATTTATAACAAACTGTAGGACTTTATTAAAAAAGCAAAATGAACCAAGAAAAGTGTCCCAAGCAAAGATAAAGTCAACAGATAACAACCCAGTCTCTGGAACTCTTCTCCGTCACTCTGATGTGTGCCCATGGTCTCAGGGGTGAAGGGTCCAGCAGCTGTGGATGTGGCAGCAGCTGGAGTGGTGGTCTGAGGCGCCATTGGGGTGCCCGGCCCTGAGAGGACAACAGGGGATGGTGTGTGCAGGAAGCTCTCAGAGAGCTGGCTCAGTCCCGTGATGTTGAGAGGCCATTCTTCCAGGACATGGGGTGTCAGTCCCAAGACCGATGACAGATGTTCTGAGGCTGGGCTTGGCTGTGGGGTGGAGGAAGGAGGAGTGTAGTGGGGCTGTCTGATCTGCAGCTGAGCGAGGTGAGGCGTCGGTGGTATCTGTGGCGTCGATGGCATCTGTGGCGTTGGTAGCATCTGTGGTGTCTGTGGCATCGGTGGTATCGGTGGCATCGGTGGCACCTGTGGTGTGCGATGTACCTGTGCCTGGACTGGGAAGGGCTGCCTGTGCTGCTGGAACTCCTGGTAGCTGTAGCCTTGGTAGGTGAGGAGCTGTTGAAAGCCTTGGAAGGGCTGTGACATCACCTGGGGTGGAGGAGCAGACCTGGAGTGGGTCAGAGCAGGTTCAGCTGGGCCTGGAGAGTGGTGCAGAAGACCTGTGATCCTCTCCTTGATCACCTGGTACTGGGCTTCGGGCATTTCCATGAGGGTCTGGTTCACGTAGGTGAGGAAGGGCTTTCTTTTAGAGGATGGAATCTCGAAGTGTACCAGCTGAGAGAGGAGATCTACGCTGCTCTTGATGGTGTTCCTGATCTCCAAGATGACAGTGTGGCTCTGTCCCTCCGGTCTGTCTCTCTGCCTGCTTTCTGTGGAGGTGGAGCTGGGTGTGGGTGTGGGTTGGTCTCTGGTGGCCGCGGCCTCTTCTTGCTCCATCTGCATCAGGGGATCCTCCATGAGCTCCGGCATGGGGTGTGCAGCTGTCAAGGGGGGCTCCATCGTGGGGCGCTCCAAAGATACCTGCCTGGACACAGGAGCTGACTCTTGCCCAGAAGAGGACTGGCTCTCTGTGGGCTGCCTGAGAGAGAGTGTTGACAGAGGGGCTGCTCCTCGGTGGCGGATCTCACCCTCCAAGAAGCTGCACTTTGCCATGACATAGGTCTCCCGGTCGGTGAACTTGACGGCGGCCTGGCCAGACTTCTTCAGGTGCAGCTTCCCGTACCAGGTGTGCATGTGCTTCCACCACCCCAGGAGGACATCCGAAGTGTAGCCCAGGGTCTCCGCCTTCTCTCTCCAAGCTGCCTGCTTCCGTTTGGTGTCTTGATAGAGCCTGTGTCCCTTCCGCCATAGGTACTCGTTCTCCCTCAGCCATTTGAGCAGCTCATCCTCATGTTCCTCTTTGATGAAGTATTGCCTCCTCTCCTGTTCTCACATATACCTCTTCCTCCCTCTGGCAGGGCCATCTGGGCCCTTATCAGAGGGGCTTCGAGGTTCTAGGGGCTGGTCCACCACACCACCACCAGCAGCAGCAGCAGCAGCAGCACCAGCAGCAGAGTCAGCACCAGCAGAAATACCAGCACCAGGAGCAGCACCAGCAGAAGTATCAGCACCAGCAGAGTCAGCACCAGCAGCAGAAGAAACAGCAGCCCCAGCAGCAGAAGCCCCAGCAGAAGCAGAGTCAGCGCCAGGGGGTGGGATGGTGGTCCTGTCCTTCTTGCCAGGGCTGGCAGGAGTAGGCACAGGCTTCCTCTTCTTCCCCATGGTTGTTGGCTGAAGATGTGTCTGGCAGCAGGTCTGGCGACCTGCTTGCGAGATGCTTCCCTTTATATCCACGGGGCTGACGCAATGCATCCTCCCCGCATGCGCAGTGAATGCTTTGCATCCGCTCGGCATCTGCTCGGCATCTGCTCGGCATCCGCTCGGCATCTGCTCCTTCCGCTGCGCGTCCGCTTCGCTGTTCTTCCACGGAAGTCCTGCGGATGTGTCATCCGCTTCCATCCGCTTCCATCCGCTAGGCTTCCATTGAGCATCCGCTTAACATCCTCGCTACGTCCTCCCCACGTCCGTTCCTTTCTGTTGTTGTCTGCTGTTTATGCAAATTTGGGGCACTTTTGAGAGCGGATAACAATGGATGGAAAATTTGCTCGTCCGCTGTGTCCTTTTTACATACGTTTTGCATCCGTCGGCCAATGTGACTTAGCCTTAACATCATTCAGCTTCTTAATGATTTCTTTACCACAGCTATTTTATGGACTCTTAGTTCCTGATTGCTAATGGAGAACTAAAATGGAAAACCATTCTGTGAGATCATTTGGATTCTAATCCACATGTCCGAGGCTAAATTCCAGTTTAACACATTCACTGCTGGATCAGTTTCTCTAACTGTTTTTTTATGGATTCATACCATATGGTCAATTCTTGTTTTGTCCTCAGTTTTCCCCTCAGTCACAGTATATTGATAGTATCGGGGACAGTTTGCCCGATACTACACCAAATACTACATTACCACACCAAGTAATGGAACCACAATAGTGGGTACCTTGCAAAGTAAAGAATGCATTTAATGCATTTTGATAGTCGAGATGTGAACCATTACCATAGAAAACATGAAAATGGAACCACTGCTACTAAACCAGACTTTATGTTTGGGAAAATATAGTGGAACCTCTGTACTCATTGTTATTTGGTTCCAGGAGCCGTGATGGGTCCTAAAAAGGCTGAATACCAAAGTTTTCCCATAAGCAATAATGTAGTAAGTCATAAGCCAACCAACATCGACAAGTTCTAATTGTGCATTGAATACTGTACAAACGATGAATACCAGGACAACATTTTCACATCAAAATGAATCGAGTACCAAATTTGATGGTTTTCAAAGCCTTTGAAGAGCCATGGTGGCATGGTGGTTAGAATTCAGTACTGCTACTTGTGTTGACTGCTGGCTGCCAGCAGTTTGGCAATTTGAATCTCACCAGCTCAAGGTTCACTCAGTCTTCCATCCTTTCAAGGTGGGTAAAATGGGCGGCCACACTGTTGGGGGCAATATGCTGACTCTGTAAGCTTAGAGAGGAATGTGGCACTGTGAAGCAAAAAAGTGCTATTGGAGTACCAATGTACCACTATACAGCAACACACCCTAAGTATAAGAAATATGTTAACAAAATCTAGCTCTATGGATTCTTGTTGCAACTGCCCATTTATTCATTATTATTAAGTTTTTATTAATAAATAAATTGATGCCAGTCCTGCATTAAAAGAAGTTTTGTCTTCTTTTCTTTTATCTGGGAATTTCTCATGCTCCATCCAGTGGCAGTAATGGGAATTGTACCATAAATTACTTCACAAAACTAAGTGGAAGGCTCTTCCTCTCGGCCAAGTTAAAGTACCATTCATCAGTTCTTGAGCCAACAGAAAATTATACCAGCCTAGAATTATCAGTACTTGCTCCATTGGTGATCCTTATCCTGTCACAAACTCCATGTGAGAAATGATCCTATACTTATTTATTTGGTGTACAAACACATTAAGGACTCGGGTTGATAGATCGTTTGGTAGTGACCTCTCTCATCTCACCAATTGGCAAAATATTTGCCAATCATCATCTTTAGAATGAAATGGGATAGGAAGAGGCTGGGGAAGGAAGCAAGTTTTGACAGATAGGTAGACCAGCCACATTAGACATATTAAAACTTGTATTTGACAAAAGTATATTGTGTGGGTTTGTTCAAATGGATCACATCTATCCACAAAGAATTATACTATAAAGTCCATGCGCTCAAATTTTTCTCTGTGTGTACATGTGTGAGGTTACACTTGCAGAAAAACTGCCGCTGCTTGTTGCCTCCTTAAAGGAGAAAGTACTACCTTAACATCAGAAGAGTAAAGGAAAACTTTAGTTGGGAACAAGATATAAGAAGGATCATGAAAACATGGCAGAATAAAGAGGCTGCTATGGCAGGCATGTTCATGTTCACCCTGGAACTAAGTGTAAGTTGAGAAAAAGCCAGAGCTAACCCATAGTGATTGGTTATGCTATCTTAATGGTTAACGTAGAGCCAGCATATTAAACAGAATTGTACACAGAAACAAAAATTTGTAAACATCCAGTATTTAAACAGACAGTGAACAGTCTTAATCACAAACAATAATACTTATCAGTCTCTCTGGTACACTGATAGAAAATTATATCTTATACCCAAATAAATAATTCGTTTCTTTTTCTAAGGTTGTAATCAGGTGGTCACACTGTCTATCCAGTATTGAAGAATAAATAATTGTAACAAATACATTTCATATTTGTTCTATATGTAAAGTGGATGACTCCAAATCTACAAACCTGATTGGTTACTAAAATGAACACTGGATTGGTTCACTAGGAACCAATCCAAAGAGCTGCCAAAAAGGCGGCAAATCTAAACAACTGCCATTGGCTGCAAGCAGGCAAGCCAGCCTGTATAAAAGGCTGGCCCCGGCTTCAGCCAAGTGTTCCTATTTACTGACTAGTTTACAATAAAGTATTTGTTGTTGGACCCCGGTCTACCTCGTGTGTTTTCCGAACAAAACACTGGCGACGAGGATGGGATCGTCCTGAACGAAAAAACCTGCACGCGGTGATAAGAAGTCCAGATTACAACCAAGATGTCTGGAAACAACGCACCGCCCGCGCCCTTCAATCCCAACGAAGAGGATTGGGATTCCTATGCTGATCGCTTCCAAATGTATTTGGAGAGCAATGAAATGGAAGGCATTTCAGAGCAACGCAAGAGAGCTGTGTTCCTGACGCACTGCGGACCAACAGTTTTTAAGATGGCAAAGGCCCTCGCGAAGCCCTGGGACGTTAAACAACTAATGTGGACGGAATTGCAGAGACTCCTCAAAGCACACTACGCTCCGATGGTGTCTAACTTAATAAAGCGACACGAATTTTACCGCAGAGACCAGAGAGAGGGAGAGACCGTCGCCGATTTCATCGCTGCCCTCAGACAAATAGGGGGTGAGTGTGAATTTTTGAACATAGACGAGGCAATGAGGGATCGCGTGGTGCTGGGCCTGAGAGACTCGACCGCACAGAGTAAATTGCTCAACAAGCCCAACATCACCGTTACCGAAGCCATCGCGGAAGCTACAGCCGCTGAAGCCGCGAAAAAATCTGCGGTAGCCATTAAAAAGATGAACACACACAGCGAAGAAACACCAGCCAAAGACAGAAAGCACCCTGCCACCACAACCCACTACGAAGAGTCGGGCGAAACAAATGAATCGAGCGAAGAGGACGATGAGGTCCACCGTTTGCTCATGAATAAAAAAGAGCGCGAAAGGAGAAATTGGTGGGAATGCGCTGGCTGCGGAGGAAACCATTCCCGAGCCGAATGCAGATTTCTCGATGCCATCTGCCGACATTGCAAAAAACGAGGGCACATCGAGAAGGTCTGCAGAAACAAAAAATTCTACAGCCCGACGAGACGCAGAAATTCCCCAACACGAGCCGAGCCTAAACGAGCCGAAAGAAAATGGCAACAAGAGAAGCGAGCCAATACACACCAAACTGTCATTATACAGAGCGCTCAGATGGAATGTGGGAGAAAAATTAAAGTCATCATGGAAATCGAGGGAAAACACTGCAAGATGGAAGTGGACTCGGGGTCCTTCCTCTCCATGGTATCGTGGGACACAATTAAACAGCTAGTCCCAGGTATCAAACCCAAAGAATTGAAGAAGCAGCACCTAACCCTCAAGGACTATCAGGGAAACCAAATCCCTGTGGTTGGCATGGGACAATTCTGAGTCGCCTACAAAAATCACGTCAAGGTGCTCCCGCTGACCATAGTCAACCAAGACAGACCAAGCCTCCTGGGCATCGAATGGTTCGCGCCATTGGGCATCGGGATGACCGGGGTCGATCGAGTGACTACAACCGGCTGGGAAGACGACCTCATCCGAGAATTCCAGGACGTTTTTGACGGCTCACTTGGCAAGTATCGGGGAAACCCCATTTCTTTCAATCTAAACCCCCAAATAGCCCCACGAAGAATAAAAGCCAGGCGAGTTCCTTTTGCACTAAAGGCAAAAATAGAGGAACAGCTGGACAAATTAGTAGCCCAAGGGGTGTTAGAACCTGTGGACCATGCCAAGTGGGAAACGCCTATTGTCACACCCATTAAACCTGACGGGTCCATCAGAATCTGTGGTGACTATAAGGCTACCCTGAACCACGCATTACAACCAAGCGCATACCCGGTGCCAGTAGTCCAGCATTTGCTGCATTCCCTGGGAAAAGGCAAAGTTTTTGCCAAACTCGACTTGGCACAAGCCTATCAACAACTCCCAGTGGACCCAGAAACAGCAGAAGCACAGACTATAGTCACCCATAAGGGCGCATTCAAATGTCACCGGCTCCAATTTGGAGTAAGCGTGGCCCCTGGCGTCTTCCAGAGTCTGATGGAACGCCTTCTAAATGGCATACAAGGAGTCGTTCCCTATTTTGACGACGTCCTAATCTCGGCCAGAGATGAAACTCAATTAAGGAACAGACTGAAAGAAGTTCTAACTAAGTTTAGGGAATCTGGCCTCAAGGTAAAAAGAGAAAAGTGCTGTTTAGTTAAGAACAGCGTCGAATTCCTGGGCTACTCAATAGACGGAGAGGGCATCCACCCCACAGACAAAAAAGTTAAAGCGATCAAAGACGCTCCTGAACCAAGAAATAAAACCGAACTACAAGCGTTCTTAGGATTAATTAATTTTTATAACGTGTTCCTGCCAAACAAAGCCACTATAGCAGAACTGTTACACCGTCTGCTAGACAAAAAGGCAACTTGGACTTGGGGTTACAAAGAAAAAAAAGCCTTCCAAAATATTAAAAGCTTGCTAACATCAACAAACGTTCTCATCCAATTCAGCAACACTCTGCCATTAACAGTGACCTGCGACGCCTCACCATATGGAGTAGGTGCCATCCTGAGCCACCAACTACCTGATGGCAGAGAAGCACCCGTCGCATATTACTCTAGGACTCTATCAAAAACCGAGCGGAATTATAGCCAATTGGACAGGGAAGCTCTAGCAATTGTCGCTGGAGTAAAACGATTCCACGAATACTTATATGGGCGGACTTTTCAAATCATAACGGATCACAAACCGCTAATGGGGATTTTGGCGGGAAACAAGCCAACACCTAATATACTGTCCCCAAGAATGACGAGATGGTCAGAGTTCCTAGCAGCTTATTCCTACACTCTGACACATCGGCCAGGGAAACAAATTTCCCATGTGGACGCTTTGAGCAGAGCACCCTTACCAGCAACCGATGAAGACCCGGCACCAGCGATGACAACGCTACAAATCGAGACTTGCCCCGATCTACCCATATCGGCGTATGATGTCGCCAGAGCCACCGCGAAAGACTCATTGACTGCCCGCGTTCTTAGCTGGGTAGGTAAAGGCTGGCCGGAGAATCAAAAAACTGAAAACTTTAAACCTTTCCGGTCCAGACAGACTGAACTTTCTATCCAAAAGGGGTGTTTGTTGTGGGGTGATCGGGTAGTAATCCCTGCCAAATTACAGCCCAGGGTACCTAAGTTGTTACATGAAGGGCACCCGGAAATGGTTAAGATGAAAAGCCGTGCCAGAAGTTATGTTTGGTGGCCGGGTATTGATAAGGACATAGAGTATTGGGTAAGCTCATGCCACAAATACCAGGCAATTAGACCATCCCCACCAAAAGCACCTGTTAAGGACTGGGAAACCCCTCGGGGACCGTGGTCAAGAATACACATTGACTTCGCGGGTCCTACCAAGGGGCATACCTTTCTGATTGTCATTGATGCCTATTCAAATTGGCTTGAAGTAAAAGTTATGCCATCAACGACAACAGAAGCTGTAATAAAAAAACTGGATAACCTTTTTGCCACCCATGGCATACCGGACGTTCTTGTCTCAGATAACGGGCCACAGCTAACCAGCATACCATTTGAGCAATACCTAGCCTCCCTAGGTATAAGACATGCCCTAACCGCGCCGGCTCACCCGGCTGCGAACGGCAGGGCTGAGAGAATGGTCCGGTTTACCAAAGAAGGGTTGGAACGAATGGACGCTGGAGATGTCCAACAGAAAGTAAACCGTTTGCTCACACTCCAGCACATAATGCCCAGTACTATAACAAATAAGTCCCCAGCAGAATTACTCATGGGGCGAAAATTAAGATCTCACCTTGATAGGTTACACCCAAATTTTACCCCAGAAAACCCCCCTGACTCCTCTACATGGTTCAGACAATTCGAAATAGACGATTTGGTATACGCCAAAAACTTCACCGGGGACCCGGTATGGCTACCAGGACAAATTATCCAAATTACAGGCCCCAAATCCTACCGATTAAAATTAGACGATGGGAGGGAATGGAAGCGGCACATAGACCAGCTTCGATCTCGAATTATAGAAAGAACCACAGACTTACAAACATTCACCGAAAAAACCGGCGAAGTGCAAACCAAGGCGGGGGGGGAAAGGCGAGAAACAAATAGAGAACTGTTTAAAACCAAACCTAACAAACAATAGGAACAAAAAGAGCAAATAAAAGACTCACTGTTTGAAGAGACTTGCAGAAAGAGCCCATCGGAAGGGGCCAGCCAAGCCAGCTCGACCTGCCCAGAGGAAACGGGAGGGAGCGGCAAAACCGCCGGCCTAAGAAACTCAGGCAGCGGTAAAATGGCTGACTCACCCTTCCAGATGGTTCCAGGGAGAAGGACGGACGACACAGCAGCCCCATCCGAACCGGTCGAAGTCTTCACTGAGAATGAACCGCGCAAGTCAAGTCGAGTCCGGAAAAGCCCCGCCTACCTGCGAGACTACGTCACCACGTAGGACTGAACTAAGGGGGGAGGGGTGTTCTATATGTAAAGTGGATGACTCCAAATCTACAAACCTGATTGGTTACTAAAATGAACACTGGATTGGTTCACTAGGAACCAATCCAAAGAGCTGCCAAAAAGGCGGCAAATCTAAACAACTGCCATTGGCTGCAAGCAGGCAAGCCAGCCTGTATAAAAGGCTGGCCCTGGCTTCAGCCAAGTGTTCCTATTTACTGACTAGTTTACAATAAAGTATTTGTTGTTGGAACCCTGTCTACCTCGTGTGTTTTCCGAACAAAACAATATTTTGTTCAGTCTTTGGCAAGAACAAAATTTTAACTGATTATATTCTGTATTCCTTATAACTCTTAATAATTAAAATGTTTAATTATACAATGTGTTTTGTTCGGAAAACACACGAGGTAGACCGGGTTCCAACAACAAATACTTTTATTATTAACAGTTAGTAACGGAACGCCGGCTGAAGCCGGGGCCAGCCCTTTTATACAGGCTGGCTTGCCTGCTTGCAGCCAATGGCAGCTATTTAGATTTGCCGCCTTTTTGGTATCACTTTGGATTGGTTCCTAGTGAACCAATCCACTGTTCCTTTCCTTAGCCAATCAGAATGGTAGGTTTGGAGTCATCCACTTTACATACAGAACACCCCTCCCTCCTTAGTTTAGTCCTACGTAGTGACGTAGTCTTGCAGGTAGGTGGGGCTTTTCCGGGCTCGACCTGACCTGCGCGGTTCATTTCCAGTGAGGACTTCGACCGGTTCGGATGGGGCTGCTGTGTCGTCCGTCCTCCTCTCTGGAACCGTCTGGAAGGGTGAGTCGGCCATTTTACCGCCGCCTAAGTTTCTTAGGCCGGCGGTTCTGCTGCTCCCTCCCGTTTCCTCGGGGCAGGTCGAGCTGGCTTGGCTGGCCCCTTCCGAAGATCTCTTTTCGTGGGTCTCTTCAAACGGTGAGTCTTTTGTTGGCTCTTTTTGGCCATTTTGAATGTTAGTTTTATTTTTAAAAAGTTCTTTATTCGTTTCTCGCCTTTCCCCCCCCACCTCGGTTTGCATTTCGCCGTGTTCATTTGTGAATGTTTTTAAGTCCGCGGTTCTTTCCATAATTCGAGATCGAAGCTGGTCTATATGCCGCTTCCATTCCCTCCCATCGTCTAATTTTACCCGGTAGGATTTGGGGCCTGTAAGTTGGATAATTTGCCCGGGTAGCCATACCGGGTCCCCGGAGAAATTTTTAGCGTAAACTAAATTGTCTGTCTCGAATTGTCTGAACCGTGTTGAGGAGTCAGGGGGGTTTTCTGGGGTGAAATTTGGGTGTAACCTATCCAGGTGAGATCTTAATTTTCGCCCCATGAGTTGTTCTGCTGGTGATTTGTTTGTGATAGTACTAGGTGTTATGTGCTGCAGTGTGAGCAGCCGGTTTACTTTTTGTTGTGTATCTCCAGCGTCCATTCGTTCTAACCCTTCTTTTGTAAACCGGACCATTCTCTCTGCCCTGCCGTTCGCAGCCGGGTGAGCCGGCGCGGTTAGTGCATGTCTTATACCTAGGGAGGCTAGGTATTGTTCAAATGGTATACTGGTTAGCTGTGGTCCATTATCTGAAACGAGAATGTCTGGTATGCCATGGGTGGCAAACAGGCTGTCTAGTTGCTTAATTACGGCTTCTGTTGTCGTTGATGGCATGATTTTTACTTCAAGCCAATTGGAATATGCATCAACGACAATCAGAAAAGTATGCCCCTTGGTAGGCCCCGCGAAGTCAATGTGTATTCTTGACCACGGTCCTCGAGGGGTTTCCCAGTCCTTAACGGGTGCTTTTGGTGGGGATGGTCTAATTGTCTGGCATTTGTGGCATGAGCTTACCCAATACTCTATGTCCTTATCAATACCCGGCCACCACACGTAACTCCTGGCGAGGCTTTTCATCTTTACCATTCCGGGGTGCCCTTCATGTAAAAGCCTAAGAACCCTGGGCTGCAGTTTAGCAGGGATTACTACCCGATCACCCCACAACAAACACCCCTTTTGGATGGAAAGTTCAGTCTGTCTGGACCGGAAAGGTTTGGAATTTTCAGTTTTTAGATTCTCCGGCCAGCCTTTACCTACCCAGCTAAGAACGCGGGCAGTCAATGAGTCTTTCGCGGTGGCTCTTGCGACATCATACGCCGATATGGGTAGATCGGGGCATGTCTCGATTTGTAGCGCTGTCATCGTTGGTGCCGGGTCTGCGTCGGTTGTTGGCAAAGGCGCTCTGCTCAAAGCGTCCGCATGGGAAATTTGTTTCCCTGGTCGGTGTGTCAGAGTGTAGGAATAAGCCGCCAGGAACTCTGACCATCTCGTCATTCTGGGTGAAAGTATGTTAGGTGTTGGCTTGTTTCCCGCCAAAATCCCCATTAACGGCTTGTGATCCGTTATAATTCGAAAAGTCCTCCCATATACATATTCGTGGAAACGTTTTACTCCAGTGACAATTGCTAGAGCTTCCCTGTCCAATTGGCTATAATTCCGCTCGGTTTTTGATAGAGTCCTAGAATAATATGCGACGGGTGCTTCTCTGCCATCCGGTAGTTGGTGGCTCAGGACGGCACCTACTCCATATGGTGAGGCGTCGCAGGTCACTGTTAATGGCAGAGTGTCGCTAAATTGGATGAGAACGTTTGTTGATGTTAGCAGTCTTTTAATATTTTGGAAGGCTTTTTTTTCTTTGTAACCCCAAGTCCAAGTAGCCTTTTTGTCTAGCAGGCGGTGTAGCGGTTCTGCTATAGTGGCTTTGTTTGGCAGGAATACATTATAGAAATTAATTAATCCTAAAAATGCTTGGAGTTCCGTTTTATTTTTAGGTTCAGGCGCGTCATTTATCGCCTTAATCTTTTTATCTGTGGGGTGGATGCCCTCTCCGTCTATTGAGTAGCCCAGGAATTCGACGTTGTTTTTAACTAGACAGCACTTCTCTCTTTTAACCTTGAGGCCAGCTTCTCTAAACTTAGTCAGAACCTTTTTTAGTCTGTTCCTTAATTGTGTTTCATCTCTGGCCGAGATTAGGACGTCGTCGAAATAGGGAACGACTCCTTGTATGCCATTTAGAAGGCGTTCCATTAGACTCTGGAAGACGCCAGGGGCTACGCTTACTCCAAATTGGAGTCGGTGGCATTTGAATGCGCCTTTATGGGTGACAATAGTCTGCGCTTCTGCTGTTTCTGGGTCTACTGGGAGTTGTTGATAGGCTTGTGCCAAGTCGAGTTTGGCGAAAACTTTGCCATTTCCCAGGGAATGGAGCAAATGCTGGACTACGGGCACCGGGTATGCGCTTGGTTGTAATGCGTGGTTCAGGGTAGCCTTATAGTCACCACAGATTCTGATGGACCCGTCTGGTTTAATGGGTGTGACGATAGGCGTTTCCCACTTGGCATGGTCCACAGGTTCTAACACCCCTTGGGCTACTAATTTTTCCAGCTGTTCCTCTATTTTTGCCTTTAGTGCAAAAGGAACTCGCCTGGCTTTTATTCTTCGTGGGGCTATTTGGGGGTTTAAATTGAAAGAAATAGGGTTTCCCCGGTACTTGCCCAGTGATCCGTCAAACACGTCGTGGAATTCTCTGACGAGATCGTCTTCCCAGCCGGCTGTGGTCACTCGATCGACCCCGGTCATCCCGATGCCCAATGGCGCGAACCACTCGATGCCCAGGAGGCTTGGTCTGTCTTGGTTGACTATGGTCAGCGGAAGCACTTTGATGTGGTTTTTGTAGGCAACTTGAAAATGTCCTTTGCCCATCACAGGGATTTGGTTTCCCTGATAGTCTTTGAGGGTTAGGTGCTGCTTCATCAAGTCTTTGGTCTTGATACCTGGGACTAACTGTTTAATTGTGTCCCAAGATACCATGGAGAGGAAGGACCCCGAGTCCACTTCCATTTTGCAGTGTTTTCCCTCGATTTCTACGACGATTTTAATTTTTCTTCCACTTTCCGTCTGGGAGCTTTGGATAATGACAGTTTGGTGTGTATTGGCTCGCTTTTCTTGTTGCCATTTTCTTTTGGCTCGACTTGGCTCGGCTCGTGTTGGGGAATTTCTGCGTCTCGTCGGGCTGTAAGATTTTTTATTTCTGCAGACCTTCTCGATGTGCCCTCTTTTTCTGCAATGTCGGCAGATGGCATCGAGGAATCTGCATTCGGCTCGTGGGTGGTTTCCTCCGCAGCCAGCGCATTCCCGCCACTTTCTCCTTTCGCGCTCTTTTTTGTTTGTGAGCAAACGGTGGACCTCGTCGTCCTCCTCGCTTGATTCGTTTGTTTCGCCCGACTCTTCATAATGGGTCGTTGTGGCAGGATGCTTTTTCTCTTTGGTTGATGTTTCATCGCCGTGCGTGTTCATTTTCTTAAATGTTACTGCGGATTTTTTCGTAGCTTCAGCGGCTGTGGCTTCCGCAATGGCTTCGGTAACGGTGATGTTGGGCTTGTTGAGCATTTTACTCTGTGCGGTTGAGTCTCTCAGGCCCAACACCACGCGATCTCTCATTGCCTCGTCTATGTTTGAGAATTCACACTCACCCCCAATTTGTCTGAGTGCAGCGACGAAGTCGGCAACGGTTTCTCCCTCTCTCTGGTCTCTTCGGTAGAATTCATGTTGCTTTATTAAATTAGACACCATCGGGGCGTAGTGTGCTTTCAGGACTCTCTGTAATTCTGTCCACGTTAATTGTTTAACGTCCCGAGGCTTGGCGAGGGCTTTAGCCATTTTAAAGACGGTTGTTCCGCAGTGCGTCAGGAACACGGCTCTCTTTCGTTGTTCGGAAATGCCTTCCATTTCGTTGCTCTCCAAGTACATTTGGAAGCGATCAGCATAGGAATCCCAATCCTCTTCGTTGGGATTGAAGGGTGCGGGCGGTGCGTTGTTTCCAGACATCTTAGTTGCAGTCTGGGCTTTTATCACCACGTGCAGGTTTTGTTCCGTTCAGGACGATCCCACCTTCGTCGCCAGTGTTTTGTTCGGAAAACACACGAGGTAGACCGGGTTCCAACAACAAATACTTTTATTATTAACAGTTAGTAACGGAACGCCGGCTGAAGCCGGGGCCAGCCCTTTTATACAGGCTGGCTTGCCTGCTTGCAGCCAATGGCAGCTATTTAGATTTGCCGCCTTTTTGGTATCACTTTGGATTGGTTCCTAGTGAACCAATCCACTGTTCCTTTCCTTAGCCAATCAGAATGGTAGGTTTGGAGTCATCCACTTTACATACAGAACACAATGTACTCCAATATTTTATTCCAGAATTTTATTTAGAATCCATTTGTTAATACTAATTACCATCAACTCTCAACACATGTCATGAGATTCATCCAAACTCATTTTTTTCAAACACTGAATCTAGATCCAACTTGTCTTTAACCAAAGACCTCTCAGGATAAAAAGAAGTTTTTAAGTTGTCTTGGTATAAAATCTGCAAATATAGAATTGACTGCATTGGAGGCACAGATATTTTTATGATAGCATCCTCAAGAAGACATAAAATAGTAGTCCCAGTTCTGTCAAATACTGTGTTATTCACTGCAGTAGTGTTATAGCTCTGCAAGAAAGATGTGGATTAAAATCAACACCAATTAATTTCTTAACTGAAAACATTTCAGGGTATTATTACATACCTTAAATTCTCTTATGTGCAACTTCATTTTTCTTGACAACCAATCTTTACTTCATAGAAGATTTTCACAGAAAGACTATAGTTGTGTTATAGGGTTATCTTCTAGGAATGTAATTTGATATTAATTGCATGACAATCCTAACTTACTTTTTAAGAGAAATTGCTTTAATTCAAAGATGTGCACTAGTGGGAAAGATTAACTGTAGAGACTGCTGTCTAGAAGATTTCTAAGTGTTATTAACTCAATCTGTTTTGCTTGGATTTGATTTTAAAATATGTTACTATTTCAGCCCATGTTAGCTGAAATTTGCTGTTTGTTTGTTGCAATGTTAACAATGAGGTGGAAAAAAAAATCACATGCCAATTTGCTGTTCAAATGGCTGGATTGGGTTTGACTGGATGGGATATTCAGACAGGCCTTGTTTAGTGTGGTTAATGAATCCTATGAAATCGTTAAATTATTTCAATGTGCACTCTTCAAAGGGATATTTCTATGGAAAATATGATTGGTTCTAACTCAGACACTGGCAATGGAAAATATTAAGTAATTTTTATATATATGAATGAAATACTACAGTAAACATTGTAGAGAATATTACTTATATATTTATAGTGAACAAAATCACAGAGTAGTTATAGAAAGTGTTACAAATCTACTGTAAATTCAGGCATTCCAACTTTTCAACCTTTTTTTTAGCATGGCTATGACCATGTTCATGTTGTTTTTAAAAAAATTCTGATGCAGGGTTGTCAAACTCAAGGCCTTGGGGCCAGATCCAGCCTGTGGAGTGCTTTGATCTGGCCCACAGGGACATCCTGGAAAAAGCAAAGGACCAGCCTGTGGTGCCTTTGCCAATGAAAACGGAGCTTGGGAGAGCCCCGAGCGGCCCTCCTGCACTCCATTTTCACTGGCAGAGGATTGCAGGAGGCTGTCGCAGCTGAAATATGAAGTCATTGTATTGAAGTCATCAAATATGAAGTTGGTCATATGAAGCATAACATTCCTCACTCCAGTGTATTTACCATTTTAAAACATAAATGACTTCATGAGAGCCAGTTATATCATTCAATCCTGTTATGTCTAATAGCCAAACTAGTTTTGAACCAGAGGTGGCATTCAGCAGGTTCTTAGTAGTTCTGGAGAACTGGTAGTGGAAATTTTGAATAGTTCTGAGAACCTGCAAATATCACCTCTGACTGGCCGAGCCCCCATCTATTTTCTGCCTTCCAAGTCCCAGCTGATGGACTGGGTCTTCTTTTGTTGCCCTGCACAGGAGAACGGAGCTGGAAAGCAGGTTAGTGGGATGGGGACGGAATGGAGATTTTGCAGTATCCTTCCCCTGCCACGCTCACCAAGCCATGCCCACAGAACTGGTACGAAAAAAATTTGAATCCCACCACTGTTTTGAACCTCCTGAGGAATCAGGATCCAGCACTGAGGATAACTGCAATGCACTAATTTTTAATATGAGAGCAACATTTAGAATTAATCCTATACTAAGTAAAATAGTTTGCCTTCAAACTTCTTAAATAAATAGCAAAAATTAACCATGTTCAACAAAAGCAAACCTGTGAGTCTCTGGCTGACGGCTGACAGAGCATACAGACACACAAACCCTCTTAAACCTTTTTCCTTCCAGCATTTTCGATCACTCATGAGTTTTCATCAGGCTTCTAGAATGACAGGGAAAATAGGCTGTATAAAAATGTGACTATTTAATCATCAATGAAACAGAGGATGGAAAAATAATGCTCCTAGCAACAAACCTCCAATGACAATTAGATGACTTTGAGTTTTTTATATCTCTTTGGTACCATCTAAATGTTCTCTGGATTTTTGTAGCACAGATATGATAGCCCTATAGAGTCCCTGTTCAGCTTCATGAAGCAATTATTTTTTTATAGCATGGTTTCACTCTATCCTGTGTAAGTCCATCCAAACAAGAATAAAAATAAATCTTTTTTTTTAAAGAAAGCCCAGACTGACCAGTTATAGTTGAAAAATCCTTTTGAAATATTTGTCTCTTATAACTAAGGCATGGAAATAAATATTTGTTCTAGATGACTGAGAAACAGCAGAACCATTCTCTTGTAAACTCATCAAGTGTTAACACCTTGATGAATAAATGAGGCGTAAAATGTTCTCTGAATACTTGACATGGAAAAGGATACTAAAAGGAATGCCAATGACTGCATAGTTCTGCTACAACTTGTTTACTTCTTGGCCAAAACTACAGATTGTTTTGTTTCTTACATTTGGGGCCATTCAGTGAACTATGTGGTATGCATTTTTAAGGGGGGTAGAAATGATTGATAAATTATTCTGCCTGTCATGACAGTGCTATAGACATACTTAATAAGATTTCCATTGACTTCACTTGAGATACAGTTTAAGACTTCTATTTTCAGTAATTTTTTTAGCCTGTTCATACAGTCGATCTCTGTGTGATAGAAGAAAAGAGAAAAAAAACAGCATAATTCATGCTCCAGTCTACAGAACTGAAGTGTGTTCAGAAGTCAAATTCAGCTTTCAAATGCCCATTTCATAAATAATCGTTTTTGAAATTTTATGAATATGAAATTTTATCAATACTTTAGAAATTTTATGAAAGTATACAGTTTATCTAGAAAAGCTAAATGTCAATTCATACAATTCATATGTACACTGTTTAATCCTGATGGCCTCACAGTCGCTCATACTCCAGAGGCATTAAAGTGTTGAAATAAATAAATGCATTGAAATAATAAATATTTCATTTATTTCTCTATTTATTTCATCCATGTCACTTCAATTGTACCAGCACAACTCTAATCAGCCTACAGTGGGCCAACTCAATTTCATTGAGACTGCATCAGGGTTGTGTTTGACCTTGGGGGGGGGACCAGGGGGGAAGGTGGGGGGGGGGGGGGGCGAGCACCTGCCAGTAAAAACGGGCTCCCCAGCTCAGTTTCAGCTGCAATAACCCCCTGCAATCCTTTCCCAGGGAAAACAGAGCTTGGGAGGGCTGCATGCAGCCTTCCCATGCTCCATTTTCCCTGGCAGAGGCAGAGATCTGGACTGGTCCTTCATTGTTTCTTGGGCGCTCCCATGGGCCAAATCTAAGCACTCCATAGGCCAGATCCAGCCCCTAGCCCTTGAGTTTGACACCCGTGGCCTACAGCATAATAAATATTTTTAAAAATCTCAATGTATTAGACATGTGTATGTTAGAATAT
>BLBF01000003.1:72921035-72940979 GCA_015471245.1 Laticauda colubrina
TGGGATAATACCCGAGGAAGCTGAACAGCACACATGTAAGTACCCGCGATAACTTAAAAAAAATAATATATATATGTATGTATATATATATATATATATATATATATATATATATATATATATATATATATATAGCATCAGAAAACCATAAAATAACATAAATTGCTGGGTTCGCCTTAATATCACATTTAAGTACACAAATGTTCATCTAAAAAGTCGTATTTTAAGATTTTCTGAGTATGAGAAGAGATGATATGGGGGTAGGGTATTCAACCGGAGAAAGAATATTAATAAACTTTGGGGCTGGTAGAGATGTTCCGTAAACACTCTGCATTGGCCCACTGAGCAGGCAGCATGAAACCAAGGTCCTAAGCCACGTGACATTTTAAAGGTCCTTGCCAGGACTTTGAATTACACTTGGAGACAAACTCCCTGCAATATTGTTAGCCTGATCAATGTGCAGCCTGATGCATTGTGTACCAACTATAGTTTCCAGGAGGTCTTTGCAAGTGGCCCATCTAGAATGCATTATTACAGTATCGAAACTCATTTGGTGATAAGGAAGTATAGCCAGTGCCTTCTGCTTCAACAATAGCAATAGCACTTAGATTTATATATCGCTTTATGATGCTTTACAACCTTCTCTAAGCGGTTTACAGAGTCAGCATACTGCCCCCAGCAATCTGGGTCCTCATTTTACCCACCTTGGAAGGATGGAATGAGCAGTGAGTTAGCCCTGCAATTCTGCATTCTAACCACTGTGCCACCAAGAATGGTTGCACCTGGCACATCGCAAAAAAGACAAAGCCTCCCGGTCTCAGTTTCCACTTGCTGTTCCAGTAACCCAGGAGTACCTCAGCTCCTGGGGAAGCACATCCCCAGCCATAGGCAAAGTGTACCTTGCTAGAACTGAGTTTTAAACTATTACTGCCCTGTAGCCCACAATACTGTGTTCTGACATCTACTATATCTTCCAAACAACCTGTCATTATGATGTATAATAATAATGTATTGAAATTTAGTCCCAAGCTGGATAACTGCCTCCAACAGATTCAAGTACAGGTAGTCCTTGACTTACTACCATTTGGTGAAAAAAATGACTTATGACTGTTTTTCACACTAGTGACCATGCAGCATCCCCATAGTCATATGACCCACATTCAGAGGCTTGGCAACTGCTTCATACTTATGATGATTGCAGTGTCCCAAAGTCATGTGATCACCTTTTGTGACCTTCTGACAGGCAAAGTCATTGGGGAAGACAGATTCACTTAATAAACATGTTATTAACTTAACATGTTACGTTACAACTAACACTTACAATTACAGTGATTCATTTAACAAATGAGACAAGGAATTTCGCAAAATAAGGTAAAATTCACTTAACAACTGTCTAACTAACTAAAAGAATTCAGTACTTAAGTTGCCGAATGACCCATTGAAAAAAAGTAAAACATTCACCACATAATTGTCTTGGATGCAGATTATGATAATAATCCAGTTATCAGTGAATAGTAACAGACATTTATTATATTTGAAGTGAAGAGTGGCCATAGGTCAAATGAGAAACAGATAAAGATTATTATGTCACCATTTATTCTGGTGGTCAAAAACAGTACAAAAATGTGATACCGTCTCCAATTACTGTATATATTTGTGTGTGGGAGAGGATTTTGCCATGTACCTTGCTACATTTGTAATGCCTTTGCAGCAAATGTGGCAATATAAGTCTTTTTGAAAGCCATGAGATTTAAAACTCTGAACTGTTTTAACCATATGAACCTGGTTTTGTTCTGCTTAAAAAGTTAGTTAAAAACCATATTTTGGTCAAATTTATGTCTACGTTTAGATATTTTTCAGTTTCATATTATTACTGTATATTGTATGTTTCTCTTCCAATTCCTTTAATTTTGCTTTTCACAACTGATGTTCAATTTTAAAACATAACTATCCCTAAGTATTCATATCAGGGTATTAATGTCCAGTGCAAAGGCATACTGTAGTAATAGCAATAACACTTAGATTAATAATGTATTGTTAAATAATAATGATGATGATGATGATGATGATGATGATGATGATGTTAGCCAGGGAAAAACCACCAAATCCAGGTTGCGAAAAGCTATTTCTATATTTCTTTGCTGACATAAAGTATTTATTCATATTTCTGCTACTTGTAACACACCTCAAACGATGAGAATTTTATCAGAATCCTTAAAAAGAAGTGGATTGTAGAGCTAGAACTACGTTTTACGATCTTTATAATTGACACCACGAAAATGTTCACCAAATGGGAAATCGATTGCACATTTTGTAAGGTTTCTTTCTCATGTTGCTTGGTGTAAACGCCAAATGTATGCATTTCATGTGCCAGATCAATGTTTCTCAACTTTGACAACTTTCCAGATGTATGGACTTCAATTCCCAGAATTTCCCAGCCATCAAAGCTGCTGGCTAGAAGGAAGCATGCTCCCAGGGGAACTCTGAGTGCTGAAGTGCAATTTTCTTGAATGTTGTCAAAGTTGAGAAGCATTGGGCTAGGCAGAGAACCCAAAGGCATTTGCTTCGCCTGGTCTCTTCTGAACTGTGGGAGTTAATCACCAGAAGAGACGCTTTTTTTAAAAAAATAAAAATAAAAATAAAAAAAATGAGGGGCAGTCACTCCAAATCAGGCTAGGGAATTCTGGGAGTTGAAGTCCGCCAGGCTGAAAGTTGCCATGGTTGGAGACCTCTGCTCCAAATAGGCCTCTTAACTTCATCCCCCATTATCAAGTCGTGGTGACAGAATCCTCCCACGTTGTCTCCTGGCAGAAAGAACCCCGCGGACAGCGAAAGGCCGTTTCTCTCGGTTCATCCCATCCCCGATTTATTCAAATCAATTTTTCTTTTTTTAAGAGCCGGCTGACGTCACAACAGACGCCCAACGTCTGGCGGGAAAAGCTTCCGCCCGGTCAACGGAAGCGAGTACGCAAGTTTTATTTTCCTCTTCAAGGAGGGGAAGACATTTTTTTTTTTTTTTTTTAGGCCTCGGTCGCCACTTCCGCACAGCAAACGCACGCTCCCCTAAATGTTCCGCGTGCTCCTTTATTCCCACGAAAGCTCGGGTCGTTTCTTTTCGGAGGAGTGACGCTCCCCGCCTCTCGGGTAGCACTTCCGGGTGAAAGAGCGTGACCTCTACCCTCGTGACGTTGTTCTCTCTTTTCCGGTGCTGGCTGCCGCCTGCGGAGACGCTCGAGTAAGTGGTTGGTGGGGCCCTTTTTTTTTTTTTTTTTTTTCTATCCACCTCCATCCTCGCGGATCCGGCCTTCTCCGCTCCCCTCGGTGCTGTCAGCCGGCTCCTCTCACCCCGAACTGCGCGGGGAAGGCAAGGGAGGGCGAGGTTCGGGGGCCTTTGTTTCCACACAGGGATCCGTTGTTTTAAGGAAGCCCGGGCGGTGGGGGGGGGGGGGGGGGGGGGGGCAGGCCTCTTGACCCCCCGCATCACCCGGATAGGTTGGTTTTGGGGTTTTTTTTTTTTTTTAAAGGTTTGGGCCTTATCAACAGGCTTTTCCCCAACTTCGCGAATGTTCTCTGTTTAAACTGGGTATCTTTTCCTTTCGGAGACAAATCTTTCAGATGAAGCGTACGTAGCTTTTTTGACTTGCAAAGAGCTGAGGCTGAAAATTGGGGCCCAAACCATCGAGTTCAACGTGTTTGTGTGGCTGCCTTTTTAAGCGCTAGCTATTCTTCCTCCTTTCTGAGGGAAGAGGAGTTTTGAGCAGGGAAGATCGTTTGCGTTGACTAAACTCCAGGGATTTATTTATTTATTTTTATTTATTTTTTTATTTATTTTTTAGTATCTGGGTGTAATATTTCTAAGCCTGTATGTAACACGTGGGTTTCCTACTAGAATTGTTTCTGCTGTGCAAAAATGCAAGAATCAAGTCTTGTCTGATAGGATAGATATTTCATTGAGGTTCACCCTGGTTTGTTTAAAAATGCCATGTACCTTGCTACATTTGTAATGCCTTTGCAGCAAATGTGGCAATGTAAGTCTTTCTGAAAGCCCTGAGATTTAAGTAATCTTAACCACAGCGGTATACCCGACTTACTATAAAGGGAATGGTCCAAGTCACATCTTATTTTTGATCTTGTTTGGTATGGTAAGTTCTCATCCAAATCCATGATGATCAGAAAATTGAAATTGCTAGATTTTCCGTGAGACTGCTACCTGGGTATCCATACACTCTTGCCTATCCATACATTTTTGCATATATAAATCCCTGTTCTTTAATTATTCAGTGGGTCAATTAGATGGAGCAACCATTAGTGTTGTAAGTTCTCCCTAATCACAATGCAGTCCTTTTGATTAAAACTTCAGTATTTTTTTTTCGCTGAACACTATTTGACTATTGAACGTAACCTCCAGAATTAGTAAACTTTTAATTTTCAGCTGCATAATTAATACAAAGGAGCATAATTTATAAGTAAAATACTAAATATTGAAGTGATGGTCTAGAAATGCCCAGATCATTGTTCTCATAGAAATGCCCAGATCATTGTTCTAATTTTGTAAGTATTACATAATATAAAGAGAGGAATGGGAAACAATTAAATATTCATACTCTATGTTGAAGAAGCTATAATTTACTGATGTGATAATCTGAAAGTCCCCATTTCTTGCTTCCTTTTTAAAGCCACCAAGTTGCTTGAAGTGTGATGCAAAGAGCCAACTCTATATATTTCTGAAATGGATGACTCTTTACTGCAGGGACAAATAATTTGTGGACTGCCTATGTTGAGGATAACGTTTTGAGACCTGTTTTGGATAATTTGCATGGATTTAAGGAGAAAGTGAGGCCCTTAAGCCCAAACCTAACGATGTATTTAAACTTCGTATCAGTTGTGGACCATTTTCCAAAAGGGTTTGGTGATGTTGCCCAGCCCATGCTGATACCACAATACTAATGTCCCATGCAGTTCTCAAGACAGGAAGCATATTTCCAGTTCAGGAAAGGGTGTCTGTTACTTTACTGGAGATCAGAGTGGGAAATAATCCCCACCATAGCTAAGCATAAGTAGCTGATTAGAAGTTGTGAATCAGCTTTATTATATATAGTGGGGCGGTTCTTTCCTCAACTTGGTATTTTGATATTTATAATTTGTCTACTTCAACAGAAAGTACTTTATAATATTCTGTTTATTCCATAATACGTTGTTGTTTTGTACAGAAATGGCTCCCCGTAAGGGTAAGGAAAAAAAGGAAGAGCAGGTTATAAGTTTGGGACCACAGGTTGCTGAAGGAGAAAACGTGTTTGGAGTTTGCCACATCTTTGCTTCCTTCAATGATACATTTGTTCATGTAACTGACCTGTCTGGCAAGTGAGTATCTCTGCTTGTGAAAGGATAATATTATTTACAAGATTGTAATAGGAGAACTTGGCAATAAGATGTCAAGACTTACTTATGTCAAAAGGCTTATAATATTCACCTAGCCTGATCTTAAAAGAAACTCTGTCTGCTTGGGCGTATACGTACTTAGCATTGTAACTTTCATGGAGCAGAGTATTATGTTTTATTACCATAGCTGAACCCTAGGTGAAGAAACTCCTCTTGGAAGCGCTTTGTACAGAAACTCTTGTTTCTGCTAAGAGATGTAATAGTATTGCAATCAAGCAGAAACTCTAATCCTAACTCTGAGAATAGTTTTATTCATACTGTATTTTAAAGACAAATTAGCAAAGGAGTTACGTTAACTATATAGCTTTTTATCTCTGGTGAAGGAAAGTCACCAGATTAAGTTCGTTTATAATGCACTTCTTATTTTCTCAGGGAAACTATCTGCCGAGTAACTGGTGGCATGAAAGTGAAGGCCGACAGGGATGAGTCTTCTCCTTACGCTGCTATGCTGGCTGCTCAAGACGTAGCACAAAGATGCAAGGAACTGGGAATCACTGCTCTTCATATCAAACTGCGGGCTACAGGTGGAAATAGGTAAGGGGGGAGCAAGTGCTTCATTTATATCTCTTTTGTGCATATATTTTCATATGTACTACTTTTCAATACTTTAGAATACTTTGATTTAAATAATAAAGGCATTTAACACCTCTCTGGTATTATTTTGTATTACTGAGAGACTTTAAAATGGAAAGTATTATTCTGTGGAATCATATTTGGAGACGTAGCTGCAGTTGTTGGTAGAATGTCCTGTTAATCTGAATGCAAATATCTGTAATAGAGTGGATATTCATGGATATTTCACTGGTTTGGTGTTGTGTTATTGTTTATTCTCTAACCTTGTTTTTTTTAAATGGAGTTTTATTGCAGTGGAATAGAGTTTTCTGTAGCTTGAGTTTACTATTTTGGCTGGAGCCATGCCATTCTTGGCTCCTTTTGGCAGCCAGGCATCATAACTATGATGTGAGCAGCTGGTTCAATGTTTCTGTGAGGGAAATGGCATAGTTATGCACTTTGAAACAGGTGGAATTGCTTCCTGTCCTAAAGAAGGCTTCCATAGCTCAAACCACCCTTTATAACTTGTCCTGGTCTTCGACTGTATCTTTTTAGGAAAAGTTCAGAAGGTGGTAGGAAGGTCCTAGAGGAAATGGATTATCTGGATGCTTTTCAGTCAGGATTCAACCTTGCCTATGAGACAGGAATGGTGTTGGTTGTTCTATGGATTGCATTCGTTGGAATCTAGGGTAAAGGGCCTGGACCTATTAGATCTCTCAGACAGATTTGAAACTATTGAGCACAGAACCCTTCTGGAAATTCAAGGATTAGGACACAAATTTTGCTTCTACCGGAATGAATAATTAGAGTTGATGCTTGTGGGTGACAAGTGCTCAAGCTCTTGGGAATTTGGCATTTTATCCCATGTTTATGTGGAACCATTAGCAGAGATCATCCACAAATTTATGATGAGGCATCATCATTGGATATACATGGCTACTTTGATCAGGCTAGAAATACTATTGAAGTCCTGAGCTAATATCAATATCTAGTATGCAGATGTCAGTAAATATCTGGACATTCCAATAACAATTATCTAAGCGGTTAATGTAAGTGAAACCACACTTCTCCGAAGAAGGTGTGGCTGTCTACTTTAATTCTTACTTGGACTCAAGCAACAGATAGAAAATGTGGCCAATGGGATGGATTTTCTCAGCTTCAGCTCTGCTCAGTTCAGCCAATTACAGCCTTACTTGCAGTAGGGTGCCCTAACATTTGTGCTTTGATCAACATAAGGCTGAATTACTGCAGTTTACTGTTTGTGGGGGCTGCTTTTGAAGACAGTCTAGGAGGTGCAGCTGCTACAAAATTGACTAGACTATTGTAGGGCACCAATGCCAGTGTAGAATAATACTTCAAGGTTGTTGAACTGGTAGTGAGTAGGGTTCTGGGCCCAATTCAAAGTCATCCACACTTACACAGTGTAGCATTGAGAAAAAGGTAGTATCTTGAAAAAAAATGACTAGGCCCAGTCCATATCAGTTCACTCATCAAAAGAAGGTCTGTTAAATATCCCCACTCTTTGTGATGCACACAGAAAGGAGGATAGGCCTTCTCTGTAGCATTCACTTTATAGCATTTTCTTCTATCAAGAAATATGGCCAGCCTTAATGTCTTCACTTTTCAGAAGCAAATGAAAACAGTCTGTCCCTCTGGTCCCAGCTAATTGTGAGCACTTCTCTGATAGGAATATAATTGCATTAGTTTTTTTTCTCTTATGTACAGGTAGGCCTTGTTTAGCGACTGCCTCATTTAGCAACCATTTGCAGTTAACAGTGGTAATGAAAAAGTAACTTTATAACCTTTCCTCCCAATTACAACTTTCACTGGTTTGTTAACAAAGGGAAGCTGAAACACGATAATAAATCGTTTCACTTGGCAACATCTTGAGATGTTTTCAAAATGCTGGTCCTAGTTGTGATCACTAAATGAGGACTGCCTGTAACTTCTCTTGCCATGTCACTCAATTGAGATTGGAGTGGGTTAGATAGCTGTTCTAATAATTAGAACTGGTTTAGCAAAAACAAGCAAAAGGGGGCAGGCATTTTACTAAACTGAATACAACATACAGAAGGTTCTTGCATTTAAAGACATCCCAGATAGATGTTCAGAAGAACTTTTCAGTGTTTTCCTTTCTTTTGATTTTATCTTAGCTTTACAATTTATAGCAGTTCTTTTGGCAAAAAAGAGCCAAGCTATATCAGACCAACCATTTATCTCGTGTGACACTCTGTTACTAAGAGAAATTAACTAGAAAGCTTGAAGTCATGTTGTTTATTTGTATCATTGTTATAAATAGACATGAAAAAAATAATTGCTGCACTGATGCTGACTCGATATGACTCCATGTCTCCAAATGAAATATACCTCAAGACAAGTTTCAGTTTTTATTAATGTATTTTTTGCTTTCTTTTCAGAACAAAAACTCCTGGACCTGGAGCTCAGTCAGCTCTCCGGGCTCTGGCTCGGTCTGGCATGAAGATTGGGCGCATTGGTAGGTTTTTTATTGAAGGATATTTTTAATAATGTACCTCCTGCAATCATTTTCATAGAAAATATAGTTGCTTCTTTATCCCATTACTTTATCTCAATATTTTGCATAAGATAGTTTGAAAAAGTTCTTGCTAGATAAAATTATTTGATCTATACTGAAACGAGATATTAGGAAAGTTGATCCAGATAAGTAAGGCTTTCAGATAGAATTTAGTTACAACATGAAAATGCTTGTAGCTGGATCTTTCAGAGAACAGCATTACAAATTGGCCCAGTATAGTACAGCCACAGTATCCAGGCCAAAACGTGGCACTTTGGGAGGTGGTGGGGTGGTGGTGATGAGGAGGGGATAGGTGATGGGGAAAAGCTAAAAATATGTTGGGATGGCAGAAAGAAAAATATGTTTGAAGATTGACAGTGGGGCTTAGACAAAGGATATGCTGAGCTTGAAGCAAGAACTCTGATGGCAGCAAAGGGGAGAGACCCATAAGAAGACTCTGGAAAGATCAGGGGATTACTGGAACTGCTGGTTGGACATACTGTTCTAGAAACAAGGACTTCAGTGGGTCACATGCTGGGAAGAGTAGTTTGGAACTCAAGCCATGCAGAACAGGTAGAAAGAATCACTCTAAATTTCGTTTCAGCCCAAACCTGGAACAATCAAAATATTCCAAGCTTCAGTTCTCTCCATCATCTGCAACTGAAGTTTTGAAACAAAATGAGTCTCCTTCACATTGGAAATGAAATAAATGCTTTCTTTTGTGCATAGACTTTGCGTTTCTTAGGAGCTGTTTCTTAAAACCTGTGCAGACTTGCTTTTTCTTGGACTTTCACATCCTGAATTTTCATAAACTTAAATTGGGAAGTACAATCTGTCTCATGAAACTTTGTGATCTTAACGTTGCATTCTGAATGCTGCCTTTTTCTCTTTTAAAGTGTTATTTTCCATGTTACTCCTCCAATTTTTTTGAGGACTTGTATATACAGAATGAAAATAATAACCAAAAGTAACATTTTTCTCTCCACAGAGGATGTTACCCCCATTCCTTCAGACAGCACTCGCAGAAAGGGCGGTCGCCGTGGTCGTCGTCTGTAAAATAGGGGCTGTTGTATTTCATCATTAAAGCTTTCCAATAAATATCTGTTCTCATTTGTTTTTCTCTTCTATAAATTCAGTCATCACTGCTGTTCTACGAAGTGTATCTTTGACTTGTCTTTTAAGTCTTCTCAATTATTGACATGAAAAACATCCTGTCGGGAGTGGATTTTTTTTTTTTTTTTGCTTCCTAATAGATCCCACAGGCCCTTTAGTGTATTCCTTTTCACTTAAAAGTTGTTTTGCTATGAAACTGCTTAGTGCAAAATAAAACCCTAAAGCAATAAAACAGTATTGCAAATGAAGACTTAAGCCCATGTCACACTGCCCAACGGATGCAAAAAGGACACAACAGACGAGCAAAATGTTCCTTCCGTTGTTATCCGCTCTCAAAAGGGGCAAAAATTTGCATAACCGGAGCGGATAACACGGATGAGGGGAGGACGCAGGGCGGATGCAAAGCGGATGCGGAACGGAAGCCCAGAGGATGGGAGCGGATGGCACATCCGCTGGGCTTCCGGGGGGGCCTCAACAAAGCGGATGCGGAACGGATACAGCGGATGCACAGCGGACGCTGAACGGATGAAGCGGATGCACAGCGGAAGCCTAATGAATGCCTGGCGTTAATTGCGCATGCGGGGAGGATGCATTGTGTCAGCCCCGCAGATATAACGGAAGCAGGTCGCTATTCAGAGGAAAGACCTGCTGCCAGACGGATTGGCTGCCCTGCCTGCATGTCTGCCTGCAAGCCTTGGTGCCAGCCTGCCTGCAAGCCTTGCTGCCAGCCAGTCTGCCTGCCAGCCTTGCTGCCAGCCGGTCTGCCTGCCAGCCTTGCTGCCTGCCTTCCTGCCAGCCTTGTTGCCTGCCTTCCTGCCAGCCTTGGTTCATGTCTGCCTGCCAGCCTTGGTGCCTGCCTCCCTACCAGCCTTCCTGCCAGCCTTGGTTCCTGCCAGCCTCCCTGCCAGCCAGCAACCCCACAACCATGCGGAAGCACAGCAAGCCTCAGCCATCTGCTGCCAGCCCTTGCAAGAGGGACAGGGCTACCATCCCGTCCCCTGGCCCTCACTCCGGTTCTGCTGGGGCTTCTGCAGCACGGGCTCGCTCTTCTGGGGCTGGGGCTTCTGCTGCTTCTGCTTCTGGAGGAGCTGATGACAAGCACTCCAGCACCAGCCACCTCCACAGCACCTGGACCCTTCACCCCTGAGACTGAGCGACCAAGAGGAGTGCCAGAGACTCATTTTTGTCTTATAGCTTGTTGTTAATAAAGTCTATTTTTGATTCACACACTTGCTTCATTTCTTTTTTTTTAATAAAGTCTTGCTGGAAACTTAGAAATGGTTTAAGCCTTTGCATGCTTGTGGGATGGGTAAGGATAGCTTTGGGATGGGTAAGGATAGCTTTGGAATGGGTTAGGATACCTGTGGGATGGGTAATAGCTATGGGATGGGTTAGGATAGCAGTGGGATAGATAAACCTCCAGTGCAAGCATAGTGGGACTGTATGGTCCACCCTCCCAGGTGCCACACCTATGGCCCTTTATTATCAATAATAATGTAATAATTATCCACACGTGTCAACATAAACACAACTCTTTATTAAACACCCTGTTCATTGTAGGCCAACCAAACATACATGGCCCAATCTCATCCGTGTGATGAGACAGCCTGAAGGAAGCATCCATTAAGCATCTACCATCCTGTCTTGCCACTCCACTGCTCCAGCTGGGGAGTTGCACCAGTGTTTCAGGAGGTTGCGCTGCTTCTTCCCTTCACGTGAGGCTCTGTTGGGGCCTTGCACATCCTCAGTGTCTATCAGGTTTCGCCCTTGCCTCCATTCACCAGGCTCCATGTCCCCATTGCCTTGTTGGAGGTCCACAAGCCTGTTCTGCAAGATTCGTTTGCGGGTGCGCATGAGATTGTGCAGGATGCAGCAAGCTTCCATGATCCTTACGGTCTCTGGGCAATGCTGCATGGTGGTGAGAAGTACCTGGAACCTGTTGGCCAGGATGCCAAAGGCGTTCACCACCACCCGCCTTGCCCTGGACAGCCTGTAGTTGAAGATCCTCTCCTCACGGGTGAGGAGTCTGGAGGTGTAGGGCTTCATGAGGTAGGTTGTGAGGGAGAAGGTGTCATCCCCCACAATGAAGTAGGGCACATCTTATGTGTCGTTGGGCAGGGGTTCTGGATCTGTGAAGCCCACGATGAGGTTGCGTTCCAGCTCCTCCTTGAGGTGACTGTCGTATACCTGGGCATCTGAAGATGAGCCGTTGCCTGAAGCATCGATGTACATGAACTTGTAGTCAGCATCGACCATGGCGAAGAGGATGATGCTGAAGAAGCCCTTGGAGTTGAAATAAGTGGACCCCAACTTGGCTGGAGCTTTGCAGGCCACGTGCTTCCCATCAATGGCTCCAACGGTGTGTGGGAAGTTCCACCTCTGATACCACTGCTCTGCAACTTTCTTCCATCCTTCTTCAGTGGAGGGGTACTGGAGGAGCTCCTTGTATTCTTCGATGATGGCCTGCACCACTTCTCTGACCACAATGCTGATGGTGTTGGATGGCACCCTCCAGCCGTACTGCATGCTCTTGTAGGTGGTCCCTGAGACCAGGTGGCGCAGAGTGAGTGCCACCTTGAGCCCAGTTTCCAGGCTGGGGAGGAAGCTGGTGCTCTGCTTGGTCAACCTGGGTGTCAGCCGCTGCACAAGTTCGTCAAACATGGCTGGAGGCATCCTCATGAAGTTCTGGAATGCACAAGAGTCTTCGTTCCTGAGCTCCACCATCAGCTTGCTGTACAGTCCGTCCTCTGCTCTTCTTGCTCTTCGGACCCAGACTCTTTTTGGCTGCCTCTTTTTCTTCTCGCAGTAGAGTTCACAGAGCCTGCAGATGGCTTTGCACTGTTGCAGAACGATGGTGGCTGCCGAAAGGACTTTGTTACAATCCATGGTGGACATGACTGGATGCTGTGGAAGAGGAAGAGCCAGATGAAGGCTGCAGAGGTCTGCACCGCTGGGCTGCTGTTCTGAAAGTGAGATGCAGATGAGTTGCTCCCCCTTTTTATAGGCAGTGTAGGTGTCCCTTTGCATCCTCTAGGCATCCTCTAGGCATCCTCTAGACATCCTTAATATCCGAGATAGGTCCCCTCTGCGAACGTTTTTTCCGTTTTAAACGCTTTGTTTCCCTGCTGCATCCGTTATGCATCCGTTCTGCATCCGTTCCGCGTCCGTTCCGCTTCCTCCCTGCGTCCGAGCGGATGCGAGTTGCGCGGATGCACAGAGGATGCCTAGCGGATAAAGCGGATGCGTAACGAATGCGTAACGGATGCCTAGTGGATGCGTAGCAGTTGCAGAACGGACGAATTGGATACATTTTCCGCGCAAAAGTTTTGGGCAGCCCAAAACTTTTGGAGCGGATGAAACGTCAATAAACGGATGCTGGACAGATAGAGAGGAAGCAAATCAGAGGCAGTGAGTACATCGCGTTTTCCAACGGATGGCAAGCTTTTTTCTCCGTTTTACATCTTTGCATCTGTTGGTTCAGTGTGACATGGGCTTTATCAGTTAAGTAGAGTTTGGAGGTAATGCATAATGTTGGTCGTTAAAAATAGAGGCAGAGTGGCTGCATTCTTTGTATAGATTGAGCTGTCTTCTTGGATGCCTCCTTCCCCAGATGAGCTCAGCCTCCAATCTGAAAGGCTGCTGTGCAAAATTGACCTGTGTGCATTGAATTTCTAAAGTTCTCTCCAAAAAAGTCCTTTTGGAAAGTAACCGTTTGCCTCAAATCTTTTGATCCTCATTCCTGACAAAGTTTTAGTTTATTATTTTAAAAAAACGGTTGGAAAATGTAATATATGTGATTGGGCAACAATATTCAAGGACCCCCAAGAAATATTGTTGACTACACAGTGGAAATGACTGACATGTAAAGCATGTATGCAGTGGAATAACAAGCCTGACATAAGCATGCATGGTGTTACATAAATGGTCTTAAAATTGGGAAAACCAGCCATAGAATTTCTCTGCAAGAAACATTTACCCATCTTAGTGGTCTGTATGATGACCCAATTCAATAATAGATAACCACAGCTCGCTTGTTAATGCTACACTCCTTAATTTCGGCTATTATATACAGTGTTTCACCATTTTAAAAAACGCCCATCTTTGAGAAACCTAAGACTTCTTTCTTTTTTTAACTGACCATCAGGCCTGGTGCTCTTGAATCATCTTTACAGCAGGATTATTTAATACATACTAAACTTTTGCTTGACACTTCATAGATGTAAATTCCAAGATAATTCAAGTTTGTAGTGTTGGGATATAAATTATAGGCTAGTTCGTACAATTGGGAGATAACCAGAATGGAAAATGAACTAAACTTTTATTTTCAACGTCTAGTCCGTTGCTGATGTTGGCGTGCAAATCTTTCCCAACTTTAACTTTGTTGAAGATAATAGGAGCTCCAGCCTATATCTGGAATCATGTTTTGAAAATTGGGACCATTTTGAAGCCTTAACCTTTTTTTTTTTTTTTTTTTGGATGGACACTTGTAACTAAAAAAAAGTAATATAAATTAATTGCTGCATTTCATAGGAAATCTTTTAAATTTAAACAATAACTGCCAAAAATATAAAGCAGAAAAGCTGCTGAATCTAATTGAAAATCTGATTAACTGCTTAAACCCAATATTTACTTTACAACAGAGATTGAAGTACTTTTTTTTAATGGGATGCAACCTTAAATGCAAATTCATGCCTTTCAGTCACTACCTACTTCTTTCCTGGCAGTGAGATATATGACAAAGGAAACCATTTGTCTCAGCTGCACTCTTTTTGGTACCATCTTTGCCTTTTGGATAAATTATATGTAAACTATTTTACTTCTGGGAGAAGGCAAGCTGCTTAGAAAATGGCTAGTACCTGTGCAGTTATCCTGCCTTTTAAGACTTCTCCCCAGCCACTACAGAAACCTTAATTATAAAAGCTATTCAGGGAGGCAGCTGGTGATTGTGTGTGGAAATAAAGCATAGAGCAGATAGAGATGCTGTCCTCCAGTAATAGGACTCAAGGAGAAATAGTTGGAGCAAGAGGAGGAGGTGTAGTACCAGTGAGGGAAGAGTTGCTGTGTCCATTCCTGTCCTGGGCTTCTGCTCACCATCAAACCTGTAAATACTTCTGTGTTACCAAGGGAGCTGTGTTGTGTTGGGTCTCTTGTGTTTTGGAGCCCACTGATATTATACTTAAAAGACAGCTTCTCCTTCTGAAAATAGTTTAGAGAAGCAATCTCATGACTTTCGTAGTTTCATTCTGTGAAAATGGCATCTTGGGGGGAAAAATTCCTCTTTTGTGTGGTTGCTTGTTAATGTAGAAATGACTCGTTTGAAAATCCATGAAATGGCTAGTAAAAATCAAAATATAAGGACAAGGTGACTAAGTAGATGCTAAGAAATCAGCCATTTCACAATGTAGTGTTACTATGCTGACATTCATTCAACACAAAATGCTGTAATTACATAAAGGTTTTGAGAATATAGCACTTTGCAAAGTATGCTGTCAAGGTTTTGTTCTGAAATGTTCTGTGGTTCCTCTATAAATGAATTCTCCTTTTAACATCTCCAAAAGCAGAGGATCTGTTTCCTAACTGAAACAAACAAGCACAATGTCTATTGAGAGGCTGAATTTCACCTCAATAGGGCATTTGTATTGGCTATTTCGACTATTGTTAATAAAAGTCTATTTTAATATTAACTCAATCAGTAGAATGTAGTGAAAAAAGCCTGCATTTCTTATCTCTTGGAGATAGCAAGACATACCACATGGTCCGTACTCTTCAATATATTTCTCTTTAATAAGATGTTTAATATTCTCTTTAATAAAATATTTTCCCTTAATATAATCACTAGGTGGCAGTACTATCTAACCATGGCTACCTAAAAAAAGCTGGGTTGGACCTAGTTGGTATTTGGATAAGAGGCCATCAATGAATCCCAGCCCTGTACCATAGACTGAAAAGAAGATGATAAAACCACTTTTCTGTTGCTAATGAGAAAACTACATGCATATCAAATCAAATCTTTTTATTAACAAACAATATTTTAAGAAGCTAAAAATATTAAATCAGTAGGAGCCAAGGTGGCCCAAACCAGCAGCTCCTGAAAAGAGCTCCCAATCTCTCACCCCTCTGTCTCAATCCTTTGACCTAAAAATGCCACCCAGAGGCAAGAAGAGAACCAGAAATAGCCTCATTAATGATACTGGGACCCAAAAATCTAAACTATTTCCTTGGAGCATCAGCAAGTATATTTGGAGACATGCTTTTTTAAGGTCTGAATGGAAGACACCCACATTTATGAAGTTTATGAACTGTGAAAAGTTACTCTTAAAGTTGACTATAAAAATATGATTTCTGTAATAGAGTTGTCAAAGTTGTCAGCTACACATTTTCACAGTTTCAGTCACAAATTGATTTCCATGGACATTACTTAAGTGGTCATTAGAGGGGGCATGCATAAGTGCACTAATGTGCCCATCATCCCTGTCATCGTATTTTTATTCTCTTATTGTTTTTATTTTTGTTTGACAAATTCCAATAAATAAACAAATATATAAGACCCATTTTGCTCAGAAGGAGCCCATGAGTTACCCCCAGGTCTTCTTCAAGGCTGTTGAGCATTGGTGGAAAATCTGGCCACAAAGGACTGAGTAACTTGCTGTGATGTTGTAAACCATAGGAGTACGTGCCCATCTCCTTTGCCCTGTCTTTCCCAGTGATCAGTTGATTTTTCTGATACTTTTAGTAGGTGAATATTCCTGCATTGGTCTCATCTCTCAACTGAATGTGCTGATCAGGTAGCCATTGGGAAAGAATTCCTTATCAATATTACAGAAAGCATATAAATTAAACTATACCCACTGGCTGGTTGGGAAAATATAGTCAAAAGTCTATATTTATTTAAATCATGATTTGAACATTTAAACTCTGCTCCTGAGGATTAGGACTCCTCTCAAGTAGATCTTAGATTAAGGGCCTGTCACATAGGCCGACAGATGCAAAACATATGTAAAAAGGACACAGCGGACGAGAAAATATTCCATCCGTTGTTATCCGCTCTCAAAAGTGCCCCGAATTTGCATAAAAAGAGCGGACAACAACGGAAAGGAACGGACGTGGGGAGGACGTAGCGAGGATGTTAAGTGGATGCTCCATGGAAGCCTAGTGGATGGAAGCGGATGGCACATCCGCAGGGCTTCCGGGGGAGCACAGTGAAGCGGACACGGAATGGAAGGAACGGATGCAGAGCGGATGCTGAGCGGATGAAGCGGATGCATCAGGGAAGCTTAGCGGATGCCTAGCGGATGCCTAGCGGATGCAAAGCATTCACTGCGCATGTGGGGAGGATGCATTGCATCAGCCCCGCGGATATAAAGGGATGCAGCTCGCAAGCAGGTCACCATTCAGAGGAAAGACCTGCAGCCAGACACAGCTCCAGCCAGCCAACAACCATGGGGAAGAAAAGGAAGCCTGTGCCATCTGCTGCCAGCCCTGGCAAGAAGGACAGGGCCACCATCCCACCCCCTAGCCCTGACTCTGCTTCTGCTGGGGCTTCTGCTGCTCGGGCTGACTCTGCTTCTGCTGGGGCTTCTGCTGGCGCTGCTCCTGGTGCTGGGGCTTCTGCTGGTGCTTACTCTGCTGGCGCTGCTCCTGGTGCTGGGGCTTCTGCTGGTGCTTACTCTGCTGATGCTGCTCCTGGTACTGGGGCTTCTGCTGGTGCTTACTCTGCTGGCACTGCTCCTGGTCCTGCTGGTGCTGCTGGTGCTGCTGGTCCTGCTTTTGCTGCTACTGTTGTTGTTGCTGCTGCTGCTGCTGCTGGTGTGGTGGAGCAGCCCCTACAACCTCGAAGCCCCTCTGATGAGGGCCCAGATGGCCCTGCCAGAGGGAGGAAGAGGCATACGCGTGAACGGGAGAGGAGGCAATACTCAATCAAAGAGGAACATGAGGATGAGGTGTTGGAATGGCTGAGGGAGAACGAGTACCTATGGCGGAAGGGACACAGGCTCTACCGAGACACCAAAAGGAAGCAGGTTGCTTGGAGAGAGAAGGCGGAGAGCCTGGGCTACACTTCAGATGTGCTCCTCGGCTGGTGGAAACACATGCACACCTGGTACGGGAAGCTGCACCTCAAGAAATCTGGCCAGGCCATGGTCAAGCTGATGTACCGAGAGACCTACGTGATGGCCAAGTGCAGCTTCTTGGAGGGTGAGATCTGCCACCGAGGAGCAGCCCCTCTGACAACCCTCTCTCTCAGGCAGCCCGCAGAGAGCCAGTCCGCTTCTGGCCAAGAGTCAGCTCCTGTGTCCAGGCAGGTATCTGTAGAGCGTCCCACGACAGAGACCCGCCCGACAGCTGCACTCCCCATGGCGGAGTATGTGGAGGACCCCCTGATGCAGTGGGAACAAGGAGAGGCACTGCCACCAGAGACCAACTCACATCCACCCGCAGCTCCACCTCCACAGAAAGCAGGCAGAAAGCCAGACCGGAGGGGCAGAGCCACACTGTCCTGCTGGAGATAAGGGACACCATCAAAAGCAGCATAGATATCCTCTCTCAGCTAGTACACACCGACATACCATCCTCAAACCGCAAGCCCTTCATCACCTACATCAACGAGACCTTCATGGACATGTCTGAATCACAGTACCAGGTGATCAAGGACAGGATCACCAGTCTTCTGCACAACTGTCCAGACCCAGCTGAACCTGCTCCCACCCAGTCCAGGCCTGCTCCTCCACCCCAGGTGATGTCACTGCCCTTCCAAGGCTTTCCACAGGCCCTCACCTACCAAGGCTACGGCTACCAGGAGCTCCAGCAGCACAGGCAGCCCTTCCCAGTCCAGGAACAGGTTCATTGGACGCCACCGGTCCCAGAGATGCCACCCACACCACAGATGCCACCGACGCCTCACCTCACTCACCTGCAGACCAGACAGCTCCACTACACTCCCCCTTCCTCCAGGACATGGGGTGTCAGTCCCAAGACCGATGACAGATGTTCTGAGGCCGGGCTTGGCTGTGGGGTGGAGGAAGGGGCTCTCAACATCACAGGACTGAGTCAGCTCTCTGAGAGCTTCCTCCACACACCATCCCCTGTTGTCCTCTCGGGACCAGGCACCCCAATGGCGCCTCAGACCAGCACTCCAGCAGCAACCACCTCCACAGCACCTGGACCCTTCATCCCTGAGACTATGGGCATGCCTCAGAGTGACTGAGAAGAGTGGCAGAGACTGGGTTGCTACCTGTTGACTTTATCTTTTCTTGGGACACTTTATTTGGGTCATTTTGCTTTTACAATTTGTTTTTTTTTTTTTAAAGTTTTTATTAATTTTCTACAAACAGACAAACATACAAAACATTAAAAACATCTACTCTCATATATACTTCCGGTGTATCGGTTGGTTCATCAGTTTTGTGCATTCATTTTATAGTGTCAATTACAATTATATTGCATAACCACTCATATTGTCAATCCATATTCTAATATTACTAAAAAAAAATAAAAAAAAAAATCTTTTTCTGACTATACCTTTAATCATTCATGCTTTGCGAGATAACAATACTTCAAACAGTTTATTCTATAATTTATCATATAATCATAACAAATCAATCCTAAAAACTCTTCATATATATAATATTAATGCTCTATTATTGTATTTTATCATCTAACCATTGATAAAAAAAACCCCAAATTGCATAAAATTGTTTATCTTCTTGTTCTCTAATTTCAAATGTCAATCTACTCATCTCAGCACATTCCAATATTTTCTCAATAATTTCTTCCTGCAATGGCATTTTCTCATTCTTCCAGTTTTTAGCAAATACAATCCTAGCCGCTGTTAATACATTTACAATCAAATATTTCAAGTCTTTATTATATATATCAGGTAAAATTCCCAATAGAAAGATCTCTGGCTTCAAGTCTATGTGTTTCTTTGTCATTTTTTCCAACCACATGTGAATTTTAGTCCAATATTTTCTAGCATTCTCACAAGTCCACCACATATGATAGTATGAGCCAGGTATCTGATGACATTTCCAACATTTTTCAGATTTATTCTTGAACATTCTTGCTATTCTTGTCGGGGGAAGGTGCCACCTGTAAAACATCTTATACAAGTTTTCTTTATATGCTATTGACATTGTCATTTTATAATTTTGAGACCACAATTTTTGCCATTGTTCTAAATCAATTCCATATCCAAAATTCTTCCCCCATGCAATCATAGTTTCTTTAACTTGTTCTTCCTCTAGCTTAATTCCCAATAAATAACCATATAACTTTTTAATCACTTTCTCATCAGTACCCATCAATATCTT
>BLBF01000003.1:72944816-72960217 GCA_015471245.1 Laticauda colubrina
ATATATATATATATATATATATATATATATATATATATATATATATAATGTATATTTAATTTATAATGAAGATGATGAAGATTGCCTGAAGCTGACGAATGAGATTTTGTCGAAATGTCGCCAAAATACTTCCAATTTTACACAGGAGAAAACCCGAATAACGAAAGATCCACATACAAATACCTGCAAAAACCTCAGAAAACAAACCTCAGAAAACACACACACACACACACAGGAGGATAGTAGTAGAGTATATACTTAATTGCCTCTAAGCTATGCTTGGTTTGGCAACTTCCAAAGGGAGGGACTTCCATGAGGGAAATTAATCCTTTGGTGTGAGGGAAAAAATACAGATAATCCTTGACTTACAACTACAATTGAGCCCAAAATTTCTGTTGCTAAGTGAGCCATTTGTTAAGTGCATTTTGCCCCATTTTACGACCTTTCTTGCCACTGTTGTTAAGTGAATCCCTGCAATTGTTAAATTAGTAATATGGCTGTAAAGTAAATCTGGCTTGTCTGACTTTGCTTGTCAGAAAGTCGCAAAAGGGGATCACATGATAGATGTTGAACAGAGCAGAACAGAACTTTAGTGTCACTTTGAACTCACACTAATCAGCATACATTAAAATGAAATTTTGTTTCCTTCAGCTCTCAAAAGATAACCATTACACACACACGCACACATACACACGTACAAACACACATGTCACAGAAAAACATCACAGTCTAGTTCGAATGTGTCCATATATGTAGGGGGGGAAAGGAATCCTGTGAATTTATATGGCAGATAGCATAAGGAACAAAGCTGTTTATGGCTACAGTACTAGTCCTGCTAGAAATACTTCGAAACCTCCTTCCAGAGGGGAGCAACAGAAACAGACCATGAAGTGGGTGTGTGGGGTCTCTAACAATGCTTTGAGCTCTAAGCACATAGCGCTTATAAGCAGCATCCTGAACAACAGGAAGTGAGCTTTCTGTAATCTCCCTGGCTGTCCTTACCACTCTCTGTAGTGGATTTTCTCTCTCAGGTACTGCAGCCACCAAACCAAATATTCCAACAGCTTGTTAAAACGCTCTCAATTGTGCCTCTGTAAAAAGTGGCCAGGACAGAAGGAGAAAGATGTGCTCTCCTCAACTGATGCATTAAATGCAAATGCTGGTTTGTACGCTTCTCTAAGGGTGACATGTGGAGAGACCAAGTCAGATCGTTAGTTATCAACACCCTCAGATACTTAATATGGTTGGCCACCTCCACAGCTGCAGCCTTGATATAAAGTGGAGTATGACTATGCCAACTCTTCCGAAAATCAACCAAAAAAATCTCCCTCAGAACCTACCTCATGAAGCCCTACACCTCCAGATGCCTCACCCGTGAAGAGAGGATCTTCAACTACAGGCTGTCCAGGGCAAGGCGGGTGGTGGAGAACGCCTTGGGCATCCTGGCCAACAGGTTCCAGGTACTTCTCACCACCATGCAGCATCGCCCACAGACCGTGAGGAGGATCATGGAAGCTTGCTGCATCCTGCACAATCTCATGGGCACCTGCTACCCAGTCTTGCAGAACAGGCTCGTGGACCTCCAACAAGGCAATGGGGACATGGAGCCTGGTGAACGGAGGCAAGGGCGAAACCTGATAGACACTAAGGATGTGCAAGGCCCCAACAGAGCTTCACGCGAAGGGAAGAAGCAGCGCAATCTCCTGAAACACTGGTGCAACTCCCCAGCTGGAGCAGTGGAATGGCAAGACAGGATGATAGATGCTTAATGGATGCTTCCTTCAGCCTGTCTCATCACACGGATGAGATTGGGCCATGAATGTTGAGGGGGCATACAATGAACAGGGCATTTAATAAAGAGTTGTTTTTATGTTGAAATGTGTGGATCAATGATTACATTGTTATTGATAATGAAGGGCCAAACATGTGGCACCTGGGAGGGTGGACTATACAGTCCCACTATGCTTGCACTGGAGGTTTTTCTATCCCACAGCTATTACCCATTCCACAGGTATCCCTGCCCATCCCACAGGTATCCCTGCCCATCCCACAGCTATTACCCATCCCACTGGTATCCCTGTCCATCCCACAGCTATTACCCATACCACAGGTATCCCTGCCCATCCCACAACTATTACCCATCCCACAGCTATTACCCGTCCCAAAGGTATCCCTGTCCATCCCACAGCTATTATCCATCCCAAAGGTATCCCTGCCCATCCCACTGCTATCTTAACCCATCCCACAAGTATGCAAAGGCTTAAACCATTTCTAAAAGTTTCCACCAAGACTTTATTTACTAAAATAAATGAAGCAAGTGTGTGAAGCAAAGATAATCTTTATTAATAACAAGCGGTAAAAGAAAAATGACCCAAGTGTTTTAAGCAAAGATAAAGTCAACAGGTAGCCACCCAGTCTCTCGCACTCTTCTTGGTCACTCTGAGGCGTGCCCAGTCTCAGGGGTGAAGGGTCCAGGTGCTGTGGAGGTGACTGCTGCTGAAGTGCTGGTCTGAGGCGTCATTGGGGTGCCTGGCCCCGATAGGACAACAGGGGACGGTGTGTGGAGGAAGCTCGCAGAGAGCTGGCTCAGTCCTGTGATGTTGAGAGCCCCTTCCTCCAAGACATGGGGTGTCAGCCCCAATACCGATAACAGATGTTCTGAGGCCGAGCTTTGCTGTGGGATGGAGGAAGGAGCAGTGTAGTGGGAATGTCTGTTCTGCAGCTGAACGAGGTGAGGCGTAGGTGGCTTCTGTGGCATGGGTGGCATCTGTGGCGTGGGTGGCATCGGTGGCATCGGTGGCATCGGTGGCATCAGTGGCATCGGTGGCATCAGTGGCATCAGTGGCACTGGTGGCGTCCGATGTACCTGTGCCTGGACTGGGAAGGGCTGCCTGTGCTGCTGGAGCTCCTGGTAGCCATAGCCTTGGTAGGTGAGGGCCTGTGGAAAGCCTTGGAAGGGCAGTGACATCACCTGGGGTGGAGGAGCAGGCCAGTAACAAACTCAAGTCACAGCCTGGTGGGGACCTGTATTCAAGAAGATGGAACTGGAAACTTCGTCCAACTCACACAAACTGGGGCCTATCAATAAGGAAATCAAATATCTTATGCTTGTCACAAGGTCAAAAAAGGGAAATCGCATGATCCCAGGACACTGCAACCAGTTTGAGCCAGCTGTCAAGCTCCTGAATTTTAATCACGTGACCCTGGGGATGCTGCAGTGGTTGTTAGTGTGAAAAATGGTCATCAGTTACTTTTTGTAACTTTGAACTAAACAAAACTGTTGTAAGTCAAGAACTACCGCCTGTAATGACTTCATTTATTCTTTATAGTTCTTTCTGGTGTTAACAAACTCACAAGGGGGTGGATCACAGAGTCTTCTTGCTATCTCAGCTAATTGGTAATTACTGCAACAGGAAGAGGTCTGCATGATAAATAGAAGAAATGCCTAAGCAACGTGTATCTCTAGCAGAATCCTGCAGATGTGTATTCATCACCACGTAAATGCAGATGTTTTGGTACAGGGCCTCAGTTTAGAGAGGGAGGGACAGATGTTTGGATGGCTGAGTGAGTACTGACACACACCTCTTATATTTGACAGAAATTCTTGCAGCCAAGGGACTGCCTACACCATCTTCTCTCTCCTGGGGGTCTTGCTCCTCGCTGGCCAGGCTGTGACTGTCTACTTTGTGTATCAACATGACAACCAGATCACCAAGCTGACCAAGAACACCCAGCAACTGAAACTGGACTCCCTGACCAGCAGCATCTCTAAAAGTTAGTCAGCTACCCACCCTTCCTTTCGCTTTCAGCTTCAGAGCATAAAGATGATGGATAGACCTTAGATAAGGTTTACTTGTGACAGCTTGTTTGCAATTGCACAGGCTTGTCTGATCTCTTTATTTAGTCCTGCTAGGAAAAAGCCATCCGGTAGGAAAAGGGATTTTTGAATTTGTGGTTGAATATGAAGGACTGGGTTTCCAACTCAAAGAAAGCTAGCCAAAATTTCTATTGTACACGCTCACACATGTACAAAAGTGAACATTCCCTTGTCATGCTTCAGAGATTTGTCTGGATTATAATCAGGGACTCAAATTCTTATGTCTCTGGTTTGACACAACTAGAAGGGTATAAAGCACTTGTGAATGCTCTTTTGTTTATCCCTTTCTGCATGTATTTTACAACTCTCTTTCTTTCCACAGACATCCAAAGATCAGGCCCAAAGATGGCAATAGCTAATGTGATGCCTTTGGCCCTGAATGAACCGGAGGTAAATATGACAGATGGTGAAGGCCACAGCTCTCTTCCATGACTTATTGTTGTCTTACTGTGTTGGATTCCCAATAGTTCCTCTTAAACTATTGCAGTGGGCAGTTCTTCAACTTCTGAAAAATTGGCTAGTTTTAAAAGTTCACCTTTCACAGCACTTCAACCAAGGGTTATGTAGTGCTCTCAAGGCAACACGTTTATTTTTGCACAAACCTTCATGGATCATGGTTACACACAATTTAGAATTATTCAGAAGTTTACCCACAAAGTATATTTAGAATTGATACACACAAAGTGAGGCAACTATTATGTTTAAATTATCTCAGTCTAGAGGTTTCATTCAGCAGGCTCTGACCAGTTCTGGAGAACCAGTAATGGAAATTTTGAGTAATTTGGAGAACTGGCAAATACCACCTCTGACTGGAGATTTTATAGTAACCTTCCCCTGCCACGCCCACCAACCAGTGGTGGGATTCAAATTTTTTTTACTCCTGGTTCTGTGAGCATGGCTTGGTGGACATGGCAGGGGAAGGATACTGTAAAATCTCCAGTCAGAGGTGGTATTTGCCGGTTCTCCGAACTCCTCAAAATTTCCGCTACAGGTTCTCCAAAACTGGTCAGAACCTGCTGAATACCACTCTGCCACCAACCCATGCCCACAGAATCGGTAGTAAAAAAATGTGAATCCCACCACCGTCTCAGTCCCTCCCTCCTTCCCTTATAATCACAAGGATAGACAACCCCTCCTGCCACTGCCTACTATAATTCCAGAGACATGGGAACTCCTTCTAATTTTCTCCTTTTCTGGAATAAATCCCTATTTTCTTTTTTACAGTTTTTGAAGATGGAAAACAAGTTGACTAATAGCACCGAGGATCAAGTGAAGCGTCTGCTCTTGGTGAGGGATCTCATCTTGTTACTTTTGCATTTGTGAAGAAGCATTGTGACCTGACTGTGGATATTCCAGCCAATCTGCATTCAGTGTGATACATGAAAGCTTGAGGAAAAAAGTACAGCATGCACCACACATTGTTGTATTCAAACTCTCACTCAAGGCTGTGGCTCCTCCTTGAGCCTACCTTCCACCCAACATTAGGCAGGGGAGAGGTATGCAGTTTGGACACACTATATATTAAATTCAAGAAGACTGTCCTGGCAATGTCATCTTCCTGCAAATTCTGTTCCTGATAAGCCTGCCAAAGTTGTCAGAAAATGGATTGTCCTGATGGAGAAACTATGCAAGATGGCAGCTCCATCTCTAGTAAGATTATGACAGCAGGAGAGCAGGCAGGATTTAGAGAGGAAGGCAGGCAAGGCTGTTTATATAAAACACACATTTTAACTGTAGTTAAAATCTCATTAATCTACTTTGCTTTTCAAGCAGCGAAGTTGACCAAGGATTTTTTTTTTCTAGACATAAGAATCAGCAACGATCCTTGAGTGTAGATACATACAGTCTGTGGAGGAACTGAAACTCGAGAAAAAGGAAAGGGCCTTCTTTAGTGAATCTTACAGAACCTAGCAGAAGTTTCTGCCAAGATTTAAAGAAGCTGCCAATGAAAGCAAAGCATATCAAGCTGGAACTTTTAGTGTACCAGTTTACACCGGATAAGTTGATTAGCAGTTTTTTCCCCCTTCAAGCAACAAAGAACAAACTAATTCTGTGCCATTTATTCACAGTCAGGCATGTTACTAACTGCTTTGGACCTTGTCCAGAGAGTTAGTTCCTCTTGCTAAGTGCTTTCACTTTAAGTGTGCAAAGAGTATTTTTAATTTCAAGTTCTTTTTTTGCTTGATCAGTGCGCTTTAGCACCACTCCCCAGACTAGGTATTCACATATATTCAATGTTAATTGTGCTAAATGAGTGAAATTAATATTTTCAAAACTTCTTTGGCCTACCTGCTTTTCTCATGATGAGAATTACATTCAGATTTGGAATCCTACTGAGACAGATTGTGAGCGCCATTAAGTAGATTAGGCTAGGAAATAAACTCTACAATAGCTCTAGCCTTCCTTTTGCTAGGAAGGTTAAATCTGCTCTGAGGTTGGATGTAATAAGTCTCTTGCAACAGTCTCATTGTGCTATACCTTCTCTCTCTTCCTATAATTTAATCAGTGAGGGAGGTATCTGCCTAAGCCACTTCCTAATGTCATCTGTTTTGGACTTTAAAAAAATGTTTCAGCTTCTTTTGTCTCAGTAGCAGCTGCATGTCTCCATCCAGGTCAGCTTCCTTATTCTTTACAAGGAAGATAATTTGGGAAGCAAATTGGAGTGAGGAAAACTATGAGTTAGGCATGCCAGCAACTCAAATCCCATCAACTCCTTTTCTATTTTAAATTACCATTCAGAAGAATGAAGTGGTGGATCCAGTTCAAACATACAGAACTGTTGCAGTCATGTCTACATGATCTTACTTATTAGGGCACTTCATTAAACTGCTGAAAAAGTTACTCATAAAGTATAAACTAAGCCTAGTCTTCAACCTGGTACATACAACATACAAAGTCATCACACACGTTGCTTCATTTGGGCTATTGGTTGTTTCAGTGTGCTGTAGTTAAACAAATTATAGTTTGGCATAACATGTGGATTCGTACATAACTCTAAACCATGTACAAAACATAGTTTTTTGACCAAGCTGTAGAGGCTCAGCCACGTAATAAGCCAAAATGAAATGAAAATAATAATCAGCATATGAACTTGGCCTTGGTGTTGGTCTTTAACAACAGCCCTTCTTATATCTTTACTGTAAATATGTCTTTTTCTTAGCGAGAAAACCCAAGCAGAACTTTTCCTGAATTAAAAAGCACCTTCCAGGAAAATATGGGACACCTGAAGATCCGCATGGCTTACAATGACTGGAAGGTAAATCTCTGTCATTTCTAGAGTCCCGTTCCTCCTCCTTGGATGCTACTGATTTTCTTTCCTGAACCCTCATCCCTCTTCTGTGATTCTCTCATTTTCTTATTAAGACTTATTCTGATTCCCGCTATCTATGGGAGGGTCACGTATAGTCCTACCGGAGAGCCTTTCTACCTTTCTCTCCTCTTACATAAGAAACATCTGCACCTTCCTATGGATCTTCAACAGCCCTCTTTAGGAGATATAGATTATTCTCCAAGGGGTTAACAAGGAGGAGCAGAACAATAGTGGCCTTAATTTAATATCATTAGACTTCAGTAATGATACCTGGTGTTTTTGCAGGAGTTTGAAACCTGGATGCACAAATGGCTGATCTTCCAAATGGCCCAAAAACAGGACACTGAAGAAAAAGGTATGTATGCTAGACTTGTAGGAAACAACTTTTAAGCATGAAATTCTTGGAAGCAAAGAATGAATTCATTCAACTCAGAGCAAATCAGAGTGTCATTTTCTAATTGTGCTTATCATTTTAAAGAGGTGTAGGAAATCAGTAGGAACAGCAATGATATCCTAGAAGGTATTTCCAAGTGTTGTGATGTTATCAAGAGGAAAGTTAAATACTGAGGTGTATGCAGAAGGGTCAAGATAGAATAAAGTTTGTCTCTCCCCGCCTTGTCCTATTATTTGTAGCTTTGCTTATTTCATAATTTAGCATCGGTACTATACAGTAGAAGTAGTACTTGACTTACAAACATTCGTTTAATGACCATTTGAAGTTACAATAGCACTGAGGAAAGTGACTTATGGTCATTTGTCACAATTGTTTGCAGCATCCTCATGGTCACGTGATCAAAATTTCAGCCCTAGGCAACTAGCCTGTGTTTATGACCATTGCACTTGCTGGGGTGGTGTGATCAGCATTGGTAAACCTTCTCACCTGGCTTCTAACAAGCTGTCAATGGGAACAACCAGATTTGATTAACAACCACATGATTCATTTAACTGTGGCAAAAAAAGTCCTAAAATAAGGCACAATTCACTTAACAACTGCCTTGCTTAGCAACATTAATTTTGGGCTCAGCTGTGGTTGTAAGTTGAGTACATAGCATTATAATAATGAAGAAAGCCAATTGCAGGAAGACGCCTTTGTTTTAATTGCATCCAACCAGCAATATTAAATGAGGTCAAGGAAATGCACAGCATGGGCACATCAGGGCACACTGTAATATACTGTACGCATGACCATGGCTCATAAGGGAAGAACGGGTGTGTGTGCAATGGGTCATTGGTTAAAGAAGCTGAGCTTGTCAGCTGGAAAGCTAACAGCTCAGATTTGAGACCTGAGAATCCCCCAACAGGGTGATCTCCCCTTATTTACCTCAGCTCCTGCCCACCTAGCAGTTTGAAAGCATGTAAATACAGGGAGATAAATAGCCTTTGGTAAGTCTAAGGAATGCGTTGGCTCAGTGGATGAAATACTGAGCTTGTTGATCAGAAAGGTCGACAATTCGGTGGTTCGAATCCCTAACATCACGTAACGGAGTGAGTTCCTGTTACTTGTCCCAGCTTCTGCCAACCTAGCAGTTCAAAAGCATGTAAAAATGCAAGTAGAAAAATAGGGACAACTTTGGTGAGAAGGTAACAGTGTTCCATGCGCCTATGGCGCTTAGTCATGCTAGCCACATGACTATGGAGACGTCTTCGGAAAGCACTGGCTCTTCAGCTTTGTAACGGAGATGAGCACCGCCCCCTACAGCCAAAAACGCCAAGCACATCTGTGCGAGGGGAACCTTTACCTTTACGCTTTGGTAGGAAGGTAACAGAGCCTCGGTGGTGTAGTACTGCAGGCTACTTCTGATGACTGCTGGCTACCTGCAATTTGGCGGTTCAAATCTCACCAGGCTCAAGGTTGCCTCAGCCTTCCATCTTTCTGAGGTTGTAAAAATGAGGACCCAGATTGTTGGGAGGGCAATAGGCTGACTCTGTAAACCGCTTGAAGAAGGCTGTAAAGCACAGTGAAGCGGTATATAAGTCTAAGTGCTATTGCTATAGTGTTCCATGTACCTCAGAGTATAGTTGTGCTGGCCACATGACCACAGAAATGTCTTCAGACAATGCTGGCTCCCTTGCCTAAGAAACAGAGATGCTCCTTAGAATCGGACACCACTGGACAGACTAATTGATGGGAACTAGATGAAAGTTTGGTTCCTTTCTCAAACAAGCCAAGGTAAGCCCCTCACTCAAAGGTAATGTTCTGCCCAGAAGGCTTTTCTAGATGCAAATGTGTTTTTTAATTGATGCCAAGGGAATTGCTCTTCTCTTCATGCCAATGTTGCTTGAATTCAGTATTCTTATTGCCAGCTGTAAAATTATACCAGTGCATTCTTCTGTGCCCTTTGGTTCCTTTTTGCATACAATAAACCACTTGCCTTTGGTCCTGCAACAATTTATTTCTGAGAGCAATATATCTAGGGGGATTACTGAAGGATGGAATATTGCCATTTGGGTACATTGTGTAAAATATTCAAAGCCTCTCTTGATGTAAATTGGTCAATGTTTTAAGCTGGGAAGAAAATGCCCATCTTTATTAGGTACTTACATTTATCAAGAGGGATGCTCCATGTCAGAAGGAAATTAGGGTTGATGCCAGTGAGCAAGAAACCAAGAAGGATTACAACATGGAATTCCTCTTGTTGTCCCTTCTTTGACAGGACTCCCTGTCACTCATTGAAAAGATCACTTTCAACATATTGGACATCATTTAGGGGGTGGGTGGGTGAATGTTTCTTTCTGGACCAATTAATACAAATTAATTTTGGAAAAAGCTATTTATGTAGTACTGATTATTTTGCTACTACATGATGTCCCAAAGGTACTTTTTCAAGAGGCAACTGGACTTTCTGGTTTTTCTTTGAAGATGTTTTGCTTCTCATCCAAGAATCTTCTTCAGAGCTGAAGAAGCTTCTTGGATAAGAAGCAAAACATCTTAAAAAAAACATCAGAAAGTCCAGTTACCTCTTGAAAAAGCACCTTTGGGACAACCATGACCTGAATGATGGACAATCTCCATAGACTACTACAGGATGCTTGACTTGGGAATCCTTTGTATCTGAAACTCCTTGCCTTTCTACAGAGAAGAGGCAATGGGCCAAATGTACACAATGCAGGTAGTCCTTGATTTACAACATTTTGTTTAGTGACCATTCAAAATTACAATGGCACTGAAAAAAGTGAGTGACAGCCAGTTTTCACACTTATGACCGTTGTAGCTTCCATAGGGTTCTGTGATCAGAAGTAAGACATTTGGCAATTGACTCATATTGATGATGCTAGCAGTGCCCTGAGGCCATGTGATCTGCTTTTTGTAAGTCAAGGACTACCTGTTTACTTTTTGAGCCTGGTGGTTAATGAGCTTTTCGTGCTGTAGAGCCAAGAACTTAGATGGAAGGAGAAGAGAAAACACTGGAAGTCACAAAGCAGAAAAAAAGTGTGCTCTCTCTTTCTCTCCCCCTCCTTCCCCCACCTTCTCTCTCACACACACATCTGGCAATAAGTGATTCATTTAATACTTCAGTTACAAGCTAGAAGTTGCAACTGTGAGGAAGGAAGACCCAAGGTGCAAATTAAGAGCCTCTTCAATATAATTTAAAACCCATGGGACCATCTTAGGCACTTCAGCAACTCCTTCTGTAAATGATTCAATAATGCTTCAGTAAGATCAGTAACTTATGTAACAAACTTGAACACCAATCTTGTATTTAAGAAGAATTCTTCCTTCTGTGATTTCTGCAGTTTTTGAAATCAAACCCAGTGGCTGAGATTTTCATATCAATTAGCCGCCCAGCAGTCATCAGCCACTGCCCCCATTAGCAGAATTTATATTAATACTGCCTCCATTCAACTACTCATTATGTTTGCTCTCATTAGGCTAAATGGTTTCCCTGGAAGCTATCCCAATGAAATAGCTGTCCAAATTAAAGTGGCATATTAAAGCTGTCTGAATTAAAGTGGCAAAAAGCACTATTTCCTTACCCTTCCCTTTAGTGTAGCTGCAACAGAACAACCTGTTTTGATGATTAGGGAGCATCCAACACAGTCAGCCAAGCCATATGTTAAAATTTTGCTTGGAGCTTCCAGGCTGCTTTTGTGCGGTGTGATGGCTATACAGTAGACTTGGTAGCTCTCCTTCCTTTCTAATGTGTATTGTGTATGCAAAAGCCTCACCATCCTGAGGCAAGCTTGATTGAATGCTTCTCCCTGAGAGACTGGCTTTCTGGAGTGTAGTTGTGCCACATTCCGAGAAACACTTCATTTCTGAATATCTATTGAGCATAATTTCTGAATTATGCTCAATAGATAAATTTGTCATATTTAATTGCCACATCATTGGAGAACTGCATCTCTTCCGACATAGTTGAAGTTCAACTCCTATCACTCCTCATAATTTTTAAAAAATTTTATATCCCAAATTAAAAAAACAAACTCCCCCCCCCCCAAAAAAAAGAGAAGGCAAAATGATAGATAAACAAGACAAACATGGACATAAAACAACAAGAAAAAAGCATACACACATATTATTCCTTCTGAATACTGATACACATATTTCAGCAATAATAGTTCCCTCCTTGCAAAACAGCTCCACAACTCTATTTACCCAGTCAGTTTGACTTACCATCTATCTACTGTACAAAAAGAACAGTTAACAGGTAAACCCAACAGCAAAGCTAAACTTTAAAGCACTCTGTTAACAATCTATTATTGTAATTAACTCACAGAAAGTCCACAATGATTTCTAATCTATCATACACCACTGCAGTCATTAACTCTGGTCTGTCCAGGATCAAATATTCTAGATCAGGAGTGTCAATCTCGCACTGTCACATCGTCATCAAGTGATGTATCATGACTTTTCCCCCCTTTGCTAAACTGGGCGTGGCCAGCTTGTGATACATCAGGCCCGTAGGCTGCAAGTTTGACAGCCCTGTCCTAGATATTTGACAACTCCAACCATCCCTGGCCATTCTTTTTTAAAAAGAGAATGAAAAGCCATTTGTCTGAAATAGCATAGGGTTTACTGCTTGGGTAGGGGGTTGGACTAGAAGACCTTTAAGGTCCCTTCCAACTCTGTTGTTCTGTTATTGTCCTTGCTGGGTGAGGCTGAGGGGAGTTGGCACCACAGCTTGAACTAAAGGCCATATACTACGTAACATCATATGTGGTCTTCTGAAGGCAAGGGATATTTAATTATTTCATTATTGTGATTTACAAGTGCTTTAAAAGGACAGCGAGAATACTGGCAATCAGCTCTAAATATTACAATTTCCTTGGTTCTCAACCTTTTCTTTTAAAGGGAAAACCAAGTGCCAGAAGGAAGAATGTGTTAAGGGTATCCATCCAGGAAGATTCTGTGCCCATTGTGACGGAAAGGGGAACTATCAGCCTATGCAGTGCCACTCCAGCAGCGGCTATTGCTGGTGTGTCAACAAAAATGGCACAATAATTGAGGGCTCTAAAATCCGTGGACGTCCAGACTGTGCTGGTAAAGAGCTTCTTTCTGCTATCAAAGGGGAGAGTTACTCATAGGATGTTTATGGTTGTGAATATTAAATTCATTTGCTGTCCACTTTGCAATCTGAAGCGACTCTGAGTTGCTTACTGTATGATACAAATATCCAGACAATTATAAATACAAAAACAGATTAAAATTACAAAAAATAAAATAAAACAAAAAATCCATAGGTTTGGAGTGGAGAAGCAGGAATACCTTCTCTGTTAACTGCACCACCAACCACCTCCAGCCAATCGCTTTTCCTTCAGGATCCCATAGCCAAGTTTTAAAATATTTTCTGAAGGCTAAAAAAGAGGAGGCAGATCTTACTTCCTGTGCAAGATATTCCAAAGAACGGGGCCACGGCAGAAAAGATCCTTCTCCTGGATCTCACCAGTCAAATTACTTGGTTGATGGGACCTGCAGTAGGCCCCTTTGCAGCATGAATGGGACAGGCCAATCCCACTGGGAAAAGATTGTTCCACAGATACATGCTTTAGTTTAGACAGCTTTAAAGGTAATAACCAACACATTGAGTTGCACCTGGAAGCAGATTTGCCTCCAGCAGCTAAGGCAGGGAGGTTGTTATGCACCAGAGAGCAACACACTCCCATCTGATCCTGTGAGCCTAGTCTCAGAAACAGGGTCTCCCATCTGGAAACATGGGGAACATGGGCCCTGAAGGCCAAGAGATTCTCAAATGGCAATTGCCACACACCCCCCACCTCTGCCCTGCCTTGTTGTGACTTTGGCTGTTGCCAAATCCTAATACCCCCCACCCCGGGCACATCTCAGAGAGGGGAATACTCCCCCCTCTTCAATTAGACATATCTTGGTAATGCATGTCAGGCCGACTTGCCGCTCCCTAAATCTTAAATAAGGGGAGGTGGGCTTGGTATTCATCCTTACAATCAAAACCCTGGGCCTCCAAGAGGCTAATGATTAGGGTCTGGGAGTGAGTTCAGAGGGCTGGAGCACAGCATTGGTCTTTAGCATAGGTGACATCTTCCCCTGCAAAGACCTGCCCTTTGGCTTCCATCTCTATGCCCCATGCCCATCACCACTTGAATGAATTGCCCCACCCTATGTCTTTCAGGTGATCCTTTTCCCTCAACTCTGACATCTCTCTCCTCTGAGGCAGAGACCCCTCCTTCAACCATCCTTCAATAATATATACATAAAATTAGTGGGATATTTGTGCTTGTTTTTATGCATGAGCCAGTGCAATTGGTGTCTGGTTTGATGGAAGTGGTTGCAATTCCTCGTGAGTTTTCAACTGCTCGTCAGAAAAGTTTGATCTAATTTTGCTTTTTGTGTGCTTCATTCTTGAAAAAAAGTTGTTCACAAATGTACACCATGCCAAAAAGCAATGGCATCAATAAAGCGTGATTGTGAAGTGAAGGATATTTTTTTCTGGGATGATATTCTGATATTCTGAAAATCTTGAACCTTTTATGAAATTCCTGCATCAAAGCAGGAATAATCTTATAATCTTAAAGTAGGATTATAGGTACATCCCGATCAGAGAAAAGCTAGTCTTTGTGAACTAATAGAAGATCAGGGGGCTTTGCTTCTGGAGCAGGGGTGTCAGATCTCACCCCGTGGGGTGCTTAAAATCTGGCTGCAGGACCACCCTGGAAAAGGACCAGCTCATGGTCCCTCTGCCAGCAAAAAGAGCTTGGGAGGGCCTCACGCAATTCTCCTGAGCTCTGTTTTTGCTGGCACAGTGTTGCAGGAGGGCCGCTGCAGCAGAAAACAGAACTTGGGAGCCCGTTTTTGCTGGCAGACTACTTGGGCCACCACAGGTGCCCCCCAGCATGAGTGACATTGAGCTGGCCACACCCACCTCATCCCGGGCCCCTGAGGTCAAACATAACCCTGATGTGGCCCTCAATGAAATCAAGTTTGACACCCCTGTTCTAGAGGATCTTTGTAACCCCAAGAAAGCTTCATCCCAGGTTTAAATAATATGTCAGCTGCACAGTTCCTAGGAAAGGAATAGCTGAGGATTCTGAAATACACCCAATAAAGGAATGTTGGTAAACATGGGAACATTTGTAGAGGTAAGAATTTGATTAGGGAAAAGACAACTACATTTGTCAGTGGCTAGATACCTTTTATTGATTTTTTTTGCTGAAAATGGAAAAAATGTAATTTGGGATTTATGGGATTAGAAAAAAATAGAACATGGAAAGAAGGAAGTGATGAACGAAAGAGATGGGAGGGCAATATATAAATGCATATATACATACATACATACATACATACATACATACATACATATATATATATATATATATATATATATATTTGTTTTTTTTAAGTTATCGCGGGTACTTACATGTGTGCTGTTCAGCTTCCTTCGGGTATTATCCCACGTCATTGGAGTTCTGTTAAAGTTGTAGCAATGTTTCAGCAGAATCTCATCTGCCATCATCAGGCTTCTGTATGGATATGGGTCTCACAGCTTCTGGTTTTTAAATTTGAGGCTGGTTCATTCTGATTGGCTGGGAGCCTGGACCTGTTTCATTGGACTTGGAGTTTGATTGATTGGTGTTCCTGGTTTCTTCTGTCTGTTTTGTGGCTTTGATTGGCTGGCAACAGTCTGTTCTTGTGTTGGAGGCTTTTAGTGCAGCTTGGCTCCGTGTGAAGGGACGGCTGCTCTTCATTAGCAAGCTGGGTTTCACCTGGGTGCCTGGTGGGGGGGTTAGGTTGGAGCTATC
>BLBF01000003.1:72965348-72985881 GCA_015471245.1 Laticauda colubrina
AAGAGGTCAGTTCTTTTTTGATTGAGTTCTGGTATTTTTAAAGTCAATTTCATATTCTGTGGCTTTGAGGTGTTGGACCAGGAAAGAGGTCAGTTCTTCTTTTTTGATTGAGTTCTTGTGTGCTTCAATGCATGCTGTTATTCTTCTGTTAGTTTGTCCGATGTATGTGGTGGGGCAGGCAGTGCAAGTAATTCTGAGAAGCATAAAGCCGAAGAAACAAGCCTGAAGATGATGAATGAGACTTCATCGAAACGTTGCCTACATACTCCCAATTTTATGCAGGAGAAAACCCAAATAATCAAAGATCCACATAAAAATACCCACGAAAACCTCAGAAAACAAATACACACATACACACACACAAATATACTATTTTTTAAAATTTATTTATTTATTTGTAGGAATAGCTGGTCACACTGAACCATCAGTCCACCTCACTCACCGCCTCCCCACAACAAAAGCCCCCCAAGGTGGTAATATTTGTTGCACAAATTAATTCTTTCAAATTAAGAAATATTTTCCCAGCTCATTCAATGTGCTAATATTTTGTCTTTGCAGGCAATTTGGATCCTGAGAACATGACCTATTCTGGATACCAAAACTGATGGTTTTCTTGAGGTGACTTGAGGAGAACCCTGTTCAATCTGTTCAGAAGGCTCTCTGGGGCAGTATCCTGCTTTCCATAATGCTTAGCCACAGATAGCCAGGACAGCCTCCCCCAACTTAATATTCTTCAGATGGCCAGCTCTTCTGTTTGCACACTCTGGCTTGCTGGCTAGGAACTGTGTTGAAATCCCATCTATCTGGAGATGCCATGTTAAGTAGGGCTTGCTTAGTGGGACAATAAAGGACAAAAGCTAATGCTACCCACCTCTGATTCAGAAATGGTGCAGATATCACTTGTGTCTTACATTAGCTACAAAAATCTACCATATAATAAAGAACTGGTTTGAATGTTATTCTGAAGGGGAAATAAATCTTGATTATGTCAGCTGTAATATACTGCTGGATGTGTAGGTTTCACAGATTCCATGCTTATGTTTTAGATGCATGTCCAACTGGTTTGCAAAACATCTAAATGTCTTTAGGCTTCATAATGCTGAAACAGCAACAAAAGTTTTTTAGCTATATGCATGTGTGAAGAACATATGTATGGATATAAAAGCTAAATGAGCAACTTCCTTGGTTTGATCAAATTTATTGAAATGGCACCTTAAATATTTCGAACTGTGCATTAAATGTTTAGAATAATTTGCAGGGGAAAAGGTCTGAATAAAAGATGTTTGTGGCAGTACATGGATAAGTTAATAATGCTACAGTAATCTGTGAATATGATTAAAATATCTTGAAAATATGAGGTGGACTTTCCCACTTTAGAGAGCTCAAGCTAGATCCAGATCTTTCAATAATTAATAGTTTTGTTTCTGTAACTAGTATGGTTACCATTCACCTTTCTTTTTTCTTTTTTCTCCTTAGAAAATATGAAACAAGGAGGCCAGCACGTCGGTCTAAGAAAACCAAATTCTCTTCAGCTTGTTTCACTTTTGCTCTGCTTGGATACTGATTTCAAGAATTATTGTAATGGCAACCTGTTTCTAAATTTATCAGTTTAAAATTTATGCTTAAATGGAAAGGAGGGAAGGGTGGAAAGTAGCTTAATTATTACTGTCAACAATGCTGAGTGCAGAATTACTATTTTAGAAAAGTGACCTATGCTTATCCAGGACTTTAACAAATGAGCAAGAAATTTAGATGTTTCCCTGTATAATCAATTCATGCTGTCAGATTTTGATAGTGAATCAGTTAAGAAGATCACTCTGCAAATATTTCAACATCAATCTTGTTCCATATGTTTATTTGCCATCAAACAGGAATTTAAACCATGACAAAGATGTCATTTCTCCAAAATGCTTTCTTTGCAAGGTTTATTTCCCTCAGATTGCTTCTTCTGATTTTACAAAGCCCACCTATTCATATTATTATTTACTTCATTATTTTCTCAACCTTGGGCAGCTTAAAGATGGATGGACTTCAACTCCTAGAATTTGAAGTCCACCCATCTTGAAGCTAAGAAGGCTTACTATATTTTATGTGAATGATTAGAACAAAATCTTTAATACAACTTTCCTGAACTGGTGCCCTCCAGGTGCATTATTATAAGATCAGAAATCTAGGCCAGCATGATCTTTAACATTACTCTCCAAGTCAGTGTTTCTTAACCATGGCAATCTAAGATGTTTGGGCTTCAACTGAGCCAAGAATGGCTAAGAATGGTTGAGAAACCTGTTCTAGGGATTCTGGGAGTTGCAGTCATCTGGCAGACACCAGGATGTAGCAGACTATTTTACAGGGAAAGAGAAATCCTTATTTCCAGAAAGGCCAACTTTTCTAACTGGATGGCATAGGTAGCATGTTTTTCCCCTCAAGAAAAGCTTAGTAGAATATTAGACTTTGGTTTGCTGATGTGTATGCATGCCTTCTTTAGTAGTATCCTTAACATAATCTTTAGAATAGTTATTGAGCAAGATAAGATCAGCAAAGAAGTCTTTAAAACATACTTCTAATTGATAGGCTCTCAAGTTTATATACCAATCCTAGTCTATGGTCTGTTAATGATGCACACTGAATATATAATCACTGACAACAAACTAAGATGATTTTAATTATAAGCTTTTGCAAAATAAAAAAGTAACCAACTAATGAAGCACTCTTCTGCTGAAGTGGATGATTGACCCTTTCACATTCTAGCAACGCACACAAGCTGCCAAAATATCCTCTCCTTTGAAAAAACTGCAATTGCGGAAAGAAGATGCTGCACTATTTTGCTCAATAATTGCTAATGAAGCTATTAATCCTGACACGCTTTCATTTGCCTGTGTGTGCCATCAGGAGGCAAGCATGATGGGGATGCTGCCTTTCTTTTTTGGCCACTGCAGATTTCAGAGAAGGGGGATCAACATAAAGAATGGCTTTCATAGAACGTCCCACACACGACCTTCAGAAGCAAGTTGCAACCGCTTTAATGGGCGTCCTTCCATAGTAACAGGATGAAGGATTGAGGCCATGGTTGAATTCTGCATAGAGCAAGTGAAGCTTGCCAGTCCCCTGCACTTTGCTGACATTCACATTAGGTTGGCCACCACAAGGTGCGATATATAGAGATGGTTTTTATAAAATTTGGTCAGATCCAATGGATTTGCAAAATGCCACTGCCTAGTTATGCAGGGGTGGATGGAGTAGTTAGAGATCAAAACAAACAGCTGGCTTACATAAAAATACTTACGTGAAGAACTTTTTTCAACCACCACCATTTCCCCTTTCCGTACAATTGTTTTCAAATTTTGTAATAACATACGTAGCCTAATACAGTAAACCAGTGGTCCCCAACCTTTCCAGTTCTGTGGACCAGCAACGGCAGGGGTGGGTTGGGGGAAGGAAGTGAGGATAGTTTTGTACACTCGCCTGCTACTTGCATATCCTGGTTTTCAACGGGCCATGGAGCAGTACCAGTCCATGGACTGGGGGGGTGTTGGGGACCCCTGCATTAAACTGTAAACCAAACCTCTGCCATTTTTGCCTGTGTAGCTGGATTTCGATTCAGGTCATGGTATGAACAAGGAACACTACTGAAAAACCTGGCAAACCGTACACAAGGGAGTTAAGCCAATACAACCACTTTTTCAGCATAACTAGTTGTGAGGGCTAATGGATCTCTTGGAGGAGTGAAGCAAATGGGAAGTAGCCAGCTTGTCAGAATAACACTGAAATAATGTAACTTGTAGCATGAAGTAATGTTCCATGCTTCACTTGATTGAAGAAGTTTCTAACCACGGAGTGAGAGGATTCCAAGCACAGGAGAAAACCCTCTCTTGCATACCCAACAAATATCATGACAGTTTTCCTCTAGCTATTCATGCTTACCAAGTTCTTAACAAAAGAGATGCCCCCTCCCAAGTAATACTCCAGATATGCCAAAGAACTATTGGAAACAAGTGCAGATCTATCAACTGCTTCCCTAGAGTTAGAGAAGGCATCTCCAAAGCTTTTTGTGATTTATTAAATTTATACGCCACCATTCTTCCAGTTTGAGGCAACTCTGGATGGCTTACCCTGTGGACTTAAATAGATATTAAGGGGCATTTGAAACTCTGCGTGATATTGGCTTTTTACCAAGGTGCCAAACACTAGTCCTTCATCCCCACAGAATGGAGGATATAACCCAAGAGAAAGGATCAGAATCATTGCAGAAGAGACTCCCCCCATCGTATGATTGGTGACAACGGAAGCCACCGAGTCCCCAAGGAACTGAAATAATTATTCCCTTCCATTCTCTATTTAGTTTCTGGCATAGGTGACAAATCAAGACGTTTTCAATCCTACTTTACATCAAAAAATCACAGAATCACAGATCTCCCGCTCTTCCAGGAAAGGTTTCCCTGCCCTTTCCTAGAGTGACAGAAGTATGTTTTTGATAGAAGCATTGTTTTTCTCTCGGATTCTACTCCTTCGGGACAATATAATCAGGCCATGAGTCATGCAGAGAGGAAGTAGGAAGAATGCTTCTTCTTTACATCCTTTGTAGCTAAACCTTAAAGAAATCCAAAATAATAGTTTTCAAGGTCAGTTAATTATAACTTGCCCCAACACCACAAAGTTCTATGCTGTCATGATGAAGGTAATGGGGCAGGAAGAACTTTAATGTTTCAGGAACTTTCTTGGTTAGGTTGCAAAGGGAAAATCTCCTTTACCTGGAATAATCAAGTTGGAATTTCCTACCAGAATTCCTACAATGCTGTCAAGTCTCACTTCTAGTGCAAGACTGGATTGAATAAAAGAAGAATTGGGTATGAAAAACACACATGACTTTATTTGACAGAAATTGCAGAATCTAGTTGCTTCTTATGCAGAATGTTAGATGCTCTTCACAGCCTGGCTGTTTTTGGAATAGATACTACTTGACTTCCTCTATTCTACTCTTCAGACATTTCAGAGACGCCTGTGGAGAGTATAAAATTGGAAATCTCTATGGGGATAAAGTGGGGGGGCACTCTGGAGGTGATGGAATGACTAAGAATCATTTCCATATCTACTACAAAATACAAAACCTCCTCTTAGTCCCACTAAGCATTAACAAATTGGAGGAATACAGAGTGAGATTCCATAAATGTTCCATGAAAATCTGAGACCTGGGAACGTGAATGTCTCAAAATTAAAAAGGTGAACATAAATGCATGAGCATATTCAGTATGAGATCAGAGATTTGCCAAATTATCAGCAATGTTCAGGTGTGGTGGAGAGATTGTGCACTTGTTTAGGTTTTACACACACACATCTAATTTTTCCAGTCAAAATCTTTTATCTTTTTATTAATAAAAAAGGAAGGATAAGACAGAAAGCCAATCCAGAGACAACACAATTTACTACATGCTGGACATAATGAGAAACAAAAGATGTCCCTTCTTAAAAATGAAAAAAAAAAGTTGACTTTTTTAAAAAAGTAGCAGGAGCGAAGGGATATGGTTTCTTTAAAAATATAACTCTTAAGTGTCAAGGAAAAGGAAAAAAGGAAAGAGAAACAGCAATTTAAAAATATTTCAGTAAACAAAGCCAACTTTTTTCTCTGCACATGACTCTTCTGAGAGATCTCTTCAGACATCCAGATCCTTTCACTTAATGATACAAGTTGTATCCTTCTACCAAGCCCACATCCAGGTCACTTGAATCACAGTTTCTCAGCTTCAAAAGTCACCAGTAAAAATAGTTATAAATTAAATTCAATCTCTGACATTTGGTTTTGTTGTTTAAAAATATAAATGAATAATTCTCTTATAATTAATGTACTTCCATTCTTCATGTTGAATTACAAAGCTACTGCAAAGAGGAGACAAAAGACAAAATTAGGAAAAGGACTGTTATGGGGAGGTGAGAGAAAATAAATGATATTTCTGAAATTCTTTAAAAACACTTAATTGTTCTACTTTAGATTTTGGCAATCATTTTGCCCTGAAATGAGAGTTTGTCAGGTCTTCTCAACAATTAAAAGAAGTATTTCAAACAGATTTAGATATTCAGCAAATCCAGAAAAGATTTCTCTTTTTCACCTCTGATTGAAGTTATCTAAAATGGAAAGTACTGGAAGACCCTTAAAAAAAAGAAAAATAGCAAGAGGCAGAACTTGATGAAATCAGTAGGTTCTCAAGTTCAAAGCTATGGTGATCTGAATACATAGAATTTCTGTAATATAGCTTACAACAGTTCAATGCCTTCCATATAAGGGATCAAAGTTGGGCACTATGGGGTGTTAGAAGTCAAAAATATCTGGAGTTCAGCTGACTAGGAAGAGATCTAATTTACAAATATCTAATGTTAACAGGAAGTCTACAATGCTAAGACATCGATCAAATTAATTAAAACTGTACTACATTACAATCATACATCAGTAAACATAACCAATAAAGACAAAGTAAAACTAAGATCAGCTTTGGCTCAACTGCTGATAATTACAATCATGCAGATTTCCTGACATCACAGGAGTATTTGCCATTGCTTTCTTCTTTCAATCAAGGTGGTTTCATCATATACATGGTACATGCTATTTTTTGGGCAATGAAAAAGAAAGTTAGCCACTGTTTTCTTTTGGACTTTTTTTGGTCTGTCTTCCTAATCTGGATGATTGCCCAGTTTGGCCAACACAAACCAGCTAAAACCCTCCAAAACATGTAGTCACATCATGTAGGGCAGACAGGCAGAATATTAGCAGAGTACATCCATGAACACCAGCTAGCAGTCTGAAGACACAATGAAAACTTCTTAATATCTCAACACATGGACAGACTCAACCATAGCTTCAGCTGGGAAACTGTGAACATCCTAAGCCTAGCCAAGTTGAAAAATGTTAGAGAATTCCTGGAAACTTGGCACTCAGACAAATCAACCATGAACAGTCACATGAATACATCCTCTCCATAGCAGCCAATATCCAGATAAGCAGGGATTACACCAGGTAAACAATCAAGCAGGAAACAATACTCTTAATCAAGGAACTATCAAGGAGAAAACCACACCCCCACTAAAACTGGTAGAGTAAAATACTGTATATTAACAGGGAGCAAACTCCACATTCACTGCCATTGATATTACCTACTTGGATATTGAAATGTCTGCAAGCAAATCACCAAGCCCAAAGAGTACCAAGGACTCCACAGTTCAACCCCGAGGCACAGTTACTCTCTATTATTGTAACTGTCATGGCATTTCTATGATTTCTCATCAAAATATTAACCTAGCCCAATCCTACTTAATTTTGAAGGTATACCTCCAGGAGATGGGCCTCAGTCCCTTTGTTTCTCTCCCAGAACTCCCCCTTGATTGTGTCCACAAATTTTGGTTATGCAGTTCCTTGATATTTACAGGTGGGAAACAACAGAAAACATTTGTGTATGTCCTAAAATAGGTTGATTCATTTCAAACAAATCTACAACAACATCAAAATCCTGTCCCCATCTCACATTTTATCTTTGCCCCCTTCACTGCATCCACAGCCCTTCCACCATATCTTAAATGCATTCCCACATCTCACAAGGATGAAAGGTGATCTGACCAGTGTTCCAGTATCTCAGGGGCTGCCACAAAGAAGGGGGAGTCAACCTATTCTTCAAAGCACCTGAAGGCAGGACAAGAAATAACGGATGGAAACTAATCAAAGAGAGAAGCAAACTGGAACTGAGGAAAATTTTCCTGAGAGTTTGAACAATTAATCAGTGGAACGACTTTGCCTCCAGAAGTTGTGGATGCTCCAGCACTGGAGGTTTTTAAAAAAGAAATTGGATAACCATTTATCTATAGCTGTGATGGTGAACCTGTGGCACGCAGAGCCATCTCTCTGGGCACGCCAGCCGTCGCTCTTCTGGTTCTTGCGCACATGCTGGTCTTCATGCGCATGGGACTGCTGGAAACTAGAAGCACAGCTTCCCGGCACCGGCATATGCGCCGGGGAGCTGCTCTTCCAGTTTCTGGCACTCCCCTGCTCACGCACGCACTCCCATTTCAGCACTTGATGCCGAAAAGCTTTGCCAACACTGGTCTATAGAGTTGCAGGTATAGGGTTTCTTGCTTGAGCAAGGAGTTGAACTAGAAGGTCCCTTCCTGTTTATTCTGTTCTGATTTTCTGACTTTATTACAACTTGAAAAATTATTCTGCAAGAGTTTTACTTCTATTTGTTCTCTTCTAAGCACTGCTGGCAGACAAGTGAAACTCATTGTTAAATTCTAAATGAAAAACAATTTCTTTCCCATCCACTCACTTTGAAGTCAGTTTCACGTAACTGCCTTTCTATGACTGATAACTTCCTGACAGACCTACAGCTCCTCTTGTTCCAACTGAGCACAGGGATGGCGATAGATTAAGGAGTGCTCATCTAACATATAATAGGCAGGGATGGCTCAGCATACTTACATGTTCATGCCTCCTCTGGAAGGTTACCCGTTTTCTGAAAAAAAATCACAAAGCAAATGATTTCAATTTGTTCTTTTCACACATAAATAACAGAGAGCGATGAATAATGTGCTAAGAAATATAGACTGTGTTTTGAGGAAAAAAACACCAACCACAGAGACTTCTCAATTCTTCAGTGGAATCAAGAGCTCAGTTTCAAAAGAACAGTTTGGCTTTCATTTGCGTTGAAGAAAGATACATAATTGGGGAAATGTGTCTTTTGTGTAAATATGTTCTGAAGTTTCAGGAAGATAGGTAAAAGCTAAGCAAAGCAAAGAGTGTAATTTGTCTTATTCAACATCCGTGCAAAAGAACAGATGGAATGTTTCATACTAAGGAACTGTTGGCCTCTAAAATACAAAAACAACAAAATCTGTCACTTCCTTCCTGATTTGGTTTAATCCCTTCCAATACTGAACTCTAGAAGAAGTAAACCTTTTAGATTGTATTCGAAGATTTATTTATGACCTTGTCTGTATTTCCAAGTGAGGTATGTTTTTCAGTATCCCACCTGATATATTACCCAATCCACACCTAGGCCAGGGGTTGGCAATCAAGAGCCATTGGGAATCGTTTCCCACAGAAAAGAAAACAAAAACCCTTCCCACACCTGACTATTTCCTGAGCGGCCACAAAACTAGTGTAGGTAGTTGAATTAAAGATTCTGTTTTCTTCTGAAACTTTTCTTTTTTTGGATTTATCCATGGCTGCCCTACCCGGGGGGTTGAAAAGCTCACTAAATCGCATGCCGGTGGGTGTTGCACATTGGCAGTTGTGACACATATTTTGAGTGATAAGGAGCCACAGCAGAGGGATGAAAGAGCCACATGTGATTCCAGAGTTAGGCTAAAGCACCTCTTCCCCCAAAGGAGTCTCCTGGAAACACTGCTTTTGTGCAGAAGTGCGTAAGAAAATTACTCTTCCATTTAACGGTTTTTCTCTTCCATCACATGAATAATAATCAACCTAGGGAACTTTCTGGGGGCCACTTTCTGGGGGCCTCGAATTGTACACCTGTGCTCTGAAAAGACTTTTGGAGCATTAAAGAAAAAAAGCCATGAGTTTAAGGGTAGGTCTATACACTCACTGAAGTCAATATATGCCTGAGTCAGATAAATACAAAACGAGACCAATTACTCAAAGTCTACTGACCCATTCAATATGTACCTGTTCCAGACTGTAACAAATCCAATTAATGGTGGGGGGGGATTTCCCCTCTGCACACTCAATCTTGTGCTGGTTGATAAGAACAGTTCAATTTGTACCAGATACATATATTAAAGGTGCTTTTTCAAGAGGCAACTGGACTTCCTAGTTTTTCTTTGAAAACGTTTCTCAGTGAACTACGTGCAGATCTGCACACTGCAGAACCAAAACAACCGCTTCATAAACGCACTGCATAACATAGGAGAACAAACCCATCAGGACAAGATTCAGCGGTCCCTCTTCATTTAAAAGGCAAAGGCCATTCTTTTGAAGGCAGCAAAGTCCACCTTTTGGACAGAGAGGATCGCTGGTTTGAAAGAGTGGTCAAAGAGGCCACCTATGTCAAAATTGAACAGCCCTCTCTCAACAGAGGGAGAGGGATACAACATCATCTATCTCCAGTCTATAACAGTCCTTTCAACAGTTCCAAGGAGGCTCTACACCAGGGGTGTCAAACTTGCGCTGCCACATGACATATTGCGACTTCCCCTCTTCACTAAAATGGAGGTGGGTGTGGCCAACACATGACACATCCCGCCTGCGGATGGTTTGACACCCCTGCTCAACACTTATTTGTACCACTCAAGTGAACCTGAGGACATAGATAAATCTCCAAGTGGCCTCAATGACTCTCTAAAAAAAAATGCAAATGACCAAAGTTCTGCAAGGAATATAAATCCTTCTATTCCCCAGCATCCAGTCAGAGCTGAAGAAGTTTCTTAGATGAGAAGTGGAAATGTCTTCAAAGAAAAACCAGAAAGTCCAGTTGCCTCTTGAAAAAAAGCACTTTTGGGACAACCATGACCTGGATGCTTGAGCATCTTCATAGACAGTTCAAAACAAGAATATTATTTCCTACCTTCTTTTTCTTCTTTTTCTTCTGTGACCCATCTGCATCAAGTCTCTCAACATTTTTGCTCTTCTTTTTCTCTGTAAGACATTTAACAGGACAGGATAAACAATTCAGATTTCATCTTTTAAAAAAAACACATTTTGGGGCCATTTGAAAGCACATTCCCAGCTTTGAATGATTTTAAGTACAGGACCGGTTGTACCAAATTCCCCAAGATACTTTATTTCTTGAATTCCAATGCCATTTAAGGAAATGCTTACTACAACATGTCAAGAACCTGCATATTGTGAATGAGTGCCAAAGTTATGCTAGAAAAATCTCGTGCCAAGTCAGCTGTTTTTCTACAAACATCCAGATTTGCATCTGAATCTCCTATTTATTGCATTGTTGTTATTATTATTTTTTGGCTAAAATTATATGCAAAGATGCCTTGATCTGAACAAACCCGCATTTAGCAACTTCAAGCGCAATGGATCAATTTACCATCCAAAGATCCTTCCCCCACCCCAATAAGGGATAAATACATTGCAAATGAGTATTCCAGATAAGCCAGTTAAATTAATTTCCTTCATTTAATCATTACAGAGCAATTTATACCATTTGCCTATAACTGCCTCAGTAATGTAATTCAAAACCCTCTCCTCAAATTGACCATTATAATGAGGTTTCACTGTGTTGCTGCTAATTTAATCCAGGCATGAGGACTCAGGTATTTATTTTCTCACTAAATAGGATAGCAAAAGAGGTGGTAGAATAAGGAAGTCCTGAGAAGGCAAGAAAAGATAGGATTAAGCAACTGAAGTCAGCCCATAAGTAACTTTTAATGCAGGTAGTCCTTGACTTAAAACAGTTCGCTTAATGACTGTTTGAAGTTACAACACTGAAAAAAGTGAGTTATGCCAGTTTTCACACTTATGACTGTTGCAGCATCCTCATGGTCACGTGATTTACCTTTGGATGCTTGACAACTGATTCACATTTATGATGCGTGAAGTGTCCTGGGGTCATGTGATCACCTTTTGCAACCTTCTGCCAGGTTCACTAAACAACTGTGTTACTAATTTAACAACTGTAGTGATTCACTTAGCAAATGTGGCAAGAAAAGTATTAAAATGAGGCAAAACTCTCTCAATACATTTCTCACTTAACAACATAATTTTTGGGCTCCATTGTGATTGTAAGTTGAGGACTGCCCATAATTGCTTGCTGGCAGAGACATTCACTAGGCTAGATTGGGGAATAAAACAATGTTTATGCTCATCACCCCATTTCATCCTTCACTGCAAACTTTCAATTCAGGTACATATGAAATGTTAACAGCATGTCTGGGACAATGTCACAGAACAGCTGCTCTGGGGACTTGTGGTTATAAAATAGCCATTTACTAGGAGGCTGATTGGTGTTAATGCTCCTTATCATTCCCTTTTGTCACTATGATGCTATCACCACCACCATCCAACACACCTTTTCTTTTTTTCCTGAACAGATGGGCACATTTGTAAATTTATCTGCAGCCATGTGCTGTTATTTTCTATGAATTCCTAGGAGGATAATTCCCAAGTCTTCCTTGGGCACAAAGATAACTCTTAAAGTTGGCTTGTACCATGTTACTGTTGAAGCTTCACATACATGACACCACACAGAAAATCCCAATAATAATCTACACTATCATAATGGTTCAACTTTGAACTTGGCTAAGAGAGTTGTTAAAACCCAAACATAACACCATGCTAAAGCATATCCAGAGTGAAACCAAATCTGCTTCACTATCTGGACACATAAATAAGACAAATGCACAGCATACAACACCTTCCTGGCTCCTCTTCCTAGGAGTGAAGATTGCTCCATTTAAAGAAATAAGATGGTTGGTATTCCTCTGAAAAATTAATATTTTCAGCATTTATAATCTGATTTAACAATGTATTTGTAGTTGAGTTACCATGTATTATATACACATTCTGGAGTTACTTCAAATAGAAGAGATGGTATGATCTCCTGAAAATCTGAATAAAAATCCTAATCCACCATTTCCTAAACTGTCGTCCTCTGAATATGCTGAACCTTGCTCCCTAAAATCCTTGCCAAAGGCAGGTTGCCATAAAATATACTCCTTTCTCCTGAGTGATGGTGAGAGATTTTGTCAATCATGTTACAGACAATGAAAGATGAAACCCTCCAAAATCAAGATAACATTATAGAGACAGTGCTAGGGGAATAATAATAATTAAAAAAAAGAACTGGAGAGGAAAAGAATATTAATAACTCATGTTTAAATTCTCATTTTTAGTGATATATTCTGACTGTTAAGATCACTGAGTTTTTCTGGAAAATTCACTGACAGGAGAAACCAAGACTGTTGATTTAGACTAGAATCTCATTGAAAGATATTAGTAATGTGAGTTTGGACAAAAGAGTAGCGGAGAAATTGAATGTGGCATTTGTAATTAACCTTTCAAATTAGAAGTCACCAAGTTAGAAAGAGTTTTATTTAACTACAGTGGCTAGCAGAAGGAGATTCAACAGGCTTAAAAATCTTGGAGGGTTTAGTCCAATTTAATAATAACATTTTAAGTACAGCAACAGCACTCAGACTTCTATATCGCTTCACAGTGCTCTTACAGCCCCCTCTAAGCGGTTTACAGAGTCAGCATATTGTCCCCAACAATCCGGGTCCTCATTTTACCAACCTCGGAAAGTTGGGAGGCTGTGTCAACCTTCAGCCTAACGAGACCCGAACTGCCAAACTGATGGCAGCCAGTGATCAGCAGAAGTAGCCTGCAGTACTACATTCTAACCAATGAGCCACTGTGGCTCATAAGAACCATATCCTAAAAGCCCTGATTAAATGCAGATCAAAATTACACACAGAGATACATCTAGTTTGGGGATTTCTAAAAATCAGAGCTCATCTCAGAGACATCTCTCACTCCCCCCCTCCCCAAACATGTTACAATGTGAAAAAGTAATTCCTTATCCTCAGTTAAAACAATTCAATTAAAGAAGCAACCCAGTCAGTTGTATGAGTGCATCATTACACAATCAAAATTAATTTGAGGTAGCCCTGCCATTAGCATTTCAAATTATGATCCTCTGGTACTCTTACTACATAGATTTTAGAGGTATGTTATACCCTACTCAAAATAATTTTTCCGAAGACTTCCATTAAAAAAAAAGTCAATATCTATCAGTCTGAAACAGATTACATATCCGTTAAGGCTTTACCAATCAGACACTTAATCTTAAATTGGAGATCTGGGACAATAATGAATCTTCCCAAGATCAGTTAACTTGTTGATATCACAAACGTGCAACATAAAATCACCTCGTAAGTCACAAAGAATTGCAAGAGAACCTCTATGGCTCTCCAGATCACTGTTATCTTGACTCAAGTCAATGTGAATAACTCAACCCAATATGCAAGTAATTTTCACTGAGTGAAAATGGGGCTCAGTAGAATAAAAGGGTCAAAAAGCCACTGCTGATAAAGAACAAATTAGCCAAAATATACAGCGTCTTCCACAGAAATGTTCTATCAACAGATGAAACAAAAGTGGATACATGGGAAACCAAACAGTTTTCTAAAATAAGAATCTCGTATCAGCTATAACGATGGAGATAACAATGTCATGTGTTGGCAGATATTTTTCTGGATGATCTGCCATCATTGAAGGAAGTATGGATTTTACAGGATAGCGTCACCTAACTATTCTGTTAGCTGAAGCTGAATTTCTGTTCTGACCAAGGCATATTGAGACACTAACAAACATATGTTTGTCCCAAACCCCTTTTTTATTTCAAAGGCTGTGAATTTTAGTCATTCACAGGTCATAATGAGTCTCAAACAGTTTGTAAATAGTCCCATGGAAGTCTGCCAAAGTCCTTCAGGGTAAGTCTGATAAGCATGCACCTTTATCTCCCTTGGAATGCAGCCAATGTCTAAATTTCCAATTAGTTATATAATGCCAAATGGAACACAAATTCAACACAGAGCTTCAAGTTTCAAACTGACCAGTACGAACACAATTGCTTCCTCCAAAGGTTAATGTCCCTTTGCTTCTCCCCAGACTCTTGGACTGGCCCATGTTCCTTCCCACTGTCTGACTCTGCTGCAATCTCCACAGGCTGCTGGCAAACCATAACAAATTCATAAATCAAAGCAATGATCTCAAAGGTACAAACTTACAAGGAACAAAATGGATAACAAAATGGATGAAGGAGGCAAATTCAATATTTTGGAATGGTCAAGGCAAACTCCAGATCTAAACCTCATGGAAATGTTGTGTAGGATTATGGAAAAAGCAACATGTAATGGAGGAATAGATCAGAATACTTGTACAACAATGTTAAAGACATGCTGCCAATTACAAAAAGAGTAAAATAGTAACCGAATCGAAAATAGCAATTATTTGTATGTTGAATTCTTTTGTTTCTAAAATGAAATCTGTCATTTGGTCAAATGTCAGCACTATTTCTGCACTTCATCTTTTTATATGTTTATACCTGTATAAATATAGTCTACCTGTTTACTCAGATTCACACGAGACCCTGACAAAATAGGATAAAAACCAGAAAAATCTAAAAGAGGACAAATGCAATATGTACAGAAAACAGAATATCTGGGTGGTTTTTATACATGACAAATAATTTCCACTCCCTTTTTTTAGATTTGTTCTTTTCTATAGCATTTTGAGGTCTTTTCTTGTATACATTAGTCAAGCAAAGCAGAGTATGGAAATAAATGGTTTTTTTCCCTCTCAGTAAAGAGGGTAACTTATATTAAGATCAGTAAAATCTGAGTCTCCATACAAGAGGCTCTTTCCTTCTTGTTCTCCCTTTCCTAGTAGAAGCCTATAACCATTTCTGTTTGAGAATCCGGCCAGCAACTCAAATGCCTCAGCAGGAACTACTGAATTGGCTGGAGCTGCTCTTTGAATAGCAACATTAATAGTACCCCAGCAACTGCCTCTCTCTTAGGGTTTACAGTGGCTCTCTAAATGCAGCCTTCTTAAGATCAACTCATCTGTCTGTGGACACTGTGAGCATATGCCTGAGCTGGGAAAGTTGCCTCCATTTCAATTTTAAAACTACGGGGCAAAGGAAGCCATTTTCTAAAACATATCCTAGCTTGGCTCTTCAGCCTCCTCCATCTGTTCCAGCCAGAAAATCAGAAAGAAATAATGGATAATTGTATATCAAATAAGTTAAATACAGGAACATTGTATTTTGCACCCAGACCATGTGCTTTTCTACAGTGAAGGGCTACTGTACCTCCCCTTCAGAAGGTAGAAACTGTTCCACCAAAAGCACTACTCCAGCTGGGAACACTGAGGGACATTTTACTCAGGGGTGGTGAACAAATCCAAAACCAAAGGACTGCTTGTTTGGGATGGTGTCAGAGGAAGACTGATTTGGTGGGATAATTCACATGGGGATAAAGTAAAAGAGTTGGTTAAACTTGTTTTTAACCTTGGTTCTGTGTTGATTCAAACTTTTTCTACTAAAAAACTGACAACCTCCAAAATAGGAGAGGCACTTTGATGTAGTGGTTAAAGCACCAAGCGAATTCTAATTCTGTCTTAGGCACAAAGTCAACTGGATAACCTTGGGCCAGTCACTTTCTCTCAGCCCTAGGAAGCAGGCAATGGTAATCCACTTCTGGGAAACTTGCCAAGAACACTGCAGGGACTAGGCCAATTAGTTGAATTGACTTGAAGGTACCTGCTCACACAAAAGTGTCTAAGAGAAAAAAAGGGATATTACAGAACAATCATAAAGTAGGTAACATCACATTTTAAGGAAAACTGTAGTTTGTGCATCCAAATGTTGTGGACCAACCCTAGATAGAAGAACAAAAAAAGGAAGGTGACCCTGAGAATCAGAGTGGGATAAGATAATTTGGAATCAGTTCAAATGATCACTTGAATATGAACCAGCAGTGTGCAGCTGCCGCCCAAAAAGCTAGTGCAATCCTGGCTTGTATAAACAGAGGCATAGAATCAAGATCACGTGGAGTATTAGTGCCACTTTACAAAACCTTAGTTAAGACCACACCTGGAATACTGCAACCAATTTTAGTCACCACTGAGATGATCAAAGGCCTGAAGACTAAACCATATGAAGAATGGCTGCAGATTTTGGGTCTGGCTAGTCTAAAGAAAAGAAGAGTTAGGTGTGACATGACAGCAATATTCCAGTATTTAAGGGGCTGCCTCAAAGAAGAGTTGGTCAAATTATTCTCCAAAGCACCAGAGGGCAGGACAAGAAACAATGGTTAGAAACTAATCAAAGGGAGAAGCAATCTGGAATTAAAGAGAAACTTCCCAACAGTGAGGACAATTAACCAGTGGAACAGCTTGCCTCCGGAAATCATGGGTGCTCCATCACTGGAGGTTTTTAAGAAGAGACAAAACAGTCAACTTATCTGAAATGGTATAGGTTCTCCTGCTGAAGCAGGGGACTGGACTAGAAGTCCTACAAGGTCCCTTTCAGCTTCACTTCACTTCACTTCACTTCTTCTATTCCATTCCATCCCTACTCTACCTCAGATTCTGGGGCTCAAAAAGGACTGGGAGCCTCAGAGAAAAGAGGAAGTAATTAAAGCAGAACAAGCCCATAGAATGAGGAAGAGGCTGCAAACAAAACAGGAACCAGAAGAATGTTAAAGAGCAGACCTAAATATGTCTTCTGAAATGTTTCTCGCCTACCCATTTCACTTAATTGCTTTTCTTTAGACTGGAACCAAGATGTATGTTGGAATAGTTTCTTTATACAAGTATAAAGGGGGGAAGGGGGGAATGGGAACGTCAAAGTGCACATACTGAATAAACCTTTCCCCACATATTACTCCCTTTTACCAACACAAATGAGCTGGTAATAATTGATAAAGCATTGATAAGTGCTTATTGGTAAGCAATACCTCTACTGGGGGGTAAGTAAAACTGTAGTAAGCAATACCTCTACTATGGGGGCAGCAGAATGTACTAAATAATGAAAAAAAAAGAAAAGAAAAGAAAAATAGGACCAGGAACATTAATTAGCACCCAGCTTTGATATGCCCACATGGAATAAGGGATGGAGTTCTCACTTTTATCAGACTTCTTTTCTTTGCTGTCTTTTTTCTTTGTTGATTTGATGCTGTCTGAAGATTTGGATTTCTTTTTCTTCTTTTTTAACGGTGTCTCTTCTGCACTCTGCATTTTAAGCTTCTTGCCCTTTGAAACCTTAGAGCCAGTGTCCTCATTTGCCAGTTTCCGTTTCTTGGATGGCTTCTCTTTTTTTCCATTTTTCGATGTCTTGGCCTTTACCACAGGGTTAGCCTGGGCCCCTTCTGGGGTACCTTGTTCTGTGTCCTGCTCTTTGTTCCCAAGGAGCTCTTTGAACGATGGGGAGAGTGACTCTGGCAACTGTACAGCAGATGTCTCTTGGCCTTGGCCACTGCTCTGAGCCTTTGTTGCAGCTTTCTTTGCTGGGGGAGGCTTGGAGCTGCTGCTTTTCAGCTCCCGTTTCCCTGCCCCCTTTCCTTTAGCAGCTGCTGCTTCCTTTCCAGAAGAAGGCAACAAAGTGGTCTCTGTAGAAACAAAGTTTTACAATTTAGCAACTATTACTGTATATACTCGCATATAAGCCGACTCTAAAACTCAATTTTTTTTTTTATCAAATTAAGGGGTCGGCTTATACACGCATAAATCTGATCTCACACAAACGAACTGACATGACGCCACTTCTCAGATCACGCAATATCATCGATATTACCATACAGTCATACATACATACAGCACTTTTTTTTTTTTTACTCTGGGCGCCTCCATTTTGCTTTTTTTATCACCGGATCATAACACGCTGTGATTGGTTAGTCATTCACGTGACCACTTTCGTGTTTGCGATCGTCACGTGCAACATCAGATTCTTTACATACCGGGTAATTAACTTAATATTGTTTCCTACACAAATGCTTTGATAATGAACCTTCATCAGTGCACTGCATATTGATACTTTTGTTATTAGCCCAAACAACACACCATGGTATTTGGAGGTCAGCTTATATGCGAGCTTTTGCAAAATTCCTCATTTTGGGGCAGTTTTTTAAGGGTCGGCTTCTACGCAAGATCGGCTTATATGCAAGTATATATGGTAAGAACCTGATCCCTATAAAGTACTGCTAATTTGTGGGCCAATCATTCCAACTTAGCTGGGGAAAGGCTTGGCCTAATTAACTTTTAAAACAAGACACTTTCTAATTTACAGAACTGTTTTACAGTTACACCTAACTAGATGTATTTCTATTCTAATCTGTCCAATTAAAAGAAAAATACATTTTATTAGGACAATTTTCTCCTGCACAAAAGAGCATTATCTCAGAATTTTGCCTTAAAATTTAGTCTTAACAATATTAAAAACGTTGCATTAGATTAAGAATTAAACATTCTCCAGTCTCAGATGCTCCATAGCCACTAGACAGTTTTGTCTAGTGGTTAAGGCACCAGGACTCCCCATTCATGAAAGACAGGTGGGTGACTTTGGGCCAACCACTCTCTCTCAGCCCAAATCACCTCACAGGATGGTTGTTGTTGTGGGGAAAATAGGAAGAGGAAAGTGTTGAATATTTGTGGCACATGAGTTATTTGTGAAAATAACAATGGTGGGATACAGATAAATAAAATTAATAAAACCGATAATAATAAGCCAGGCTACCCAATGATAGAAAATGTATCTTCATTTAGAAAGAATCAAGCCCGTTATGTAACAAGATCACAAATTTTCAACTGTAACCGAACCATTCAATATCTCTCTGCACAACACAAATCTCAGAGAATTCTTCAAAACATAATGAGATTTTGAGAAAAACAAATATAGCAGGATCCTTTCTTGATCCAGAAAATCTTCACTTGAAGATTGAAATAAGTATATAAACTTGGATTTGAAAAAAGGGGAGATAGTCCAGTTGCCTCTGGAAAATGAATTTGTTGGGATATACAGATAGTTCCTGAATTTCTAAAAAGTGGGATGGGACAACTTGCTACAGCCAACTCGCTGCAGGAAAAGTGATAGTTTAATTTAATTATTTAAAATAAAATTTAAAAATATTTTAATTTTTGCTGTTCACATTTCATTCTGTCCCTTTTTTTGCATCTTTTCTTTAATGATTCTATCCCACTATTTCTTTAATATTAGTGCAACTCTTGTCCTGCAGACAGTTTGCCATGGCAAATTGGCCATTGTGAATTGTCACAGACTCTCTAAAAAGTGCTTTCCTTTAAGTCTTCTGTACCAATAGTTCCTTCAAAGCCAACCTTTTTTCGGTGTGACAGTTTTCCCAGTGTCGCTATCGCTTGAAGAACTGTCAGTTGATGACGTGCGGTTAGGAGACGCTGGCTTCCCAGAAGACTTTGCTTGAGCACCGACAGAACCCTGTTTGGAGAGCAGGGGATTTGCTACCACAGTGGATGCTTGGATCTTGTGAGGACCTGATAGCCCTGTTAAAAGAGACTAGGAGTGAAAAAAAGAGAGAGAGAAATAATGAATGAACATGTGATTAATAGCAAGGGCAGTTAACAGAGTGATATATCCCAATCTCTTCAATTAGCAAAATTTATCAGTATCTGTTTAGTTCAATACTTTTCACAACTTCATAGCAGTGGTGACACATGAGAGAAATGGCATGAAAGAAAGATTTACCAGAGCTTTTATTATTGCCTTCCAAGTCTGATGTCCATTATTCTGACCGGACATTTTAGGAAGAACTCCATTCTCGATACTGTATGAAAGAGTCTGGATAGGGAAGGCTGTTTTAGATGTATTATTTAATCAACAAGTTTATATAGTTGCCCAACTCACACATAGGTGAGTCTGGGAGGCTTACATTTAAAAATGTAAAAGATCTGCTGTTCAGCTTCCTTCGGGTATTATCCCACGTCATTGTAGTTCTGTTAACAGAACTACAATGACGTGGGATAATACCCGAAGGAAGCTGAACAGCACAT
>BLBF01000003.1:72990881-73033728 GCA_015471245.1 Laticauda colubrina
GTTTGTTTGTACATGTTTGTTTGTTAAAAATTAATAAAATTCTTTATTAAAAAAAAAAAAATAAGCTACTTGGATACATGCATTTAGGGGGTGACATTCTGGCTACAAATTGAAGGGAAAGGGCTGTCAAACTTAAGCTCTTGAAAAAAAAGACACACAACACACGGCTCAAGCTGAGCACATACGGCCATGCAAGTCCAAGTTCCTTCAAAACTTTTTTTTTTTCCTCTAATGAACTTGTGTAATGTGTAGGCTAAGCCATGGAAAAATGTGTAGGCTGTCAACACAGTTGTTGAAAAAAGGAAAACAGAGTGGGGAGCTGTTAAATGCTCCAATTTTCTAGAAAAGGAGGGGAAGTATTTATATGTTGTATGGATTTATGACCTGCAGGATAAATTTGCTCCTCTGTTCATTCCCTCTTAAATATGCATTTGGGAGATTGTTGGCGTTTACTACGGTCCCATGCATGCATGCAAATCTAATGTGTCACAGATCTACAGTTGGTACCACACATTGCTTATAAAGACAACTTTTATAGCTAAGGCACAGCTTAAATTGCAACTGAAAACTGCTGCTGTATGCATAGTACAGTTCCTCCTGCAGCTATTGAAAGCTCTGTATTTTCATTAAATCAATCCATCCTGGTTAGTACAAGTTCAGAAAGCATGCACCCAACATGCTAACTATGGAGGTTCAGATTTTATAATCCTTTGTTCAGAGGCATATTGTAGGTTCATGGCTTGTGCAGACAAGGTATACTTGTCGACTCCCAAGGAAAAGGTGATTTTACCATAAAAGAAAGACGACCTATCACTTTTATTTTTACAATAAGTTACTTTATCTTTCATCTTACCATTCTAAGACCTTTCTTAAACTCTGTTCTATTGTCCTTTATTAGCTGTTTTAATTTCTATTTTTGGCAACTTTATGAGGTAGACTCTATAGTAACAGAATCTTTAAAGTCTGAAGGTGCTTCTTCCGCCATCCTCATGTGAACCAGGGAGAAGCTTGCCTAAGATGCCTTCCCAAGTTATTTTCTTGGCTCAGGCTCAGGCCACTTTTATCTGACTTGTCTTGGCAGGAGCTCTTCCTCATGTCCTTCATGGCTGTTCCCATCTTTTCCAATTTCTGTCCTATTTTCTACTATTATTATACTTTAATTAAGTTCTGATTACCTCAATTCTTATCTCCCTATATGTGGATCCTAAATATCCTTTCCTTACATTATTTTCTTTCCTTTAGACTTTCTTTCTGTGCATCCTATTCTAGTTTGTCAATTCTCTCTTAGTACTATTGATATCAGTCCCATCAACCAGCTCTCCATGGATGAGATCTCTGCTGACTGGGGCACTGCTTTTACTGTTTCCTATTATTAGCACTGGGACAGGGTTTTCAAGATCTTGTGAGGCTTCAATTTCAGTCTATGTAAGCCACTAATTCATTTCTGTGTCTCTCAGCCCTCTCCTTTCCTTCCAGGTTTCTTTCATTCCCAGGGATCCACCTCAACTCCCTTCTTGTTGCTCTGACATTCGTCCTTGCAAGTTGCCCTTTCCTTGATGTTTGTATGCTCTGGATTGGTCCCTGCTCTTGGCTTTGCTGTCACATTTGGCCCTCCCATCCATATGTGATCAGCTGCTGCTTTACCTAGCATCCCCAGTAAGTGCAATTCTTCAACTTGGTTAAGCCATTTGCCACGTCCCATACCTGATTTGATTGCCAGGCCTTTCAGGACTGCCTTCTCCCAGGATTGATGTCTGGCTACTTGTTTATATCCCAGGCCTTTCCCAACAACACCAGTACAAAATCCTGATCTTCTCCACTGGGTCAGGCTGTTCAACCTGAATTTCAAGCCCACTGGATTCACCAGCACAACAAATCCTCCTGACAACTTGGATCATATTCTTTCCTAATGACTACTTCCTCCATCTTCAGGTGCCTAGTTTGCTTGCTTTCTGCCTCCCTTCCTTCTCTGTAAGATAAGACAAAATATTCAACAATGCTAAGTGGACTTATACATGAGATCATGAAAAAATACCTGAGAAGCTTCTTGTTCTTCATCACTGGACTCCTCAGATGAGCTCTCTGACTCTTTTTTTGCCTCTTGTTTCTGCTGGGTGGCTGCAAAAAGCAAATAGATATCAGAGTCCTTGAAAAACTAAAAACTGCTGAGACATAAAGAGTGTGGGGACTGGGAAGATGAAATCAAATTAAGGTTTATGTTAGTTGTCCAGATACACAGGGCGACTCTTAAGATTTTTGGCTTTGATTATGATAAAGGCTTCATGAAAGTTCACGAGATGGGAATTTATCTTATGCAATGAAAAGGTCCTTGCAGCAGTTCTGAAACTACTCCAGGCAATTCTCCAAACAAGTTACTTCCAGAATTCCTTTTTCAATCACAACGTCATGTCTTTCACAGAACAATTATAGTAACAAATGTCAACAAAGGAGAATGAAATGTTAGTCTGAACCAGACTTGTTGATGCTGATGATTTAAATGTTCAGATACATGAACTATTGTGGGACTCCAGCTGAGGAATCAGTGGGCTTCTTCTGGGTGAGGAATGGCAAGCTAAAATATTTGTGAATGAGTGGAGATGACAACCACAGCTATGACCCAAGGATCAGTGAGGAGACCAGTCTCATGGAACTTCTCTGGATAAGGAGAGGATAGAAGATTTCCCACTTGTACTTCAGGTGACTGCTCTTCACAAGGAAACCAAAAGACAGTGATTTCCCCTAAGTTTGAGGACTGGGAGACAAAGGGAACCGTCATGCTCCCAACTGCAGAGCCTTTTAAAGGACACTGATCAAGGTTAAAATAAGACGTTTGCATAAATCTGGGATCCCTTTATGGACTTCTTGCTGACACTACGACTGAAATGTTAACGATTTATATATTTTATTTGTGTATGGCTAAGGAATGGGATATGGGAAGAAGAGATACTTGCATATGATATTATACGGGATATATTAAGTTTGTACTTGTGATAAAGCTACCTTTTTATATTCATTTTTTCCTTTTCCATTCTTTTTACTGTCCACCTTTTTTTCTTCTGTCTCTTCTTTCTGAGTTTAGCTTGCATTTTCTTTTACTATTGTTATTAAAACTTTCATATATGTATACATATACATATACACATACACACACACACATATACCTGGATCTTGATACAGATATATTTATGATAAAGTGTTATGCCCAAGTGTTTGCACCAAAAATATCCCAAGACTGGGGGAGGCTGAAGTGGAGGAACACTTCAAGAAAGGAAAGCAAGAATTTCAGCAGCTCAGATATTTTTTTAAAAAAACTAAAAGCAAGTGGAGAGGTGTGATTTTCACATATATATGCCTCAAGTGGGCAACATTTTCTTTTTATTTTAGGAGCAAGATGCATTGTGTGGGTAATGCCATCTCATGTGCATAACAAACTGTGCTTCCAAATATGGTATCTACTCTTCACTGGGTTTCCAAACTTCAAGTGTTTCTGAAGAGATAATCCTGCTACCCACCCCTGGTGGACTGTAGCTTCTCTTACCAGGCTGTGCCTGAGGTTTGGCTGCTTTTGAAGCTTCTGCTTCTTCCTCACTGCTGTCTGAGGAACTGTCTGAGGAGCTCTCCTTATGTATAGCGATTCCAGAGGGCGTAGCAGTCAGAGCCTGTCCCTGGCTTGGTTTAACCTTTGGAGAGGGAATTTGTTCTTCCTTCCCTGTTGCTTTGATAGCAGATCCCTGGGGTTTGGTGGAAGCAGCACTGGATGTATTTAAGTTGGTCTGTACAAGCTGTCCTGAAGGACTGGCTGCTTTGCCAGCCACCAGCTTAAAAAAAGGGTGAATAGGAGGCTGTAGAGGGGAAAATAAACATAACCGGAAATGCATTTAAAAATTGTGTATGGCGAAGGGATAAAATGTGTATCTTCTCAGAAATAACAGACATTTGGTCGGAAACTAAACCAATACTATACTGCCATCAATCATAGACTATACAGATCTGCTCAGGGTGCTCCAGTTTCTATTGTTGACAGTTTCACTGAAGTTCAATGTATACACAAAATACCCTTGGAGATAAAACAGTTTAACTTTAATGCAATTAGCCATTCCAAAATTTATATAAAGAATTTCTACATTATCTGCGCTGCAAAAAATTAAACAAATGAACCACTAGATTGCCAACTCCAAAAATGTCAAGATGTTACACCCTCCCCCACTCCCCCTTCCAATAAGAGAACCTGTAAGATTAGCCTGACCTGTGTGGCTTCACACAATATCTTATCTATCCTTATCTATCCACAGTATCTTATCTATCCCGAGAACAATCTTCGTAAAGAGTGGCTTCTTGTGTGCAAACATGACCTCTCCTTTTACCTGCTTTGCTGACTTCTCAGCTTCTTTGCTATCTGAAGAATCAGAGCTGCTGCTCTCTGAACTCTCGGAGGCTTTTGGAACAGGGACAGTTCCTGCTTTTGTTGAGGTTCTCCCCCCTTTTGCTGCTGGCTGAAGTTTGCTTGATGCGAGCCCTGCATTCTTGGCTGTCGCACTTTTCACATGATTGGTACCAAATTTATGCGTTACCTGAGCTGGTTTCTATGAAAATAAAATATTGCAGAATTAGACTGTGGACTAATTTCTGATTCAAGGGAATTAAATCAGTATTTCAGTTGGCTGAACATGGAGAATAGCCACCTCAGAATAGGCAATGAAGATACTGAAGTTGTGGATAGCTGTAAATGGTCTAAAACATGGACAGGCAGAAATTTGAGCAGGCATTCCTTCATTTGTCCCGGTTTCAATTCACGTATGTGTCTGCTTCAAAACAAGGGAATCTTATAAAAGCTGTAATCTGCTTCTACATTAGCTTCCAAAATGGTGTTCAATCTGCAAATGTCCACCTTCATTTTGCTTTCTGGAAAAAATACCCCAGTGTGTCTACACATTTGTATTTTCCAAGATACCAACAGACTTTGTAACTTCCATTGCAGGAGCCCCATTATCACTAAGCAGCTTGCTATCTTGTTTCAGCCAATCTTCCTTTTATTAAAAGGAAAGATGTGTGGGAAAAACTAGGATTGCTACTTCATCTGCCTTGCTCTGCCCTACAATTTCCAAGCATCTCCCTAATTCACCTGAAAGAACGGAAAAAAGTATGGGGGTGTGGTGTGTGGTTGAGTTATAAATATTTAGGAAGTTGATTAGGACTTAATGTCAGCAATCTGAAGGCTATTTTTAAAATGTGCCAAAAAAGAACTATGTTCCCTTTAGCACAAACAACATTTCATTGCTGGAAAGGGGCATTCTCAATCTTGTCCTTTTTGTCAGGTAGAGAGATATACAACTTGAGAGACAGGGTGGGAAAGGGGATCACATTTCCCTCTCAAAATATGGGAATACTTTGTGAGGGAAGAATTTTTGTTTTGCACTGAGGACAAGCTTATTCAAAGAGCCTTCCAGTGATTTTATTGTCTTCCTGGAGCTGGAACTGGAATCCAATCTACTAAACAAGAGTGTTAAAAAGGGATTCTTCTGGGGGAAATGCATGGCATTCAGTATTGGGACTGTGTTTGTCAACAGATATAGATCGTGTGTTGTCAACAGAGCTACAGGCTGATTCTCTTAGGTCTTCATTTAGCTACAAGCTACTACTTTTAAGGGTAGTACATTTTTATTTTATTTACTTCTTTTGCTATTTGAGTTTGGGTTGCTATATTTGAACTGCACTGAAAATTATAGCACTCTAGAGAAAAAGCTGGCTGTTACCTTTTTTTTTAATCTATAAAATCAGATTCTAGCCTCTTAAGGTGATAAAAATAAGTGGAACAAAATGAAGTACTTGGGGAAATTTCGGGATCTATCTGGAAGAAACCGCAGAGCTGAATTTTTAAGCACTAACATTTTTTTAAAAAATAGATTTTTTTCCAACACAATAGAGGTATAAAAATTAAAATAATTAAAATAAGAAAAAGTTAAAAACATGAAATGAAGCAACATAGAATTATGGTTTATATTAATTTCCATCTTATTTTTTCCTTTTCTTCTCTGACCCTTTTTAATCCCTCAATGCATAAAACATCAATTCAGTCTTTTCTTCTTTCAACAAAAATACTGTAAGTTTTTAATCTGAGGACCAACACTGAGAAGCTACAAAACAAGAGTGCCCTGCAGAATTTCTCGTTTCCATCATCAAAAAAAGGCAGGAGAAACTACAAATATTAAGCAAGTGTGCACAGATGGGCTTCCAGCTACTGTATATATGGCAGATCAGAAGGTTTCCTTTTGGTTTAGAGCACATATAATTGTATACAAATGTTTCCAGATGCCCATATTCCCTTTGCTGAGACTTTGCAAATCTTTAGCGATTCAGAATTACAAAAGTAAATTTAAGTAAAGGAATAGAATTTGTGTGACGTATTTCAGATCCATGTCCCTAATAAATGTCAGTTTTTGGCCCTGAGTACATACAATCATTTCACTGTGTCAAAACACAGAAAGAAGAGATTCTCAGAATACAAACCTATAGCTTCTCCTGAACTCCATGCAATTGATATTTTTAAGGTGTTCATAATCAGTAGCAATTAATCACCAACCGCATTTGCTTTCCCCAGATGGCTCACTCATTGAACTCAATGGGGCTTATTTCAAAGTAAACATCCACTAGATTGTTTTACAGTCCAATGTTATACTTCTATCTACAATCCTGCCTCTTTTTTTAATTGTCACACACAATAGTCTTTCAAATTTACTTCTCCTGATCAATTCTAAACTAGATTTTAGTTGTGTGTTCCCATGCACCCTTCATAGTCATCACCTGGGACAAAATGTATACATCCGACATATTTCTAAAAAATAGACTTGCTTTCTAAGTAACAAAGCAATGGTACTGAGCGATAATTGTGGAATTAATTGTAGTATTTTTAATCACACCATATCTTCTTACATCACATAATTGCCCACTTTTGTACAATGATGATGCAACAATAAAATTAACCAAATACTCTATCTGCATCTTTATTCATTCATTCATAATTTCATTCCTGAGTAGAACCACCCTTTCAGCCCCTTGTTTTCCTTCTTACTGATAAAACAACCAATTACAAACAATGCCAGAACATTCACAGCCTAAAAAAACCCCAAAAAACAAAATCCCTCCATTGGGTTTTGCAAAAAAAAAAAAAAAGATAGAGCACAGAATTTCCCCTTCCAGAGATTTCTCTATGGTTACCTGAGCAGCCACTCTATCTTCTTCTGAATCAGAGTCATCACTTGAATCTTCACTACTATCGTCGCTCCGCTGGGTTTTCTGAGGCGATCCCTTTGGAGGCTGGGGCTTTACTGTACATACACTTTGAGCTGCAGGAGTTGCTTTGGGGGCTGAAAGCAATCAAGATAACAAAAAAGTGAGAACTCGGCTACTTCTAAAGGGCTGCACAATTAGAAGCCACAGCCTCACATCCTTCTTTGTCTTTGCTGACTTTCACCAAGAGCCCCAAAGATGCATCAATTCTCAGTGGTTTTCTCTCAAATGTTTGACCAGGCAGCTCAAGCAATATGATTTCAAGACATGATAAATTCTGATATCTGCATTTTCTTGGCATGCTATGAACTGCCTTTTTGAAATACATTTTTATATCACAGGCAGTTTAGAAATATATTTAAATATGTACAGGTGATCAGCTTACAACCAGAAATTTGTGTTTTTGCTAAGCAAAACATTTGTTAAGTGAATTTTGCCCCATTTTATGACTTTACAGTTGTTAAGTGAATCACAGCTGTTGTTAAATTAATAACAGGGTTGTTAAGTGTAGCTGGCTTCCCCATTGACTTTGCTTGTCAGAAGATTACAAAAGGTATTCACATAACCCTGGGATACTGCAACAGTCATAAATATGAGCCAATTACCATGCGTCCGAATTTTGATCATGTGATGATGAGGGATGTTACAATGGTTCTAAGTGTGAAAAATGATCATGTCTCAGTACTGTTGTAACTTCAAACTGTCACTAAATAAACTGTTGTAAGTTGAGGACTACCTGTATCAGAAGAAAGGTTAATGGGCTGGAGAGGGATGACACAATCTTGAAGAGATTCTCCTCTGTCCTACCCCCCCCCCCCCAAAACCACACATCTTAGGAACAGCCATTGTGTTCCTCAAAAAATTATTTTGTGAAACAATCCACAATTTCCTGATACTGAAAAAAACAAAATTGGTCATGCTGTTTTTTTCCCCCCCAAGTCAGCTTTGGGACAAAAAGGCTAGAACTGTGTGTAATTTCAAGTTACAGCATTGACATTCAATAAATCTTGTTAGCAGTTACTTGATGATGACAGACAAGGTATTTTCCTCATTGTGAAGCCAGTTACCATAAGAGTGGGGATGACTATGGATGCTGCAAGTTTTTCAATAAACAAATTTGAGGTGGTCCTAGATTTACAACCATTTGTTTAGTGACCATTTAGATGGCACTGAAACAAGTGATTTAGGACTGGGTTTTGTTTTTGTTTCTTTTCCATATTTATCACTGTTGCAGCCTCTCCTTGGTCACGTGATCAAAATTTCAGTGCTTGGCAACTGGTATTTATGAATGAAAGGTACACTGTCCCAAGGTCACATGATTTAATCTTCCCCACAGGCTTCCAACAAACAGTGAATAGGAGAAGCCAAATTCGCTTAACAATCTGATTCACTTAACAACTGCAATGATTTATTTAACAACTGCAGCAAAAAGGTTGCAAAAAATGGGATATGTTTTACAACTGTCTTGCTCAACAGAAATTTTGGGCTCAGTTTTGGGTTGTAAGTCGAGAAGTAACCTGTACATAGCACTATAACAATTAAAAAGCTTACTGCAGGAAGATGCCTTTCGTTTAAAATTTCAAATACACACCACTGAAAACTGCTGCAAAATTTCTAAAGCTGTGTGCCAAAATTACTACACAAAGGAACTGGTGAAGAGAGACTTTAAGCTACAAGAAAATCAGATTTGTTTAAAAAATATTCTAAAGATGTTTTGAATTCCTCAGTCAATTGTTTTAAAGCACCATGTGATATCATCTCTCATAGTTATTAATAACTCAAAACACTGGTTTCAGCTGTAACAGATTTTTCTTAGATTTCTGGGAGAACAAATTTATGAGATTTGTCAACTGCTGTAGCATTGATAGAAACACTGAACATAATTTGCTAAACTCTGTATTTCTTTCAGCAAAACCACACAAGAAACTATTTCTGAGATACACTTGAGAAAAAAATGTATGTTCTCAGATGTTTGTAAAATAGGGCACAGGTTTAAAAGAAGAATTTGCACAGAAAAGTAACAATGAGAACAGTTAAAGTTAAAAATATTTCTGAAGGAGTTTATATTAAGAAAGGGAAGTTTTGTACAAAATCTATGTACAATATGGTGGGGAAAATTGCAAATAAGAGTAGAAACTTTATCTTTAATGCAGTTTAAAAAAATATGTACTCTTTCAGTCTAACAGATGAAAATACTGCCTAGAGATGATGGAGGAAAATAAGCCAAAAAACGGTAAGACGATTCCTATATATATTACTGTTCAATTAACAAGATCCTCCATGCTTCATTATCTGACATCATTAATTATTGAAAGAATATGATGATTTAAATCACCAAACAGCTATGCTTGGCCTTGCTAGGGCTTTTTCATGAGAAAAAAGAACCATTAAAATTAACCACATTAAGAGGCATCAACTGCTTTCTGTTGTGAATAATCCAGAATCATGAATCTGTTTATTACTGGTTTTATTAATCTGGGTTTGGCAACACCACAAAGGACAAGAAGATCCAATTTCCTTCAAAACAAAGGAAGCATCAGTTAATTGATGAAACACACTGAAACTATCGGCTAAAGGCAAAATTGAAGACGCTAACATATCTCTTGTGTCAGTTTTGAAATAACTTGCATCAGTGCTAGCACTTCAGAATGCATTTTATGTATCCCCTTGTTATTTCTGGCCTTTCCTTGTCAAGCAGCTAAGCAAATAAATTAATAGAGCTGCTGAAAATAAAAGGTTTTTCCCCTGAGCGCCAACAAGGCTGGAGCCTTCTCTTACTAGATTGAGCTGGCAGTTTGCACGGTGTAAGGTCAGTTTCATCCTCACTGTCAGACGAGGTGCTGCTTTCATTCTGTGCTTCCTTCTCCTTCAAAGCACCTGGTACAGCTTTGGGTAAGATCCTAGGCTGATTGGCCTGGTTTTGTCTGGCCTTCACAGAAGGGCGTGGAGTTGACAATCTCTGCACCGTGAGGGAAAAAACAGGCAGACATACATGTAAAATTCACTGATTTCTCACACACCATTTCTTCCCTCTTTAATTTCCAACAGAATCAAAACAATGTACTCCCAACAGCAATGACCACAACTGGGACTGCCGTGGCTAAGTGCAACACTTTGCTTAATAACCGCTTCACTTCGTGATAGAAATTTCTGGTCCCAATTATGAATTGTAACCTGAGGATTACCTGCATAGCCTGAAACAGATACAAAAACTTAAGCCTGCCTGCCAGGCTTCTTAAATATCTTTAAATGTCAGATTTTTTTTTCTTGTAACATTTTATTTACAGTAAAATACATTTCATAAAATAGAGTAGTGGCCATATTTACAACTTAAGACAAGGTATAAAAAAGACATGGAAGAATTTGGGAATTGAGTTAAAATTGAACCAATTAGATAAAATATTGGAGGGAATGGAAGAAAAATTAATTTCTAAAATGTATAATTACTTGTTAGAATTCAAAATAGCAGAAGAAATAGTTAAAGGCCCAATGATTGCATGGGCAAGGAATATAGGGCACAACATTAATTTGGAAGACTGGGAAAAAAATTGAAATCAAAATTACAAAATAACAAAAGTGGCTGTCTATAAAGAATATCAATATAAAATGTGTGTGTTATCAGTGGTATCTGGCACCCTCAAGGTTAGCTAACATGTACCCAAACTTAAGTCTGATTTGCTGGAAATGTAAGGAAATGAGGGATACCTTCTTCCACACTTGTGGCTCTACCCAAAAAGTAAAAAAAAAATACTGGAAAAAAATTAGATTGTGGATAAAAGAAATCACAAGTATCCAACTAAAATTTAAGGTTGAAATATTTTTGTTAGGAATGTTAAAAAGGGGATTATGCAAAATAAATGAAATATTTAATTCTCCATATAATCACGGTGATAAGAATTGCATTGGCACAATGTTGGAAGGGCGACCAAATGCCAACAAATAATTTGATTATTCAGAAAGTTCTTGACTGCGCTGAAATAGACCTACTTACACAAAAATTTAGGGATAAGGAAGACTCAAGATATACTACAGCTTGGGAAAAATGGTCCAAGTGGATTAAGGAGAAAAAAACCAGGGAATTAAAAGATAAGAATTTCAAAAATGGTGTGATTAGATTAAGAACATTTACCAAAAAAGGGAAATAAATAGTAGTAAAATTGTTTTCAATAAAAGATCACACTGTCTTAGTTGATTTAGAAACGTATATGTTTTTTATGTTTGTTATGTATCTATATATTGATTTTGTTTGCAAATAAATGTTGTATTCTATGTAACGTACATAGTGTTCTTTTTAATCTTTAATAAAGTTCATTTTTAATTTAAAAAAAATACATTTCATAGTATTTTATAAATGTCTCAGCTTTGTATAGTTTTTAGTCTGTTAAGATTGTAAGCTGCCCAGAGTTACTTTGTGGGCTGCCAATGAAATTTATAAACAAACAACAAATGAATGATTAACATTTAAATTGGTTAATTTGTAGATCAATTGTTTCTTGAATGACACACAACAAATTCCTGATTTGAAATCCTTGGTATAAGCCCATGGTATAAACGTTACAGCCTCATGGAAATGTATTTGCAATTGAGTTTATTTTGGAAAGAAGAAGGGGGATAAAGCACTACTTTTAGAAAAGACAACTGGCTATTCAATTGCCCTGGAAGGAAGCCATGCAGCGGTGAGCAATACAAGTGACAGTTGCCTGAATTACACCAGACTTCAAAGGCCTCCAAAGGAAGCTCAATCAAAGCTGTCTTTTCAAAAAACTCAGCATCTAGTCTGTTGTATTTTTAAGAACTCTGGGGAGAATAACAAAGAAATGAGGCAAGAAAAGAAATCATTTTCTGAGCAGCTTTCATCTGTTAAACAGGACAATACCGAGGCTGCTAGGTCTCTAACAGCAGTTATTTCTTTCTTATTCCTCTGTGTGACAACAATGAATATTGTAAGATGGTGTAAAATATGGTGCAAAACACACCTGACAATCGCTGGCGAGAAAAGGCATGTTCTTTAAAAAGGGGAAAGGAGTTATCTAAATGGATCTTTTTCTTTCTTTCTTCCCCCTTTTTAAGTCTTCAAATCCAATAATTTGGATGTTTGTGTTATTAGTCAGTTGATATGCACAATTTTGTTATTTTTGGCCTATTTTTTTTCCAAATCAATGTAACTACCCTAACTGTGCTAACTGAACAGATATGTTGGGATGACATAGGTGCCTGCTTTTACACAAATCTTTCATTCATATGTATTTTCTCCTGATCCTTCAAAAGAGTTTGAAGACCTGGCTCTGCCTGCTCCCATGGTGCTCACAGTGGAGTAACCAGAGGAAACATATGTGAACCATTTGGAAAGGAACGTATCCAATTACCTTCTACTGGGAAAGGTACAAACGCAGTGCTATGGAGAATGACAGACTTATCTCGTTGTAGGAAAAAGTCAGGAAGGTGCAGCAAGAGATAGAGATCAAAATTTTACAGATGGAAGACGGGTCAGATAATAGGTATGCCGTATACTAGGCTTCCAAGATGCCAATGGAGAGAGCTAAAACTATATTGCTTTAAGATGTAGGGTAGACACATTGGCAAAGAAAGGACCATTGTGTGCGAAATTATTCTGATTATCTTGAGTAGAAGTGGGGAATGATGGAACCTTTATGACTTGTGGACTTCAATTCCCAGAATTCCTATGCTATGCTGGCTCAGGAATTCTGGGAGTTGAAGTCCACAAGTCATTAAAGGGTCATTGTTCACCTCTGCTCTAGAGGAAGCCTGCTTAAAAATCACTGACATGAGAGGTAGAAGACCCATGGACCAGAAGCCTGCCATATTTTTTGTCATATTTTATGGAATATGCACTCCAAAAGTTGTTTTCACCTCTTTTTATATTTTTAGGAAGTCATTCAAAACCTGACAATTCTGATGTCCAGTTGTGGAAAGAGGGGATGACCATTTTATCTGAATTATGACATTTTTTTTGCTTACTATATTTTAGCAGGTTATTATTCATGTTTTTTTTAACACTATCCAAAGAAGCTTCCCTGGCAAGCTGTAAAAGCCTTATTAAATATAACCAAATCATGTTACAATGGATAGCTCATGCAAAAACAAAGACCACCGTTCCTAGAGGAAAAACACCAACCTTCTGACTTATGGGAACTGGCAAAGTCTCACTGTCACTCTCAGATGATGAGTCGCTGCTGTCTGAGCTCTGGGCTTCTTTTGCAGGAGGCTTTGATAAACTGGTTGCGGGAGTTTTCTGAGAGGATTTTGATGGAATTGAAGCAGAAACTGCCTTCTTTGATGGACTTGATGCTGCGTTTTTTTCTGTTGTTTTTAAGGCCTGAGGATTTTTTTTTGAGACAATTTTAATTATGGTTAGATATTAGAAAAATGGTATAAATTAGAGTTCATGAACTTGAATAAGACATTCTGGTGTAATAAATAAAAACAAAGGCTTGGGAAATAGATTAAATTGTTTTGAAACTGTGTCAGAACAATTTCTTTCCCCTTAACTTTATTTATAAGTACACAATATTAAACAATTTAAATAAAGAAAAATAGCTATTTTGTGTATGTATACATCTACACAATTTTCCAAATGCTTCAAGAAGTTCAAGGGTAAGAATAGAATAATACTATAGATATTGTACATGCATAATAAAGGGTACCAAACAGAACTGGTATTTAAAAGTGACCCTGAATTGCCTGTTTGGCATTCATATTGTTTTATTTTGTTATACTCTCCAGAAATGCTACCCTGAAGGGCTGTAAATGTCTTATTAAAAAATAAGCAAATCATCTTATAAAGGCTAGCTCATGCAAAAACAAAGACCACCTTTCCCAGAATTTTGAAGGGAAAACACCAACCTTCTGATTTATGGGAACCAGCGGAATCTCACTATCACTCTCAGATGATGAGTCACTGCTGTCTGAGCTCTGGACTTCTTTTGAAGGGGGTGGTGGTTTTGATAAGCTGGTCATGGGGGCCTTCTGCGTGGATTTTGATGGAACAGAAGCAGAAACTGTCTTCTTTAATGGGCTTGGTGCTGCATTTTTTGCTGTTGTTTTGAAGGCCTGAGGATTTTTTTGAGATAATTTTAACTATTGTTAAGAGATGAGAGAAATAGTATAAAGTCAAAGTTGCTGAACCTTTCCAAGACATCCTGGTGTAATAGATCTTGAGAAGGCTTGGGAAGCAGGTTAAATTGTTCTGAAGCTGTGCCAACTTCTTTTCCCTGACCTTCATTTTTAAATACAGAGCAATGTAAAAATTTAAATTAAAATGTAACTTCTTGGTGTATGTATTTTGTGTGTATATATACCTACAGAATACACATGCTGTATGGGCAGGGTAAAAGATAATCTAGTAAATTCACAGCCTGAAAACAGCCGTAAGGGTGACATCTTTGTTCAGCAAGTGAAAAAAATTATCTTTGCTGGCATTGTCTGTAATCATAAAGTCTGGTGAAATTTACAGACTGTTATGTTAACTAAACACTTGGCTACTTTATATTACAATTTCAATCTATCATACCAAAGTGAGAACCTTGTTGTCACTATGACATTCTTATCTCTCCAAATTATAAATCAGCTCTCACAGCTCTTTAGATTCCATAGGAATAGTTGGTAATGAGATAGTATTTGCCCAATAATTCCTATGCATCAGATTTCCAGACACTTGATTGGACTGACCAGTTTCAAGCTGTTTTCCTTTCTTACATTTTATATCTATTGACTTCAGATGTTGGAATCAGTGTCTTGGCCAACTTTACTAATGCATCTCACCTGTGATACTGAAGCAGGTGCTTTAGTCTCATTATCCGATGAGTCAGTACTGTCTGAAGTATCTGTTGATTCTGGGCTTCTGTTTGCATTTCCAGATTTTGCACTGGCTGGCTTTGCTGCTGTTACCTTTACTGTATTTCTTGCACAAGCGCCAGGAGTGACTGGCAACTGGTTCAGCAGTGGACTACTGATCGGGGAATTTTGCACAGCTGCTTTAATCTAGAAGGAAAGATAAAAAAATGTTGCTTGTATTGCAGGGCAGCGTAAATAGCATAGATATGGGCTACTAAAGGTGCATATTCTAGCTTAGGAGTCTTCAAACTTGACAGCTTGAAGACGTGTGGACTTCAACTCCCAGAATTCCTCCTCCAGTCATGTTAGCTCAGGAATTCTGGGAGTTGAAGTCCACATGTCTTCAAGCTGTCAAGTTTGAAGACCCTTGCTCTAGCTAATGCATTGGAATAGTCAAGTTGGGACAAGAGAAGGATTAATCCTTGATCCATTGAGTAACATCATTCTATCAAGTCTAACCTACTGCTCTAATTTGAAGGAGATAAAGTAGAGGATTCTATATCCACTCATATTCCAGAGTTATTCTCTATGTAGGTTTAGGACAAAGGAAGCAAAAGGTTGGTATGGTTCTCTTGCATTTCCTGGAACCCCTTTGGGCAGGAGTTTCTCCTTTCCCACTAGGAGAAGGAAATGAAGAAGAGGATCAGCTTAGCAACAGAGCCTCTTGAGAAAAGCAATTTGGAGCCTGGAAGGGGAAAAAAAAGGAAATGTAAAATAATTATAATTGGGGAGGGAGGTAGAAAAGGAAAACTGAACCTGCCCATGGCTTACATGTCAAAAGTTACAGAGATAAATCAATCCTATTTCCTCCCCAGTCAAACAAAATCATATCACGGAGGAACTTCTCTTCAAAGTGAGATGCTAAACTTGGCTATAATAATCAATGCTAGCTGCCTGCTCTTCCATTATTGGAATAGGAATTACGTTCTGCTTAAAATTTCGATTTCACATTCTCATAACCATCCTGATGTCCACTTTCCTCCTTTATAGAAATAGGAAAATAGCTTATAATGTATTACTTTCCCCATTCTTGGAACAAAGTCCTCATGTGCCAATTCAGACTTTAGCACTGGAGATAATGCTGTTGTCGATTCAAAAATTCACATGGGAGAAATGGGACAAACAATTCTTCTGAAAGTATCCAAGCATAAGAGCTATTGTCTGACACAAGAGCAGAGGCTGGAAAGCTCTATCCCAACATCTCAGGTTTTCTTAAGACAAAAATGTAGTGATGTGGCAAGAAATTCAAATAATGGGGGCAGGTTCATTTAATTTAGAACCCCGTCAAACTTGAGTGCATATTTTAATTAGCTCTACAGTATTTACTGGTCATTAGGGGACCAATATATTCCCCCATCTCTATTTTCTTGGGTTTGTAATGTCTTCTCTGAGCATCTTTTGAGGACAAAAATTCTCACAAAACAAATGAGCAGTGTCTGGAGGTTGATCTAATGGAGCACGAATCCTATAAATTTTCCTCAATATATCCTCCCCTTTGGAAATAGCCAAATGCGGAGAAGCAAAGGGGATTTTTTCTCAAAGGCACTTTCCTGTTCTACCTTTGTCAAGTGAGTGAATTGAAGGCACAGACAAAAAGGAAACACCCTTCCACTAATTTAGAAAACTGTTAACTAGAGTTACTTGGACTGTTGGTGCTTTTGTCTCATCTTCAGAGTCAGAATCATCACTTGAGTCCTTGTTTGTGCTCACCGCCTTCTTTAAAGCTAAAATATAGAAAAGAGGGATAACCAAATGATGCCAAAGAGATAACTTTTTAAAAAATATTCAGCATTTATAGCTACCAATACTAAATTATAGGATATCCCTTTATCCTATAGTCATCTTTGTTGTTCCACATATCAAGTTTAAAAATAATACTAGAAATTTGGAAGTGGGGCCAATCCATTCTTAACATCACCAAACACAGTAACCAGAAGTAGATTCAGCATCTAAAATTCTTGCATTGTTACAGGGATGTTCTGCTACCTCTGCAAAAGATGCTGAAGCAAAAAAAAAAAAAAGGTTTCTATGACACTGCAAAGAATCCTTATCCACATATTCAGAACACAATGATCACACGTTAGATGCCACAAAATTACACACCATCATGACAAGCTTCCTTTTAGCTCAATAAGTTGTTTTGAGTCCCAAATTTGGAGAAAAACTCTAATATCTGTTTTTCTTGAAGTGCAGTCTTTCCAGATAGCATCTGGATTGGCACAAAAAGAAACTGATTTTTGCCAGCTCAGTATAGAGATGTTATGCTGCATAAACACCCATCCTATAGGTCATTTACAGCAGGATCCCTGATTCTAGTTCCAAAAGTTCCAGAAACCCTATTAAGCCTTTCTGAAGGATACTGTTTGGGCAAGGAAATCTTAAATACTTTTGTAACTGGGCAATGGGAATGTTCTCCTTGACAGTGAGTTTAGAACTTTTTTTCAGCTTTGAGTAAGAACTTTGAGATTACCTGAGTGAGGCAGAGCCGTAAAACTACTGTAGCAGATCTTCCCTGTTATCAGTAATAAAGATGAGACCCTTCTGCAAATTTAGAGCACTATCTATGCAATACCACAATAAGCATCTTAAGCCATATACTTACTTGGTTTGGAAGGTGGGGCTTTTACTGTGGTCAAAGTTGTTTCTTCCTCACTCTCTGATGAGCTGCTATTGCTGCTGCTTTCAGAGGACTCTGCTGTCTTTGTGGTCTGTGTTGTTTTTTGTCCTCTTGAAATCAGTGACTGCGAAGGAGGTCCTGCTTTACTAGAAAGGCCTTTATTTGCCCCTGCTTTTCTCGCAGCTGGAGGTAGGGCCTTATTTGAAGAAGCTTTGTTCTGCTCTCCTTTTGCTTGGGGAGCAGCAATAGTCACCCCTTTTCCTGGGACAGAATTAGTATTCTGATTGGACGATTCAGTTTTTTTTCCAGCCACAGGGTTTTTCTCCTACAACAAGAAAAGTTGGTTAAAAGAGAAAGACATTCCATGATATTTGTCAAATAATTTGTATAGATATTTCAGCATATCCTATGTTGAAAGAAACTTTTTGGCTCAAGGTTTCCCAAAGACTTTATAACAACAATTGCATGCTAAATAAGTGCTCTGGAGAGACCTCACACTCTTCATTCCCAATTCTAAATGATGAGCACATCAATCAGGAGCAATCATGTCAACAAAGCACAAAGCGACTATCTGAAACAGGGCATGGGGGAGATACCTTGTCCCCAGCAGAACCTAGCAGCTTGCGTAATGGATGCTTCCCCATCAATCATGATAGAGATCTTCTGTACAGCAAAATGATGTTCATCCTTATTTAGGGGTATAAAAGTGGGATCTGGCCAACAATGGCACTCCCTTTGTGATCACCAGAGGAGGCTGTTTCAGCCCTCCCACCCGCCCTTAAGTGGTGAACGTTAAGGAAAAAACTGGATACCTTAAATCTTGCAAAGGCTGAAGACACCCAGATAATTTAGTATATTTCAGTATACTATACCCAGTATACTTTAAAATTATGAACTTTTTCCTTGTGTGTAGGTGTCTTTCTGTGTTCTGATACTTTATAGGATCGAATTAAAGACATCATTTTGAAGTCATATTGAAGACAACGTTTTCCAAGTAAACTTTCTTCTTTTTCTTAACCCGAAGATAAGTAATATATCATTTGCTACTGAGGCACCAGAATTTATCTGTAAAAAACAACTGAGACAAAGCAATCTACAGACTCGTTTTTGAAATGCAGGCAAGGATTTAGTCAAGAGTCACTTTTCTAGATTGCACCTGACAGCAGATTTTAAATATTATCTAAGAACATAGTGTTTAAAATAAACAGACTCTTGGGTATGGTCCTAACTGATCATCTTAGATACAGTCCTGATATTTTCCATCAGAAGAGCAATAAAGTCTTTTTGCTTACAGTCTTTTTGGCAACTGCTTCCTCTTCAGAAGATGAATCTGAATCTTCGCTGCTACTACTCTCTTCTTTAGTTACCGTCTTTGTTGACTTGATGTTGTTATTCACACCCAGATGAGCTGGAACACCCATATAAAAGCACAACATATTGAAAAACTGAAGGTAACTCCCCCCCCCAACTTATATTATAACCAGTTAGAATGGAAAAGATTCTATAATCATATAATCATAGGGTTAAGTGTTCATTGAAGAGGCTCTGCTCTCTACCTTTTTTATCAAAGGATAAATAATGACTGAGTGATAGGTAGGAAATAAAATATGCTGATTTTAAAAAGTTCCTTTTAAAGGCTAGGTCACACTGGCCGACGGATGCAAAACATATGCAGAAAGGACACAGCGGACGAGCAAATTTTCCACCCGTTGTTATCCACTCTCAAAAGTGCCCCAAATTTGCATAAACAGAGCAGACAACAACGGAAAGGAACGGACGTGGGGAGGATGTAGCGGGGATGTAAAGTGGATGTTCCTAGGAAGCCTAGCGATGGAAGCGGATGACACATCCGCAGGGCTTCCGGGGGAGAACAGCGAAGCGGACGAGTAGCGGAAGGAGTGGATGCGTAGCGGATGACGCGGATGCATCACGGACACCTATAGGATGCATAGCGGATGCCTAGCGGATGCAAAGCATTCACTGCGCATGCGGGGAGGATGAATTGCGTAAGCTCCGCGGATATAAAAGGATGCAGCTCGCAAGCAGTCACCATTCAGAGGAAAGACCTGCTGCCAGAGACATCTTGAGAGAACACCATGGGGAAGAAGAGGAAGCCTGTGCCTACTCCTGCCAGCCCTGGCAAGAAGGACAGAACCACCATCCCACCGCCTGGCGCTGACTCTGAAGCTGCTTCTGCTGGTGCTGCTGGTGCTTCTTCTGCTGGTGCTGCTCCTGCTGGTGCTTCTCCTGCTGCTGCTGCTGTGATGTACCAGCCCCAAGGCCCTCAAAACCCTGCTGCTGAAGGCCCTGAAGCCCCTGCCAGAGGGAGGAAGAGGCAAGGCAAGGAGAAGGGGGAGAGGAAACAGTACTCCATTTCCGAAGACCATAAGGAGGAGGTGCTGGAATGGCTGAGGGAGAACGAGTACCAGTGGAGGAAGGGCCACAGGCTCTATCACGACACCAAGAGGAAGCAGGCAGCGTGGAGAGAGAAGGCGGAGAGCCTGGGCTACACTTCAGATGTACTCCTTGGGTGGTGGAAGCACATGCACACCTGGTATGGCAAGCTGCACCTGAAGAAATCCGGGCAGGCCGCTGTCAAGCTCACTGACCGGGAGACATATGTCATGGCCAGGTGCAGCTTCCTGGAGGGTGAGATCCGCCACCGAGAGCAGCCCCTCTGTCAACCCTCTCCCATAGACAGCCCACAGAGAGCCACTCCTCTTCCAGCCAGGAGACAGCTACCTTGTCCAGGCAAGTGTCTTTGGAGGGCCCCATGACAGAGACTCCCCACCCCCACAGCTGCACTCCCCATGCTGGAGGACGTGGAGGATCCTGTCTCAGATGGAGCAAGAAGAAGCAGCCACCAGAGACCAACCCACACCCACCTCCAGCTACACCTCCACAGAAAGAAGGCAGAGAGGCAGACCGGAGGGACAGAGCCACACTGTCCTCTTGGAGATCAGGGACACAATCAAAGCCAGTACAGATCTCCTCTCCCAGCTGGTCCACTTCGACATACCATCCTCTAACCGCAAGCCCTTCATCACATACGTGAGCCAGACCCTTATGGACATGCCCGAGGCCCAGTACCAGGCGATGGAGAGGATCACAGCTCTTCTGCACCACCCCCCAGGCCCAGCTGTACCTGCTCCTACCCACTCCAGGTCTGCTCCTCCACCCCAGGCGATGTCACAGCCCTTCCACGGATTTCAACAGCCCCTCGCCTACCACTACCAAGATTTCCCACAGCAGAGGCAGCCCTTCCCAGTCCAGACCCAGGTTCCTCGGATGCCACAGACGCCTCACCTGACCCAGCTGCAGACCAGACAGCCCCACTACACTCCTCCTTCCTCCTTCCTCCACCCCACAGCCAAGCCCTTCCTCAGAACATCTGTCATCAGTTTTGGGCCTCACATCCCAGGTCCTTGAGGAAGGGCCTCTCAACCTCACGGGACTGAGTCAGCTCTCTGAGAGCTTCCTGCACACACCATCTCCTGTTGTACTCTCAGGGCCAGGCACCCCAATGGCGCCTTAGACCAGCACTCCAGCAACATCCACCTCCACAGTCCCTGGCCCCTTTACATCTGAGACCATGGGCACGCCTCAGAGTGACTGAGGAGAGTGCCAGAGACTGAGTTGTTACCTGTTCACTTTATCTTTGCTTAAGACACTTTACTTGGGTCATTTTGCTTTTTAATAAAGTCATACAGTTTGTTATTAATAAAGGTTATCTTTGCTTCACACACTTGGTTCATTTTTTTTACTTAATAAAGTGTTGGGGAAAACTTTGAAAAAAGGGTTAAACCTTTGCATGCTGGTGGGATTGGTAAGGATAGCTGTGGGATGGATAGCTGTGGGATGGGTAACAATAGCTGTGGGATTGGTAAGGATAGTTGTGGGATAGATAAACCTCCAGTGCAAGCATAGTGGGACTGTATGGTCCACCCTCTCAGCTGCCACACATATGGCCCTTTATTATCAATAACAATTTTATCATTGATGAACACATTTCAACATAAACAAAACTCTTTATTAATGCCTTGTTCATTGTAGGATCACTCAACATACATGGCACAATCTCATCAGTGTGATGAGACAGGTTGAAGGAAGCATCCATTAAGCATCTACCATCCTGTCTTGCCACTCCACTGCTCCAGCTGGGGAGTTACACCAGTGCTTCAGGAGGTTGTGCTGCTTCTTCCCTTCACATGAAGCTCTGTTGGGGCCTTGCACATCCACAGTGTCTATCAGGTTTTGTCCTTGCCTCCATTCACCAGGCTCCATGTCCCCATTCCCTTGTTGGCGGTCAACAAGCCTGTTCTCCAACACTGGGTAGCGGGTGCGCATGAGACTGTGCAGGATGCAGCAAGCTTCCACAATGTTCCTCAAAGTCTGTGGGCGATGCTGCATGGTGGTGAGAAGTACCTGGAACCTGTTGGCCAGGATGCCAAAAGCATTCTCCACCACCCGTCTTGCCCTGGACAGCATGTAGTTGAAGATCCTCTCTTCACGGGTGAGGTATCTGGAAGTGTAGGGCTTTGTGATGTAGGTTCTGAGGGAGAAGGCGTCATCCCCCATGATGAAGTAGGGCACATCTTGTGTGTCGTTGGGTAGGGGGTCTGGATCTGGGAAACCCATGATGAGGTTGCATTCCAGCCCATCCTTGAGGTCACTGGCGTTATATATCTGGGCATCTGAAGCTGACCCGTTGCCTGAATCATCAATGTACATGAACTAGTAGTCAGCATCAACCATGGCTAAGAGGATGATGCTGAAGAAGCCCTTGTAGTTGAAATAATTGGACCCTGAGTTGGGTGGAGCTTTGCAGGCCACATGCTTCCCATCTATGGCTCCAACGGTGTGGGGAAAGTTCCACCTCTGATACCACTGCTCTGAAACTTTCCTCCAGCCTTCTTCAGTGGTGGGGCACTGGAGGAGCTTCTCCACGTATTCTTCAATGATGGCCTGCACCACTTCTCTGACCACTTTGCTGATGGTGTTGTGTGGCACCCTCCAGGCATACTCCATGTTTCTGTATGTGATCCCAGAGGCCAGGTGGCACAGAGTCAGTGCCACCTTCAGTCCAGGGTCCAGGCTGGGATGGAAGTTGGTGCTTGGCTTGGTCAACCTGGGTCTCAGACGCTCTACAAGTTCGTCAAACATGGCTGGTGGCATCCTCATGAAGTGCTGGAATGCACGAGTGTCTTCATTCCTCAGCTCCACGATCAGCTTGTCATAGTGTCCAAACTCCACTCTTCTCCCGATCCATCTTTGGACCCAGACATCTCCTGGACGTCTCCTTCTCCTTGCGTAGAAAAGATGAAACAGTCTGAAGAGGGCTTGGTTCTGGTGTTGAATGATGGCGGCTACCAAAAGGAGTGTGCGATGATCCATGGTGGAGATCAATGGATGATGTGGAAGAGCAAGAGCAAGGCTGAAGAGGTCTGCACACCAGGGCTGGTGGACTGAAAGTGAGATCCAGGTGATTTCCTCCCCCTTTTTATGGGAAATGTCGGTTTTCCGCTAGGTGTCCTTCCATATACTCCAGACATCCTAAATATCCGAGATACGTCCGATATACGAACGTTTTGTCCGTTTTAATGCTTTATATCCGAGCGGCATCCGCTTTCATCCTTTCTATGTCCGTGCTACTAACGCTGTGTGGACGTTCCGCGTACCTTTTGTTTCCTCCCTCTTTTCGTTTTCAGCTGCAGCGGGTGTGAGTTGCAAGGATGACCAGAGGATGCCAAGAGGAAACATCGGACGTGTAACGGATGACAACGGACATAGAACGTTTGTTGCCTGTATGTGTCGTGGATGTAGATCGTACGCGACGGAAAGTTCATCTGCTCAAAAAGTTTTGTGCAGCTCAAAACTTTTTGAGCGGATGAAATAGCAGTAGACGGATGTCTGACAGATAGAACGTATGAAAGACGTACGCAGTGAGTACACAACGGATGCATCGCGTTTTCCAACGGATGGCAACCTTTTTTGTCCATTTTACATCCTCTTTGCATCCGTTGGTGCAGTGTGACATGGGCTTAAGCACCTGGTTGAAATGATTTGTCCCATGCTTATGCAAATGGACACAGTCTCAATAATATCACTTTAAGCCAATCTTTGCACAAGCTTTAGCAATAATTCCTTAAAATATACTGCACTTGTCCTGATTTAAATCTTCTCAAAGTTAATTATTATCTACTCTTGAATTCTCAGTTTTATTATTTCAGAGGTGGGAAGTTATGAAGAAAAAAATAGACTTTCAACCAAGTATTGCAAGAAATGTATTAACAAAAACAGTTGATCTCCATAGTTAAAAATATGTTGCTTTATAATTATCAAATCTATATCTTAACAATGGAAACTTTTAGATAATTTAGATTTAAATGTATTGTTCAAAGGCAAGTTCTATAGATAAGGTTGAAAAAAAGTCATGGATGAAATTTGAATTTTAAATACCTAAAGTGTCAAATCACAATTCTAATGAAACAGGAATGCTTACAATATACAGAAATAAGTGTCACAAAGTTGTGGTGATGTAGTATTCCAAATATTGTGAATTTGTAATGTTGCCAGAATAATATATAAATGCATAAATAAATAAAAACTAAAATTTGCCTCTTGTTCCCAATCTCATTTCTTTCTGTATTACATTAATATGAGTAGAGGCTTATTTCACATTTTAAAGCATTTTTGGAGCTCAATGTTCTTAAACAATAACAATGCTATTATGAACAAACTAATGCTGCAGCCTTCCAACTTTCTTTGTTTCCACTAAGAAACCATAAGTCAGCAGGTTTTAAGATATATGTATCTTTGATTCAGCTTATTGTAGTACTAATGAGACATCTACATCTCTCCTTTTCATGGACCTATCTTCTTCTCAAGGTCAATCATTTAAATACTTTTCTGAATGGTTCATCCTCATTGGTTCTTACTTTGTATGGCTTGTGCTGCTTCTTCCTCCTCTGAGCTCTCAGAACTGCTCTTGGGGTCAGGAATTCTGAGCTTTGCTGGAATGCCTCTCTTTTGTTTCGGAAGTTGTGAGAAAGCCCTGTTAGACAGATTTTATAAGCATGCTGAATTGGAATTAATAAGGCTTGCTAAGATTCTCAAAATATATTCAATTGTGTGCCCCTCTTCAGAAGCACTTTCTTTGTTGTGGGAGAAAAGCTGGCATTTATTTGCCTTACAAAGACACAGACACACAGACATACACACAGCTCGATCATTTTCTCAAGAAAATATAAGGCCAACAGACTTTACATTTAATTTAATATTAAAAATATAATAACTATACTCATACTATGCATGACCATGAAATTATAATACAAAACTTTAATTAAGTCCAGTAAAAATCTAAACTGCAACGGTCCTAGGATTTTCTTAAAGTATTTCTATGCATCATGTAAAAGTTTAAGCCATATCATATAGAAGAGAACAAACACAAAGGACAAAATGGCTTAGCTAAATGTAACATAGTTTTATATTCATATTGCTATTATAGTTGAATGCACTAGATGACCACACTTTGTTTTAATTTTACATTTAAATTTTACACATTTATTGTGTAAAAAGGATTATTTGGGTACCAATAGTTCCAAAAAGCTTTAGTGATATTATGAAGTAAGAAAACTAATTTCAGTATCTGTCTTAATATAGCTGCAACTATAAGCAGCTTTTTTGAATAAGTTATTGACAACAAACACATTCTCTTCTTATACTGTTGTTTGAAACTAGTCCAAAACTAGTTGGATTGCTAAACCAAGTGCAAAAACAATTAAATAACAATTAAGTATAGCTATAATGTAGCAACAAGCAAATCATCTCTAACCACCCTCCAAAAATAATCAGAAAAGCTTACTTTTTCCACTGAGTGATGATCTCTTTCAGAGAAATATGAGTTGATGGGAAAGACGTCTGTACAGGAAGAAAAAACATTGGATCCGTATGATGAAATCATTTTATGATAGAATCTTTAGTATAAAAACTCTGGATTAAAGTTACAATTCTAAACATGAATCTATTAAGTAGAACTTTAGTCCTTAAAACAGAGGTGGGTAATTAATTTCCCCAAGGGCCATATAGGAAACTGGAACTGTTGTGGAGGACTGCCACAGCCTCCACTCCTGACTCCCATCATGGACTGAATTGGGATTGCCTATGGGCTAGATGTGGGCATTAAAACACCCACATCTCTCTTAAAGGTATGCCTGGGATTTTTACAGTACCATCATTGGCAGTGTTACTTAGGAATAATGCCTGTTGATTTCAGTGGGGTGCATTTCAATGTAAAATGCATATAAGACCAGACCCAAATTTGAAATCCATGGTATATATTTTTAAACAAGACTCACTGGTTTTTCTGAATATTGAAATCAACAGTTTTGAGAATCTGAAATACTGTATATGTAATACTTCCTATCTACTCAAACTTCAAAGATTCATTAGCAGAAAAAAAATGTGCTATTAGCACATTAATTTTACCAAAATAAATAGTGAATATTTACTGAAAACTTCCAGATAGCTTTGTCTCACCCAAGTTCCCAGATTTTTTTTTCCTCTGAAGCTTTAATATCCAGAGTAGAACATCCTCATTTCCCATCGTTTACTTTTCAACAACAACAACAAAAGGTAAATGGTTGTTGGCTTCCTAATCTGTAATTTGAGGGGCCAAGTGAAAAGGCCAATCAATAGGGAGGAAACAGGTTAAAAGAACAATAGTAATAGGGTATTTGCCACCAAAGACTTAACTAGAAAAAACTGAATGAAACAAGGTTACATGTATGGCTCTTATAAAAGTAAACAACAATCTTTGTTTTTCTAGGAACAAAAACATATTAAATTTGTGGGGTTTAAATGTCTCTCTTTATATCCTTCTAATGTAGGGGTAGGCAATAGTTGTCTACATGTTATGGCTCACAACTCAAATAATCCCAAACCTATTTAAGAAGATTGAATACAATACACCTGGAAAACCAAAATTTCTGAAATCTTGTGTCCTCAGATCTTTGAATATAGTTGTTGGTCATGTTCTTGGTATGGTAGAAGTTAAAATAATTCTACTCAAAATTGAGCAAAGCAGATGGGAATTTCCTCAAATTCTTTTTTTTTAAATGAGTATATTGGTGAAAAAAGAGCATTTTACTAATTCCAAGATATTTTACAAGTGTATTTCTTTCAGTAGTCCCAAAACTCTCAATTTTCTTAGTTGACACAAAATTAAAATAAGGGAAAAAGGGTCTTCATATCTTTAGAATATCAAATAGTGTAATACCATGCTTACTGTAACATCACTGCTAATTGATAGATCAAAATGGCTAATAAATGTTAAGTAGAGCAACAAGAAACACAAATTAGTAACATTGATAACTTAAAATAGTTGATGACTATTAGCTATGACAATGATAGACATCCTACAAATTCCTGATAACTGCTAATCACATTGCAGGAAAAGGTAATATTTTTAGCATACTTATTCTTCCTCACATTATAATTAAGTCTTTTTAGGAGTAGTTACAATTCTCTGCATGACTATCTAATGCAATTATTATTCAAGTACATATAGCTATCATTTTTAATCTATGTATGAATGAACTCTATATATCATTATGTCATTATACTTGTCCATATAAATCTACATCTAGAGGCAATATGCTCATAAATAACAAGCGTTAAATCCACTGAATGAAAGGGGCCATACATTTATCTTTCTAAATGCTGTAACAGTTGGCAATAAGGACATAAAATTCATTTATGTTGTCTGGTTCCCAAATTCCAAATATTAGATATATCATTCAAAAGAGACTACTACCCTGTTTCTCCAACAATACAGCCTCCCCCAATAGGAAGTCCCAGCATGTTTTATAGGCATGAAATGAAATTAAGCCCCTCCCCCAAATTAAGGTCTATATTAAAACATGCAAAATTGGGGGAAATGGTGGGGGGGCTTGCCGTTAGGAAGTACTTTTGTTGCACACCCAGATATGGTGCTGCCTGCATTGACCCCGATTCAAAATGCCCCAACGCCGAGGTCAACTTTCAAGCCATCGCCGCCTGCCCGCCTGAAGATGCAAGGTAGGGGGAATTAAGTCACCCCCGAAAAGACGGCATAGCCACTTTTTCGGGGCTCAAAAAAAATATTATATGAGATTATATGAGAAACACGGTAGCATCTGAAAATTTTAGCTTTTGTTACTACAGTCTTTATTTTGTTACACAGTCTTATTGATATAATTCAGTACTTTCTCCCAAACCTAGTATGTGCAAAAACATGTATTATCCTTATACCATTCTCCAACAGAATGCTGTCATATATTTTACAAAGTTTTAACATCAAAAGACCTATAAATGCTTTATACTGCTCAATAGGAATTCATCTATTCCTGGAATTTTACACCTTGTCCAACATTTAAAAGCACTTTCTATTTGTTTTTTGTCTATGTGTGGTGACTGTTAGGGATAACATTGTTCACCCTAACTGTTTTAGGTGAAATACTAACTATGAATCATAGTTAGTGTATGCAGCTTTAACTGTAAAATAGCAACTGTGGGTGTGGTTATGAAAACCATATAAAAGTAGCAAGGCTACAGCTTGCTCTCTCTCTCTCTGGCTTTGATGATCCCTGATTACTGCTTGGAAGCAAGACTTTATTGCTCGAACGGGAGAGACAACAATGGACTGATTTATGTGAACTGACAATAGGATATTCTACATGGACTTTGCTAACTGAATATCCCTGAATGGACTGACTACATGGTAAATGAATATTGGACTGTTTTTGACTATGCTATAAACTTATACTGGAATAAAATATATTCTTGATAGCACAAGTGTATCTGTTATTTTTACTGTATGTTAATAAACATACAAGCTTAGCTCACTCATTTATCTGTGTGCCTATCTGACTAACGCTGCACATTCTGTTTAGCTTGTCTACCTAACCCTGGTTGGGGAACCCAGGCTTAACAGTGACAATGCATTTTTCTCTTTGTGTTGATTTTCTCATTTTTGTCACTATTTTAAATAGCAATAAAAGAATTTAAAATCTGATAAATTGTCAAAGAGCCCATAACTGAATCCAAGTTCATGCTGTTCCTCTTAACTACAATCAGAACAAAAAAGTTTCCATTAAAAGAACTCCCAAGAATATTGCAAGGTTCTGAAAGCTACTTGCTAATTCTCAACTCCCTGGCCCTCTATCTTAGCATCCTTACTGGAGCACATGAATTATGCTATGAGCAAATTGACAGCTGCAAGAATACTTTATTTGCCATAGAACACCCACATCTGTGGAGGAGCTAAATGCTATTTTTGCAGAAACCCATTTCCCATGCAATCCTGAGTGGACAATGACAGCATCAAGGGAGAAGATGCGGGACCCACTGATGAGTGGCATTCATCTCAACATGCAAAATTCTTCTCAAAGTAATTTCTTGCTGATCAAGGTCTGCTGTAACCATGGCTTCAATCTAAATGCTTTACAAACATTGTAAGTTACAGTTTATTCCATAAAATATGCAGTACTTAAAGAGATCAATGGCTTGCACAATGTGTGATGTCACTCACCATTTTTAAGTCCATCCCACAAAGCAGAGCTGTGCACAATTCAAAAATGATCTCAAAGAAGTGCTTCAGATATTACTCTTTAAAGTGACTCCCAAACTGGCAAGATCTCCCCCCCCCCATACACATAGAAGCCTAAAAAGGTGGCTGACACAAAGTCTGATTTTTTTTCCAGTATGCACAACTCCACTAGAAAATGGCTTTTGCAAGCATTTATGACTATATTATGACTCATTACACTTAAAGATAGCCTTTTTGCAGGTTGGGATTCTGATGCATAGCAGGTAATTGCGATCAACCCGTCTGTACAATATAAAGATAAGAAAATGCTACCCTTTGCAGTAAGTGTTCAAAATAAAGACAAGATACAACTGATCTTCAACAGACAAGAAGATGCACAAATATAAATGCATAGGAGTTGAGGACCTCAATAAAACTGAAATTATGAACCAGAATTTTCTGTGAACCAACCTCATGTTCTGACAGTGTTTAAAAATTACTGTATACCAACAGTCAACTAATTCAAGCCATATAAATAATGTCCACAAGACCACAATGTTTTCAAAAGAAACCCTACAACGTCTCCTATGCCTATCACAATCAACTGCAACTCACTATTTTATCGCCACTTTAAAGTTAAAAGTTCAGCCTAAACCATCCTCACTATAAACAAAATGTCGAGTGGCTTCACAAATGGCTAAAGAGAACCTGTGGCCTGCTGTATGGGTGCATTTGCAGGTGTGCGCGCATGGACACAGAGTCAAATTTAACATTATTAAGACTTTATATTTTGAGGCAGGGCTCGAGGCCCACCCCAATCCCTTTCTTCCTTTATGCTTTAAATGTATTTAATATTTGGAACTGATAAGATACTTGATGTCACTGCCAACTTCTATCAAGCTCTGTTACAGAGAAGAATCCTGATAGATGGGCACTGTTTAATTAATGGGAGCTGGAGTGCACCAATCCTGCCAGCCTGAGCTTTGTGGAACAATACTATGGCGGACAGACAGTCTCTCAAGTAAGCAGGCCCTCGGTAAAACCAGTACCGTGTATCCCATTCAGAAGCAAACTCACAACCCCATGTATCTTACACAAAGGCAGAAGTGTTCCATGAGATCTGTCACAAGATCCCTTCCCAGTCTTATGACTCATGACGGCTCTCGAAATCATTGCAAAGGGCCAGTTTCAGAGCATGCAAACCTGTTCCACTTGCAACCTGGGCCAACGGAATGAACGAATCCCTCCAGTTTTAGAATGATGTGGCTTCCAAATAAAAATAAAATAAAATAAAATAAAACTAAACAAATAAAGGAGCGGGGGTAGACACAACCAAGTCAGCCAAGGACCAGGGTGCCCTGTTTCAAAAAAAAAAACCCAGAGAAGCGACTGGCAGCCTCGTTAACAGGCCAAAGGAGAAACCTGGCGAAGGGAAGGTCCGGTTCCACTGGCAACCTGACCCGCGGCTGCCTTCTCCCCCCCCCCAAAAAAAAAAAAAAAAAAAATTCCCCGTGTTTCCAGCCACGTGGGCGGCCACGGCGCTGTTACCTGGCCGCTCTGCTCCCGCAACTCCTCGGCTGCTCTCTCATAACCCATCTGGACCAACTGCTGGTGCATCAGAGCCAGCAGCTCTTTCTGCTCTCGCTCAGCTCTCGCCATGCTCTGGCCGCGCGCGCGTGGGAAGGAGACGCGGGAAGCAACCCCCTCTATCCCACGGGCATGACTACCACCGCAGGCCCCTCGTGGAGAGCAGGCGGAAGACTACAACCGCATGCCCCACACTGCCTCCACCTTTACCCTTTGCCCATGCACCAGCGCGTACGTCACTTCCTCTTCCGACCTCTCCTGGTTTTTTTTTGTTTTTTTTTTTTCGGGCTTCTGGGAAATGTAGTCTGTGCGCGAAAGGTTACTTGGTGTGCGTCCATTTCGGAGTGGGCTTTTTTTTTTTTTTTTTTTTTTTTGAGAACGAAACGGAGAAAGGACCGGTCGGAAAGATTGGATATAATTTAAGAAAGCTACATTTCTCCCTTGATTAATGAGACCACTGCTTGGTTGAGACCCATATTTCAAACTTTGTTGGGGGGGGGGGTAGGGGGAACGAGCAATTGAAATAGCACGAGGACTCGAGTAATTTGGGAAGGCGTAAAATAATTTGGTCTTTGTTTTCTGGAGCAACAGGAAGATCTCCTATCTGAAATCTTAACTGGAATGATTGCCTTGCTACCTCGCATTACAATATTAATGTTACATCTTTAAGGTTTGAATCGTTTTTTTTCTCGAACTTTTTGTTGTATCTTTGGCAATTTTTATTTATTAAATTTATATGCTGCCCATTTCACTGTCCACATACAAAATTATTAGCAACAGAGATTCAGATGAAAATTTGAACGAACAAATGTTGTACTGTACCAACTGTGACCAGAACCGAAGTCATGTTGGATGGCCCATTGAATTGAATAAGGAAGTGTGTCTCAAACTCAGTAGTTCTGCTAAATAAGAAAGTGTTCCAGTTTGTGCACAAGAGAAAAAAAACAAGATGAGGCTAGAACAATGAGGAATTGTAATAAAGTGCTGCGATGTCAGAAACCATGTAACTGCTTTTGCTAGATAGGGAGCTAGTATGAACCTTCGAAATATATGTCTCAATTTGAAAACAGAAAGAATGTGAGCCAAGCCCTTGTACGAGGGGATAAAAATTGTACGAGGGGGCGGACAGTTAGGGTATAAAAATGCTGCCTGAATTTTGCTCTGGGTTCCTTCAATGCCTGAGAGAACCCGTCTCTGCAGACACGTGAATAAAACCTTCCTTGGATCAATGAATCTTTTGGTGGTTTTTTTTTATCTGCTTCCACCTCACAATTTGGCGCTCAACATGGGGCCCGACGGAATTTCAACTGGAGAAAAGGGACTGGGTAAGTGTGGCGCCACCACCTCTCATTGTAGAGGGGCCTTCTCCCTTGTCTCAGTTGGATCCCGGGGTAACTGCACTCAGCAGACGATCCTTGGAAACGAGAGAGAGAAGCCGGCCTGACGCTCTGGGAGTGTCGTTGATTATCTGAAGTGGGGACGCCCACACTCCTTTCGTCTCCGGGAGACCAGGGGTGTATCAGGTGAGTTTGTTGCCTTTCGGGATAGAAGAAGGGAAATACTGTCCTTAAACTCTGGGAATCCAGCGACTGCTGGAGGACAATGTAAATCCCTGAGTTGGGAATCTCTGGGAGATAGTTGGTGGGTAGCGTGGAGAATGGGAAAGGGACAAAGCAAGTGTGAGACGTTCCAAGAGGGAACGGGTATTGAGATAGAAAAGACCCCAAGAAGGCTGATTCCGACTGACTCCCCATTGGGTCAACTACTACAACAATGGTCGTTGCCCCATCTGAGGACTTAGTCTCAGAGTCTAGAGAAAAAGAAAATGATCTACCTATGCCGATATAGGTGGCCGAAGTATCCCCAAGTAGACCCTGAGTTTCCTTACCACTGGGATCCCGAAGGGAATACCAGCACGTACTAGATAACTCAGTTGAAAGAGTATATAGTGAAACACCGGATGAAGGAGCAAATACCCTATATGGAGGTATGGTATCATGTTCACTTTGAAGGTCCAGTTCCACCAGAAACAGAAGTAGGACAGTTTGTCAGCAAGGTGGAAAGCGAAACTGAGGACTGGATGGGGAGTCCACCAGCATCGGCTCCGGCAGTCCTGGCACCACCGCCCCTGCCAGGTCCAGTTGTCCAGGCTCCACCTCCACCTACATATCCAGGACTCAGAAGGGAACTGGCTCAATTAAACAAGGACCTAGAGAATTTGCCTCTAGGAGAAAGGTCAGCCAATCCCGTGTCGGCCTTCCCAGTCAGAGAAGTCCCAAATGGCATGAATGTGCGGGGGAATCCACCGTTTTCGTGGCTGTTCCCATAAAATCTGCTGAGTTACGGGATCTGAAAAAGACCCTTCCGAAACTCCATGAGAATGCTCATGAAGTGGCGGAACAGTTGGAATTGTTTCTGGGACCCAATGAATACACATACCAAGAACTGATGTATATTCTTGGACACTTTTCACCCCCGAAGAGAGGAAACTCATTAGGAGGGCAGCAATGGCTGCCTGGGATAGGAGACATGCAAGGCAACAGGGAGCAGTGGCTGCAGACACAAAGTTCCCCATAGCCGATCCAAATTGGAACATCAATAATAACACTCAGAGGGAGCACATGAGAGATATGAAACACATGATCATTGAAGGAATTAATGCCCTGTCACACTGGCTGACGGATGTAAAACGTTTGTAAAAAGGACACAGCGGACGAGAAAAATGTTCCATCCGTTGTTATCCGCTCTCAAAAGGGGCAAAAATTTGCATAACCAGAGCGGACAACACGGAAAGGAACGGACGGGGAGGACGCAGGGTGGATGGAAAGCGGATGCTCCACGGAAGCCTAGCGGATGGAAGTGGATGAGAGCGGATGGCACATCCGCAAGGCTTCCGGGGGAGCGCAACAAAGCGGACGCGGAATGGAAAGAGCGGATGCTGAGCTGATGAAGCGGATGCACAGTGGAAGCCTAGCAGATGAAGCGGATGCACAGCGGAAGCCTAGTGGATGCCTAGCGTTCACTGCGCATGCAGGGAGGATGCATTGCATCAGCCCCGCGGATATAAAGGGAAGTAGCTCCCAAGCAGGTCAACATCCAGAGGAAAGATCTGCTTCCAGACACATCGACTGCCTGCCAGCCTTGCTGCCAGCCTTGCTGCCAGCCTTGCTGCCTGCCTGCCTGCCTGCCAGCCTGCCTGCCAGCCAGCAATCCTACAACCATAGGGAAGAAGAGAAAGCTTCAGCCATCTGCTGCCAGCCCTGGCAAGAGGGACAGGGCCATCCTCCCACCCCCTGGCCCTCACTCTGCTTCTGCTGGGGCTTCAGCAGCACGGGCTCGCTCTTCTGGGGCTGGGGCTTCTGCTGCTTCTGCTTCTGGAGGAGCTGCTGATTCTGCTTCTGGCGGTGGTGCTTCTGCTGGTGCTTACTCTGCTGATGCTGCTTCTGGCAATGGTGCTTCTTCTGGTGCTTACTCTGCTGCTGCTGATCCTGGTCCTGCTGGTGCTGCTGGTGCTGCTGGTGCTGCTGGTGCTTACTCTGCTGCTACTGATCCTGGTCCTGCTGGTGCTGCTGCTGTTGGTGGTGGTGGTGGTGGTCCTGCTGGTGGTGCTGCTGCTGGTGGTGTGGAGGAGCAGCCCCTACAACCTGGAAGCCCCTCTGATGAGGGCCCATGTGGTCCTGCCAAAGGGAGGAAGAGGCAGACGCGAGAACGGGAGAGGAGGCAATACAACATTGAGGAGGAACATGAGGATGAGGTGCTGGAGTGGCTGTGAGAGAATGAGTATCTATGGCGGAAGGGACACAGGCTCCATAGCAACACCAAAAGGAAGCAGGCTGCTTGGAGAGAGAAGGCAGAGAGCCTGGCCTACACTTCGGAGGTGTTCATCGGCTGGTGGAAGCACATGCACACCTGGTACGGGAAGCTGCACCTCAAGAAATCTGGCCAGGCCACGGTCAAGCTGACAGACAGAGAGACCTACGTCATGGCCAAGTGCAGCTTCCTGGAGGGTGAGATCCGCCACCGAGGAGCAGCCCCTCTCACAACCCTCTCTCTCAGGCAGCCTGCTGAGAGCCAGTCCTCTTCCGGCAGAGAGTCAGCTCCTGTGTCCAGGCTGTGGAGCGTGTGGAGCGTGCCACGACAGAGAACCCACCAACAGCTGTTCTACCCATGGCGGAGCGCGTGGAGGACCCCCTGGCGCAGTGGGAGAAAGGAGACGGCACTTCCACCATAGTCCAACCCGCATCCACCCACAGCTCCACCTCTACAGAAAGGCAGCTGTCTGAGAACTTCCTCAACACACTGTCCCCTGTTGTCCTCTTTGGGGCCAGGCACCCCATTGGCGCTTCAGACCAGCACTCCAGCAGAGCCACCTCCACAGCACCTGGACCCTTCACCAGAGACTGGGCACGCCTCCGAGTGACCAAGAAGAGTGCCAGAGACTGGGTGGCTACCTGTTGACTTTATTTTTGCTGTGGACACTTGACTTGGGTCATTTTTCTTTTACAGCTTGTTATTAATTAAGATTATTTTTGCTTCACACACTTGCTTCATTTATTTTATTAAATAAAGTCTTGGTGGAAACTTTTAGAAATGGTTTAAGCCTTTGCATGCTTGTGGGGTGGGTAAGGATAGCAGTGGGATGGGCAGGGATACCTTTGGGATGGGTAATATCTGTGGGATGGGCAGGGATACCTGTGGGATCGGTAATATCTGTGGGATGGGCAGGGATACTTTTGGGATGGGTTAAGATAGCTGTGGGATGGGTAGGGATACCTTTGGGATGGGTTAAGATAGCTGTGGGATGGGCAGGGATACCTTTGGGATGTGTTAAGATAGCTTTGGGATTGATAAACCTCCAGTGCAAGCATAGTGGGACTGTATGGTCCACCCTCCCAGCTGCCACACATATGGCCCTTTATTATCGATAACAATGTAATCATTGATCAACACATGTCAACATAAACACAACTCTTTATTAAATGCCCTATTCATTGTAGGCCCACGCAACATACATGGCCCAATCTCATCAGTGTGATGAGACAGGCTGAAGGAAGCATCCATTAATCATCTATCATCCTGTCTTGCCACTGCACTGCTCCAGCTGGGGAGTTGCACCAGTGTTTCAGGAGGTTGCGCTGCTTCTTCCCTTCACGCTCTGGAGCGGATGCGAGTTGCGCGGATGCGCAGCGGATGCCTAGCGGATGTAGCGGATGCGTAACAGATGACGACGGATGCAGAACGGATGTTCCCCGTATGCGTTGCAGATGCAGAACGGACGCGTTTGATACATTTTCCTCTCAAAAAGTTTTGAGCTGCTCAAAACTTTTTGAGCAGATGGAACCTCAGTCGATGGATGCTGGACGGATAGAGAGGAAGAAAAACGGACGCAGTGAGTACAGAACGGGTGGATCGCATTAACCAATGGATGGCAAGTGTTTCTCTCCGTTTTACATCCTCTTTCCATCCGTTGGTGCAGTGTGACATGGGCTTTAAATTGGTCATCCCTCAAGGGAAAAACTTGACCAAAGCATTTGAAATAACACAAGGAAAGGATGAGTCCCCGGGGAATTTCTGTGCTCGGCTCCATGAAGGGTTAACCAACTACTCCGGAGTGGATCCAGAAGACACAGGGATGGACTGATTTGGGCATGACAGATTTGATGAGAGCAGCCCAGCAAGTTTTTGTGAATCGAGACTCAGTTAAAACCAAACAGAAGTCTCAGATGATGGTAGCTGCTGTGCAAACGGCAGCCAAGAATGAAGTTAGGAAAAACAGGGAGACCCAGATGTCAGATCCAAGGCCAGGGTGGAGAGATGAAAGATCTCCCAGGAGGGAGTGGAGACCCCCAGTTAGGCAAGGAGGTCCAGGGGGCAATCAAGGCGGTTGATTCCAACGGCCGTCCCAGAGTAGAACTTGCTTCAGATGCAGGAAAGAGGGACATTTTGTGCGTGAATGTCCCCAAACCCCGGAGGAACGAAGCTATGCCCTATACGATTAGGGAGGTTCTGGCTCCCCAAGAGGGACCCACAGGGAGCCATTGGTAAATGTGTTAGTGGGTCCTGACCACCAGGAACAGCTGTTCCTGATCGACACCGGCACAAGCTGGACATCTGTATGCGATCCGGTAGAGGGAGCATGCAGGTCAAAGCAGACTTTAAAGATGGTTGGGGTGAGTGGGAAATCCCAAGAGGTCAAGATTTTGGAAGAGGTGAGATTGGAATTGAATGATGTGGTTACTGAAACCGAAATATTGTATGTTCCGGATTCAGGGGTGAACTTGCTAGGAAGAGACTTGTTGGATGTTTTGGGAATAGAATTGTGGGATAGAAGGAAAGAAGTTCGCATGTGTATGCTAACAACGGAAGATGAGGAGAAGATATCATCAGATGTATGGGCAGGAGGTGAAGGGGTTAGTAGGATGGCAATACAGTCCATTCAGATCAAGATACAACCAGGAATAACTAAACTGTGGACTCCACAATATTCTCTGAGTAAGTGAGGTAGGGAAGGGTTGAAACCAGTGATTGACAGATTATTGAAACAGGGACTGTTGGAACCTACTATGTCACCGTTCAATTCACTGGTTTTAGCAGTAATAAAAAAGGATAGGAAGTATAGATTGGTTAATGATTTGAGGAGGATCAATGAGATAGTGGTTCCTAGATTCCCAGTGGTTCCTGATCCCTATACCATCTTGGGGCGGATCCCTCCCAAAGACAAATGGTTTACTGTGATAGATCTGAAGGATGCCTTTTGGGCGTGCCCCTTGGATGAGGGGAGTAGAGACTTGTTTGCCTTTGAATGGAATGATCCTGAGAGTGGAAGGAAACAGCAGTTGAGGTGGACGGTACTTCCTCAGGGATATACCAAGAGCCCTTTGTTGTTTGGACAGGCGTTGGAAGAAAAGTTGGTGTTGTTTGAGAGAGAGAAAGGAATCACCCTAATTCAGTACGTGGATGACTTATTGTTAACTGGGGAGAAAGAGAAGTAAGTGAGAGCGGCTTCTGTGAGTCTATTGAATTGGCTGAAGGAGCAGGGGCTGAAAGTCTCAAAAGAGAAGCTTCAGTTTGTTGAAAAAAAGGTGAAATATTTGGGACATTACATTCAGCAGGGGGTTAGGTTCTTGGACCCTGAAAGGGTGAAGGGGATCATGAGTTTGGCTCCTCCCAGGAACAAGACAGAGGTGTGGAAAGCATTGGGATTATTGGAGTATTGCAGAATCTGGGTAGACCAATTCACAGTGTTAGCACAGTTTTTGCATACAAAGTTGCCTGGAAAGGGAGAGCACATAGAATGGGAGGAAGGAGATAGTGAAAGGTGGGAAGAGCTGAAGAAGGCTTTGTCAACCGCTCCGGTTTTAGCCTTGCAAAACCTGAAATTACCATTTCATTTGTATGTGGCGGTGGCTCAGGGAACAGCAGTTGGAGTCCTTGCCCAAAAGAGGGGGGGGCAGTACCAGCCGGTAGCCTTCCGAAGCAAGGGTTTGGAGCCGGTTGTGAAAGGATGGCCAGTTTGTGTTCAGGCTGTGGCAGCAACAGCAATGTTGGTGGTGGAGAGCAAAAAGTTAACGTTTGTGGGAGCTTTGGTGGTGCATTCACCTCATCAGGTCAACTCAGTGTTGAGCCAGCTGGCTACCACTTGGATGACCGAAGGGAGGATATTGAAGTATGAAACCATTTTGAGAACCAGTCCTGATGTGGTAATAGGAACAGACAAGAATCTAAATCCAGCAGAATTCTTGGAGGGGAGAAGGCAGACGTGGGAACCGGAAGACCATGATTGTCTATTGCAAGTGGATCTCATGACGAAGGTTAGAGAGGACTTGGAAGAGACTCCATTGGAGAAGGGAGAGAGGTGGTTTATAGATGGATCAAGCAGGGTGGAAAATGGAAAGCGAAAATCTGGGTTTGCAATAGTAACCGGGGAAGGTGAGGTAATAGAGAAAGGGTCACTCCCAGCTGCTTGGTCATCCCAGAAATGTAAATTGCTTGCCCTGACCAGAGCCTTGGAATTGGCTGAGGGGATGGAAGTAACGATTTGGACTGATTCCAAGTATGCATGGGGGGTGGTGCACATGTTTGGAAAAATCTGGAAAGAAAGAGGGTATGTCAAGGCGGATGGGAAGCAAATAGAGCAAGTGCAGTTAGAAGAACAAGCCTTAGAAGCATTGCAACTCCCCAGCCGAGTATCAATTGTCCATGTGAACGCACATCAGAAGGGGAACACACCGAAGGTTGTGGGAAACCGATGGGCGGACAAATGGGCGAAGGAAGCTGCAGGGGAGATAGAGTTGGTAATGGTATCTATACCAATACTGGAAAAGGAGGACAAGAGGGAGGAATGGGAGCCTGAGAAAAAGGAAAAGTTGGAGTTGGAGAAAGAGGGATGTGTCAAAACCCCAGAGGGATGGAAGACGTCGGAGGGAGTCAAGGTGGTGTCACCCATTGTCATGAGGGGAATATTGGAGAAAGTTCATGAAGGAGGACATTGGGGAACGGAGGCCTTGGTCATGTCTGTGAAACCTCACTATTGGAGTCTGAGGATGTGGACGGTAGCTCAGAGCATCTGCTGGAAATGTTTGATTTGTTTGAAAGTAAATAAGAAAGCGGCACGCAAGAAAGATATGGGAGGGCGATTCCTAGTGGGTTGGCCTTTTCAGAGAGCACAAATTGATTTCACTGAGTTGCCAGAAAAGGGGGGTTGGAAATACCTGCTTGTGATCAAAGATCAACTAACGGGGTGGGTAGAGGCTTATCCCACTGGAAGAGCCACAGCTCCCACAGTAACCAAGATCTTACTAGAACAGATTATCCCACGATATGGAATGATGAAAGCAATAGATTCAGACAGAGGAACTCATTTCACCCAAAAGGTTCTGCAAAGGGTAATGGAGGTGGTGAGGGTGAAATGGGAATTACACACGCCATGGCATCCTGAATCCAGTGGAAAAATTGAAAAAGCAAACAGGGAATTGAAGAAACACTTGACCAAACTACAACTTGAAAATGGCTTGCCATGGACAAAGAATCGTCTCTTAGCTCTGCTCAGGATCAGAACTTGCCCAAGGAAAGACACAGGGGTTTTCTCCCTTTGAAATGCTTATGGGGAGACCCTATTTGGCCAAACTAGGCAATCCCATACCAGAGTTCAGGGACTTGTTCCTTCGGAAATATTTGCTGGCGCTGTCTCGGTCTTTGCTTTCTCTTCACAAACAGGGACTGTGCAACAACCACCTTTGGCTGGTAGCCAACACCCACACGAGGCTGGAGACTGGGTCCTGATAAATACTTGGAGAAGTGAAAAACTGCAATCTAGCTGGGAAGGTCCGTACCAGGTGCTTCTGATGACTGAATCTGCAGTCCGTACTCGGGAAGGAGGCTGGACGCATTACAGCAGAGTCAAGAAAGTACCGGAACCTGAGAAACCTTGAAAGGCAATCCCAGTGGACGGTCAGCCACTAAAGTTAACCTTGAAGAAATAGCCAGCATGGAGATGTTGGCTGAACTCTGGAGAGGACTATTTGTTGCAATTATATTTACATTAATACATCAAAGAAGTTCACAATATGTTGGACCTGCGGGTGACTTGGGAACAGACTTGTGGGATGACAATGTGTTCATAAAGGATCTCAAGAAGGTCTCACATTCCTTGAACATCACCAATTGCTGGTTATGCATGCACATGCCAGGAAAAACAGGTGAAGGATTAATCCTACATGCAATTCCACTTGATCAGAACAGACTAAGAACACAGGGGCACGGGACAGAAAAATATGGTGTAGAACGAAATATAACAGGAAGGATTTTTGTTCATTTAAGGGAAATGGCGTATGTGTGTTTTAAGAGAAATGAAACTAGAGGGCTCCATTTAGGAGATTGGGAAAAATGTAATAAGACTTTTGATATGCCATCATCCTGTAGTAACCATAGCTATACCAAAAATTATCATAAATTAGATTATTTTAATCAAGATCAGTATCAGATGTGTATGCATTTTGAGAAAATGATCAATTGGACCCGAACATCACAACAGACCTATGCTATGGAAAACTTTTGGTGGGTATTGTGTGGGAAATATGCATACAGGGAGATGCCACCTTACTGGAGTGGCACCTGTACACTCGGGTATGTGATACCAGTGATATATAAACTTGATGGCCTTCCTCAAGGCCGGATATGTAATAAAAGAGACTCAGAATCTGGCCTTACCCAGAGAATCTGGACCCAAATCTCCCATGGTATAATAACACCATTGGGAGTAGCCATGAACTACCGAGATATACATATTCTAAATAACTTCATGGTAACAATGTTCAATGATACAATAAAGAATATTAAAATGATCAACACCGAAATTTCTGAAGTAAGACAGGTTGCTCTACAAAATAGGTATGCTTTAGATATTGTATTAGCTATAAAAGGGTGTGTGTGTGCTCTGATTCATTCACATTGCTGTGTATACATCCATGATTTCCAACCCAATATTACAAAGACAGTAAAAGTAATGGAAGAACGTATTCGCTCTGATCCATTATCACAAAGAGGTGACTCCTCATTGCCAGACCTGTGGGGAGCAATATGGTCTTGGCTTCCCAGTTCCACTTGGTTTAGATCTACCATAATGGGAATTATATTGATTATTATATGCTGTGTGTTGTTGTGTTGTTGTGTTCAGTATCTCCCTGGTGCAATAACAACGTGTGGAAAGATAGGGAAATCCTTGGGTTCAAGATTTGAGAAGAAGCAGGAAGCAGAACCTCTAATGATGTATCAGAGAGAAATCACTCTGAAAGAAGCAGGGGATCTGCTACTTGAGTTTGAGACAAGAGTGGAAAAAGAAAAAGGGGGGATTGTGAGCAGAACCGAAATCATGTTGGATGGCCCATTGAATTAAATAAGGAAGTGTGTCTCAAACTCAGTAGTTCTGCTAAATAAGAAAGTGTTCCAGTTTGTGCACAAGAGAAAAAAAACCAAGATGAGGCTAGAACAATGAGGAATTGTAATAAAGTGCTGAGGTGTCAGGAACCGTGTAACTGCTTTTGCTAGATAGGGAGCTAGTATGAACCTTCGAAATATATGTGTCAATTTGAAAACAGAAAGAATGTGAGCCAAGCCCTCGTACGAGGGGGTGGACAGTTAGGGTATAAAAATGCTGCCTGAATTTTGCTCTGGGTTCCTTCAGTGCCTGAGGGAACCCGTCTCTGCAGACACGTGAATAAAACCATGTTTTCCTTGGAACAACGAATCTTTTGGTGGTTTTTTTATCTGCTTCCACCTTGCAGAACCGACATTGGCTGAGCTCCAATATACTAAACTCACCAGTACTAAGTTCACACTAAACATTAATGGGTGAGTTGCTAAAATGAAAACCAGACTAATCACCGATTGAAGACATAACTGATTCCCAGATTTGCAGAAATAAATGCAGCTACTGCTTGGGAGAAGCCATCAGGGGTGGGATTCAATTTTTTTAGCCGGTTATGTGGGAGTGGATTGGTCATGTGATTGGGTGGATGTAGTTGGTGGTCATGTGATTGGGTGAGTATGGCTTGGTGGCCATGTGACTGGGTGAGGCATCAAAATAACCCAGATGTCTCCTGCTGGAGATGGGGTTGGACTAGGTGACCTCTGAGGTCCCTTCTAGCCCTGGGTTGCTGTGCTGTTTCAAAGCATCCTTTGAAACTGCATCTAGTGCCAGGATTTGTGGTCCTTTCTTCCTCTCCTTTTTCTCTCCCTCCTCCTATCCATCCATCCATCCATCCATCCATCTAAATCTCATTCACTTTCCCTTCCCCATCTCTCCCTTCCCTCCATCCCTCTTTCTTTTTCCTTCCCTCCCTTTCTTTCTCTCCTTCCTCTTTCTTTTTCTTTCTCCCTTCCCTTCCCCATTTCTTTCTTTCTTTCTTTCTTTCTTTCTTTCTTTCTTTCTTTCTTTC
>BLBF01000003.1:73033738-73053493 GCA_015471245.1 Laticauda colubrina
CTCCCTCTTGCTTGTTTGCTTTCTCCCTTCCCTCTCTTTCTTTCTCCCTTCCTTCCCTCCCTCTTTCTTTCTCTCTTTTCTTCCTTTCTTCCTCCCTTGAAGGCTTACTTTCTCCCCCCGGCCCTGTTTAGGGCCTAGAAAGCCTCCTGGCAGCCAAAACAGACTCCCCCCCCCCGTGCCCCCATTTTGGATCTCCCCACACCCCTCTTTGGCTGCAAGGAGGCTCCAAAGAGGCTTTCTAGGCCCAAAACAGTGCCCAGAGGGTCTAGCGTCCCCCTGGGGCCCTTTTTTGCTCCCAAGAGGCCTCCTACACTTACCTGGGAGCCAGATGGACCTCGTGGGGACTCCTGTAAGGGGCGGGGTAGGCGGGGCCAGCTGATAGTCAGAACAGCAGTTTGCTGAACTGGATGTCAACATTTGGTTCACCTGAACTGGCCCGAACCGGCTGAACCCCAGCCCTGGAAGCAATGTACATAAACCATAAGAAAACTACATTTCAAGAGTATACTCAATATCTCTGTGAGTAGCATCAAAATGAGCTATAGGAATTTTACATGGTAAATGAACCACACTCCAACAGATAGCTGAGGAGATGAGACTACATTTATGCCCATCTTCATTATATTGTTTCCCCATGCATAAGAACTTGTTTGGGGAAACATTTGATTTAATATTCACTCTCATTGATGGGAATTAGAGGGTTTTTAAAAAATCTAGAAACTAATCTGTTATTCAGAATTAATATTAAAATCAGTGGGATAAAATCAGGAAGGCAGGTCAAAATAGGCAAGAAATTGGTAAAAGAATACCTATGCACTTTGGATGAGTGTCAGTATTGACTCTTGGCAATTGCCTGGATTAGTCCCTACAGTTTTCTTGGAAAGTTTTCAGAAATGGTTTTCCATTTTTGTAGAGCAGAGGTGTCAAACTCACATCATCACAGCATTGTCACATGACGTATTGTGACTTTTTCCCCCTTTGCTAAACTGGGCGTTGATGTGGCCAGCGTCTGATGTATCTGGCCCATGGGCTGTGAGTTTGACACCCCTGTCCTAGGGCCAAGAGAAAAACAGGGTGGCCCTGTTGGTTTTATGCCTAAAGCAAGACTATAACTCACAATCTCCCAATTTCTAGTCTGGTAACTGAAAGCAGTAGATTAGATTATAGATTAACATAGTTGGAAGGGATCTTGTAGGTAATCTAATCCAACGCCCACGCCCAAGCAGGAGACCCTACACCATTTCTGACAAATAGCAATCCAATCTCTTCGTGAAAGCTTCAAGTGACGGTGCTCCCACAATTTCTGAAGGCAAGCTTTTCCATTGGTTGATAGTTCCCATTGTCAAACATTTTCTCCTTAAGCCCATGTCACACTGAACCAACGGATGGAAAGAGGATGTAAAACGGACAAAAAAGCTTGCCATCCATTGGAAAACACGATGCATCCATTGTGTGCTCACTGCATACGTATTTCATACGCTCTATCAGTCAAACATCCATCTACTGCTATTTCATCCTCTCAAAAAGGTTTGAGCTGCACAAAACTTTTTAAGTGGATGAACTTTCCACCGCGTACGATCTACATCCGCGACACATACAGGCAACAAACGTTCTACGTCCGTTGTCATCCGTTACACGTCCGATGTATCCTCTCGGCATCCTCTGGACATCCGCGCAACTCACATCCACTGCAGCGGAAAGCGGAAAGAGGGAGGAAGTGAAAGGTACGCAGAATGTCCACACAGCGTTAGTAGCACGGACATAGAAAGGATGTAAGCAGATGCATCTCATATATAAAGCATTAAAATGGACAAAACATTCGCATATGGGACGTATCTCGGATATGTAGGATGTCTGGAGGATGCCTAGAGTATGTGGAAGGACACCGAGCAGAAAACTGAAATTTCCTATAAAAGGGGGGAGGAAATCACCTGGATCTCACTTTCAGTCCACCAGACCTGGTGTGCAGACCTCTTCAGCCTTGCTCTTGCTCTTCCACATCATCCATTGATCTCCACCATGGATCATCACACACTCCTTTTGGTAGTCGTCATCATTCAACACCAGAACCAAGCCCTCTTCAGATTGTTTCACCTTTTCTATGCAAGGGGAAGAAGGAGACGTCCAAGAGCTGTCTGGGTCTGAAGATGGATCAGGAGAAGAGTGGAGTTTGGACTCTATGACAAGCTGATGGTGGAGCTGAGGAATGAAGACCCTCGTGCATTCCAGCACTTCATGAGGATGCTACCAGCCATGTTTGATGAAGTTGTTGAGCGTCTGAGACCCAGGTTGACCAAGGCAAACACCAACTTCTGTCCCAGCCTGGACCCAGGACTGAAGGTGGCACTGACTCTGTGGCACCTGGCCTCTGGCACCACATACAGAAACATGGAGTATGCCTGGAGGGTGCCACACGACACCATCAGCATTGCGGACAGAGAAGTGCTGCAGGCCATCATCGAAGAATACCTGGAGGAGCTCCTCCAGTGCCCCACCACTAAAGAAGGCTGGAGGAATGTTGCAGAGCAGTGGTATCAGAGGTGGAACTTTCCCCATACCGTTGGAGCCATAGATGGGAAGCACGTGGCCTGCAAAGCTCAACCCAACTCAGGGTCCAATTATTTCAACTACAAGGGCTTCTTCAGCATCATCCTCTTTGCCATGGTTGATGCTGACTACAAGTTCATGTACATCGATGCTTCAGGCAACAGGTCAGCTTCAGTTAGCCAGGTATACAGTGCCAGTGATTTCAAGGATGAGCTGGAACGCAACCTCATCATGGGTTTCCCAGATCAGACCCCCTGCCCAACGACACACAAGATGTGCCCTACTTCATTGTGGGTGATGACGCCTTCTCCCTCAGAACCTACCTCATGAAGCCCTACATTTCCAGATACCTCACCCGTGAAGAGAGGATCTTCAACTACAGGCTGTCCAGGGCAAGACGGGTGGTGGAGAATGCCTTTGGCATCCTGGCCAACAGGTTCCAGGTACTTCTCACCACCATGCAGCATCACCCACAGACTGTGAGGAGCATCGTGGAAACTTGCTGAATCCTGCACAATCTCATGCGCACCCGCTACCCAGTGTTGGAGAACAGGCTTGTGGACTGTCAACAAGGGAATGGGGACATGGAGCCTGGTGAATGGAGGCAAGGACAAAACCTGATAGACACTGTGGATGTGCAAGGCCCCAACAGAGCTTCACATGAAGGGAAGAAGCAGCACAACCTCCTGAAACACTGGTGTAACTCCCCAGCTGGAGCAGTGGAGTGGCAAGACAGGATGGTAGATGCTTAATGGATGCTTCCTTCAGCCTGTCTCATCACACTGATGAGATTGTGCCATGTATGTTGAGTGGCCTTACAATTAATAGGGCATTAATAAAAAATTTCGTTTATGTTGAAATGTGTGGATCAATGATTACATTGTTACATTGTTATAAAGGGCCATAGGCGTGGCAGCTGGGAGGGTGGATCATACAGTCCCACTATGCTTGCACTGGAGGTTTATCTATCCCACAGCTATCCTTCCTCATCCCACAACTATCCTTATCCCACAGCTATTCTTACCAATCCCACAGCTATCCTTACCCATCCCAGAGCTATCCATCCCACAGCTATCCTTACCAATCCCACAAGCATGCAAAGGCTTAACCCTTTTTTCAAAGTTTTCCCCAACACTTTATTAAGTGAAAAAAATGAACCAAATGTGTGAAGCAAAGATAACCTTTATTAATAACAAACTGTATGACTTTATAAAAAGGAAAATGTCCCAAGTAAAGTGTCTTTAAGCAAAGATAAGGTGAACAGTAACAACTCAGTCTCTGGCACTCTTCTCAGTCACTTTGAGGCATGTCCATGGTCTCAGCTGTCAAGCGGGCAGGGACTGTGGAGGTGGATGTTGCTGGAGTGCTGGTTTGAGGCGCCATTGGGGTGCCTGGCCCCGAGAGTACAACAGGAGATGGTGTGTGCAGGAAGCTCTCAGAGAGCTGACTCAGTCCCGTGAGTTTGAGAGGCCCTTCCTCAAGGACCTGGGATGTGAGGCCCAAGACTGATGACAGATGTCCTGAGGAAGGGCTTGGCTGTGGGGTGGAGGAAGGAGGAGTGTAGTGGGGCTATTTGGTCTGCAGCTGGGTCAGCTGAGGCATCTGTGGCATCTGTGGCATCCGAGGAACCTGGGTCTGGACTGGGAAGGGCTGCCTCTGCTATGGGAAGTCCTGGTAATGGTTGACTTGGTAGGCGAGGGGCTGCTGAAATCCGTGGAAGGGCTGTGACATCGCCTGGGGTGGAGGAGTAGACCTGGAGTGGGTAGGAGCAGGTTCAGCTGGGCCTGGGGGGTGGCGCAGAAGAGCTGTGATCCGCTCCTTCATCACCTGGTACTGGGCCTTGGACATGTCCATGAGGGTCTGGTTCACGTAGGTGATGAAGGGCTTGCAGTTGGAGGATGGTATGTCGAAGTGGACCAGCTGGGAGAAGAGATCTGTGCTGGCTTTGATTTTGTCCCTGATCTCCAATTGGACAGTGTGGCTCTGTCCCTCAGGTCTGCCTCTTTGCCTGCTTTCTGTGGAGGTGGAGCTGGGGGTGGGTGTGGGTTGGTCTCTGGTGGCTGCTTCTTCTTGCTCCATCTGAGACAGGGGATACTCCACATCCTCTGGCATGGGGAGTGCAGCTGTCGGGGGGGTTCTAAGTCATGGGGCCCTCCAAGGACACCTGCCTGGACACAGTGGCTTTCTCCTGGCTGGAAGAGGAGTGGCTGTCTGTGGGCTGTCTGAGGGAGAGGGTTGACAGAGGGGCTGCTCCTTGGTGGATCTCACCCTCCAGGAAACTTCACCTGGCCATGACATAGGTCTCCCAGTCAGTTAGCTTGACAGCGGCCTGCACGGATCTCTTCAGGTGCAGCTTGCCATACCAGGTGTGCATATGCTTCCACTACCCCAGGAGGACATCTGAAGTGTAGCCCAGGCTCTCCGCCTTCTCTCTCCACGCTGCCTGCTTCCTCTTGGTGTCGCGATAGAGCCTGTGGCCCTTCCTCCACAGGTACTCATTCTCACTCAGCCATTCCAGCACCTCCTCCTCATGGTCTTCGGAAATGGAGTATTGTTTCCTCTCCCCTTCTCCTTGCCTTGCCTCTTCCTCCCTCTGGCAGGGGCTTCAGGGCCTTCAGCAGCAGGGCTTTGAGGGCTTTGGGGCTGGTCCACCACAGCAGCAGCAGCAGGAGAAGCACCACCAGCAGTAGGAGAAGCACCAGCAGCAGGAGGAGGAGAAGCACCAGCAACACCAGGAGCACCAGCAGCAGCAGCAGAAGCACCAGCTTCAGAGTCAGCGCCAGGGGGTGGGATGATGGTTCTGTTCTTCTTGCCAGGGCTGGCAGGAGTAGGCACAGGCTTCCTCTTCTTTCCCTTGGTGTTCTCTCAAGATGTCTCTTGTAGCAGGTCTTTCCTCTGAATGGTGACCTGCTTGTGAGCTGTATCCTTTTATATCCGCGGAGCTTCCGCAATTTATCCTCCCCGCATGCGCAGTGAACGCTTTGCATCCACTAGGCATCTGCTATGCATCCTATAGGTGTCTGTGATGCATCCGCTTCATTCGCTACGCATCCGCTCCTTCTGCTACATGTCTGCTTCACTGTTCTCCTACAGAAGCCCTGCGGATGTATCATCCGTTTCCATCCGCTTCCATCCGCTAGGCTTCCTACGAACATCTGCTTTACATCCCTGCTTCATCCTCCCGATGTCCGTTCCTTTCCGTTGTTGTCCGCTCTGTTTATGCAAATTTGGGGCACTTTTGAGAGCGGATAACAACGGATGGAAATTTTGCTCGTCCGCTGTGTCCTTTTTACATACGTTTTGCATCCGTCAGCCAGTGTGACCTAGCCTTTACTTCCAGATTAAATCTCTCCTTGTTCAGTTTCCATCCATTATTCTTTGTCTGGCCTACAGGTGCTTTAGAAAGTAGCTTGACCCCTTCCTCTCTGTGGCAGCCCTTCAAATATTGGAAGACTGCTTTCATGTCTCCCCTGGTCCTTCTCTTCACCAGACTAGCCAAGCCCAGTTCCTACAACAGTTCTTCATATGTTTTAGTCTCCAGCCCTCTAATCATCCTGTTGCTCTTCTTTGCACTTCTTCTAGTGTCTCAACATCTTTTTTTACAGTGCGATGACCAAAACTTGATGCAGTACTCTAGGTGTGGTCTTACTAAGGCTTTACTGAGTGGCATTAGTACCTCACTTGCTCTTTTATCAAGTGTATCACTATACTAAACAGTCTCTCTGATTCATATTACCTGGGCCCTTCGAACCAGTAGGCATTAATAACTTCTGTCCATTAAGAAAACAGCATTATTGTGAGTATAAAAAGCTAGCTGAGAAAAACAACAACAAAAGAACAGGCTTGCAAATATTGGTTGAAGGTGATGGCTTCTGGGTTTGCTTCTGATCATCAAAGTCTATATTATCTGTTCTGTAACAGATTTTCAACAAAATAATGCTTTGGGTTTTTTTATTTTAATTTTGAAAAGTACTTTGGAATTGAATTGCCATAATTGTAGAAGTTGTTCATCGAGAAGGCAGAATAGTCCTGTACATATGAAGTCATTATAAATGTTTCCTGTTCTAAGAGAACATTCACTTCACACAATCATTAGATTATGCAGGATGGGGTTTTTTTTTGACTCCTCACCTGAAGAGCATATTAGTTTATACATAGATAAGCAACATCTCTTTCTAGTTTCAATCCTAATTACTATTGGTTATCAGGAAACCAGTCTTTTACAAGTAACCTCATTGGTTTCTCAAGAATAACAGTGTACTGTAGATTGTGTGTTATTTGGAAATGTTCCTTAACCAAATATAGCTTGAGTTCTTATTTACACTGCACGTAAATATTCCATATTTCATGTAAATATTGTTCTATGTTAAAAGCACTTCCTTGTTTCAAAATAGTTGATTATATAAACTTACACCAGACCAACCATCTGGCTAAATAAAGTAAGTTTTGCAAGCAGGGAGTTTATACATAGGTACAAACTATAGAGCAATTAGATTGTGAAGGTACTAAAGTTAGCACTTTAGAGCATAATATTGACTGTCTTCAGTCTTGGCAAAGAAAGATGCTACTATTTTAGACATCTAATAACATCCAGAGAAGGCTTCTTTAAATACAGGGTATATGTGTGTGTGTAGGTGAATGTGTGTATATATGTGTATGCATAGTATGTGTATATGGATACATAGTATATGTATAAATGGTATATGTATATGTGGTGTGTGTGTGTTTGTACATGATTTCGGGAGAGGACTATAAAAATACTTAGATTCAGATGTCCTTGTTTATTTAAAAAGTTACATAAATTTGCAATATTGAGACAGCTGACAAAGAATATTCACATTTCACATAGAGGAATCATAGTTCCATTTTACAGAAAAATGCTTTTCATACACATGATTCATGAGAACACAATTTTTCAGATCTTAACACCCATCACATGAAATATTCCAAATTTTTCTTTGTTAAAAAAAAATGTATGCCTGAAACTTTGGAGAGGTGCCGTCAATTAATATAATGACTAGGCTGGAGGATCAAATGGTATGTGGATGAGAAGCAAAATATCTTCAAAGAAAAACCAGAAAGTCCAGTTGCCTTTCATAAAAACACCTTTGGGACAACTGTGACCTGGATGGCTGAGAATCACCATAGACGATCTAATGGTATGATTTAAGGTACTCGTGCATGAGGATTTTGTTCCACTTTGAAAGTAACTCTAGAACTATCATGACCATAAGTTGAGCTGATATACAGTATTTTCAGTTCAGCTGCAGCGGAAACTTGCAAAGCTCAACAGCAAGACTTTCCCACACACAGAAATGGAAAAATGCACAATTTTTTGCAGAGTGGGATTGTGAAACAACTTTGATTAAGTGAAAGGCTTTGTCTAGCTTTGTTTCTATGTTGAAACCATTTTTGAAGTTTTTGCTTGACATTGAAATAAAATTTTATTTTATTTGGAATTTGACAATTAAAATTGTCTATGATTTTTTAAAATTTCTATTTATTTACAGTATGCCCAATGATTAATTTCAGAGCAAAAGGTTGTTGTATTTTATGTTTCCCCCCCAAAAAAAGTTGGAAGTTATTCTTTACTATATTTTTCTTTTCCTTTTTTTCATATACTCCCAGTTTTGCTTCTTTCCTGACCTCCCTTTTTTTTCTTTCAATTTTTTTCCATTTCCTTGTATTTTATCTTCTTTGAAACTTAAGAAAGTTTTGCAAAATAAGAAACTATTGGAAAGCTCGGAATATTTTAGACATCCTCTTTCCAAGCTGGAAAAAAACTCATATTTATCCTGGCTCCTGAGTTTTAGTCCAGATACGAAGCTACCTGTATTGTCTATAGAATGTTTTCTGTATGAAATATTTTGTATCATCCAAAAAAGTTGTCCCTGTGGGTTTTATCCTGCTAGTCGTGGCTGACTTAGGTGGCTGTACTAATTTCTTTTTTCTTAAGCCAAAGAGCCTGTGTTGCCTGGAGACATTTCCATAGTCATGTGGCCAGCATGACATCACACCGCAGCACAGAGCATATGATGAAACACAGAATGCTGTTACCTTCCCACATGCTTATATGTGGTACCAATCTATCTACTTGCATTTGCATGCTTTTGAATTGATAGGTTGGCAGGAACTGGGACATGTGATGGGAGCTCACTCTATCTCACAGCATTCAGGTTTCAAACTACTGAGCTGTGGATCTTTAACAATCTACAGCATCCTAACCACCGCATCCCTAGAAGGAAATAAATTATTTGTCTTGAAGGAAACAGGCTGAAAAGTAGAGTTTAAGAGTCTTAATTAAGGGGAAGCTGAACAGAGATACAGAAGAGAACAAAGGGGGAGTCTCTTATTTGCTTTCCTCTACTCCCAGCAGTTTTTGTGATCCATGAATATAAAGTGATGAGAGTCAATACCTTTAGAGCTCCAGAAGCAAATAGCTTCTGGGGGCTAAGAAGTAAAAATAGTGGTGAAATAGAAGCACACTCACTTTAAGGCAGCTGTGTGCACCCATGTAACTGACTTCTCATGAACTGTTTGGTGGTTTGAGATTTGAGACACTGGTAAATTCCAGTGAATAAAATGGGGAAAGAAAATTGGTACTCTATCAATTATCTACTACCTATTCAATCACCTATCTTTAAAAGCATAGAGAAAAAAGGAAAAGGAAAATTGCCATATCCATTCCTTGGATCACAGTAACACTCACGATACAACCCACCTACTGAATACAGACCATGTGTCTAATTCTCAGCACAAATGGTCAGGGCAATAGATTATTAGGGCAGGAAATGGCTTTCATTTTTATATTTACATTTAAATATCAAGATGTGCATTATAGTACTGTAGTGAAACTTTAAGAATAAAGATCAACACTAGTTTAGATGAGTAAAATTCCAAGTGGAATTTACTTTTATCATTTATTTTTGATTGTTTCTCATTTCTCTCTCTTAGTGATGTGAAGCAATTTAAACTTTGTAGGCAAAGAGCAAGATGCCATAAGTAGAAATGATTATTACCTAGAGCAGTGTTTCACAGGCTTAGCTATTTTAAGATGTGTAGATTTCAATTCCCAGAATTCCTCAGTCAGCATTCTAGGGGGAATTCTGGGAGTTAAAGTCCACACATTTTAAAGTTGTTAAAGTTGAGAAACACAAGCCTAAAGTTATAGATTCTTTCAGATGTGACTTTATCAGTGCAGGCTAAATCCACAGCTTAAAATTACTTAGGTGCTGTTCAGACATTATAAATCACGGTTTGTTAAATCATGATAACCTGGATTATATATAATAATCCATAATGGCATACATTTTATACATTGTATTAAGCCATAAGCTATTTCTAACACATGATTACGTGTTTAATTTACATAGTACTTTATAGCATTCTTGGATGGTTTACAATGTCAGCATATTGCCCCCAGCAATCTGGGTCCTCATTTTATTGACCTTGGAAGGATGAGACATTGAGCCAACCTTAAACCAGCCAGGATCGAATTTAGGGCTGAGTTAATCTGCAATACTACATTCTAACCACTGCACCACCTAGGCTCAAAATGCAGTAGAGCAGGGCTGTCAAACTCTCAGTCCGTGGGCTGGATGCAACATGTGCCCACACCCAATTTAATGAACGGGGGAAAGTCACAATACATCACATGATGTCACATGACGATGCTGTGATGATGTGAGTTTGAGACCCCTGCCTTAGAGTATAGAGGCCATAATATTTTAATGGAAAAACATGAGATGTATCTAGGTATATGTGCGTGTTTCCATGATCCCTAGGCTACAAATTTAGGTGACCATGAGATGGTAATAAAAACACCAATTTCCATTCTTAGCTGCCATCCAGCTGCCAGTCATCCGCATTTTTGGCATACATAGTTTTTCTCTTTTTCTCTGTTATATATTTTAAGCCCATGTTACACTGCACCAACGGATGGAAAGAAGATGTAAAACGGAGAGAAACACTTCCCATCCATTGGTTAACGCGATCCACCCATTCTGTACTCACTGCGTCCGTTTTTCATCCTCTCTATCCGTCCAGCATCCGTCGACTGAGGTTCCATCCGCTCAAAAAGTTTTGAGCTGCTCAAAACTTTTTGAGCGGAAAATGTATCCAATGCGTCTGTTCTGCTTCCGCAACGCATACGGGTAACATCTGTTCTGCATCCGTCATCATCCGTTACGTGTCCGCTTATATCCGCTAGGCATCCACTGCGCATCCGTGCAACTCAAATCCGCTCCAGCAGAAAACGGACACAGGGAGGAAGCGAAATGGACGCGGAACAGACACAAAGCGTTAGTAGCACGGATGGAGAAAGGATGAAAGTGGATGCTGCTCACAAAGAAAGCATTTAAAATGATAAAAACGTTCACAGAGGGGACCTATCTCGGATATTAAGATTGTCTAGAGGATGCCTAGAGGATGCAAAAAGACACATAGGGGAAAACCTATATTGCCTATAAAAAGGGGGAGGAACTCACCTGGATCTCACTTTCAGTCCAGCATCCCTCCTGTGCAGACCTCTTCAGCCTTCATCTGGCTCTTGCTCTTCCACAGCATCCAGTCATCTCCACCATGGATTGTAACACACTCCTTTTGATAGCCACCATCGTTCTGCAACAGTGCGAAGCCATCTACAGGCTCTTTCAACTGTTCTACGGGAAGAAAAGGAAGTGGCCAAGAAGTGTCTGGGTCTGAAGATGGATCGGGAGAGGAGCAGAGTACGGACTGTACAACAAGCTGATGGTGGAGCTGAGGAACGAAGACCCTCGTGCATTCCAGAACTTCATGAGGATGCCTCCAGCCATGTTTGACGAAGTTGTGGAGCAGCTGAGACCCAGGTTGACCAAGGCAAACACCAACTTCTGGCCCAGCCTGGACCCTGGGCTCAAGGTGGCACTGACTCTGCGCCACCTGGCCTCAGGGACCACCTACAGGAGCATGCAGTACGGCTGGAGGGTGCCACAAAATACCATCAGCATTGTGGTCAGAGAAGTGGTGCAGGCCATCATCGAAGAATACCTGGAGGAGCTCCTCCAGTGCCCCTCCACTGAAGAAGGCTGGAAGAAAGTTGCAGAGCAGTGGTATCAGAGGTGGAACTTCCCCCACATCATTGGAGCCATAGATGGCAAGCACGTGGCCTGCAAAGCTCCAGCCAAGTCGGGGTCCACTTATTTCAACTACAAGGGTTTCTTCAGCATCATCCTCTTCGCCATGGTCGATGCTGACTACAAGTTCATGTACATCGATGCTTCAGGCAACGGGTCAGCTTCAGATGCCCAGGTATACAAAGCCAGTAACCTCAAGGAGCGGCTGGAACGCAACCACATCATGGGCTTCCCAGATCCAGACCCCCTACCCAACGACACACAAGATGTGCCCTACTTCATCGTGGGGGATGACGCCTTCTCCCTCAGAACATACGTCATGAAGCCCTACACTTCCAGATACCTCACCTGTGAAGAGAGGATCTTCAACTACAGGCTGTCCAGGGCAAGGCGGGTAGTGGAGAATGCCTTTGGCATCCTGGCCAACAGGTTCCAGGTACTTCTTACCACCATGCAGCATCACCCACAGACCGTGAGGAGGATCATGGAAGCTTGCTGCATCCTGCACAATCTCATGCGCACCCGCTACCCAGTGTTGCAGAACAGGCTCATGGACCTCCAACAAGGCAATGGGGACATGGAGTCTGGTGAATGGAGGCAAGGGCAAAACCTGATAGACACTGAAGATATGCAAGGCCCCAACAGAGCTTCATGTGAAGGGAAGAAGCAGCACAATCTCCTGAGACACTGGTGCAACTCCCCAGCTGGAGCAGTGGAGTGGCAAGACAGGATGGTAGATGCTTAATGGATGCTTCCTTCAGCCTGTCTCATCACTCTGATGAAATTGGGCCATGTATGTTGGGTTGGCCTACAATGAACAGGACATTAATAAAGAGTTGTATTTATGTTGACATGTGTGGATGAATTATTACATTATTATTGATAATAAAGGGCCATAGGTGTGGCACCTGGGAGGGTGAACCATAGAGTCCCACTATGCTTGCACTGGAGGTTTATCTATTCCACAGCTATTAGCCATCCCAAAGGTATCCCTGCCCATCCCACAGCTATTAGCCATCCCAAAGGTATCCCTGCCCATCCCACAGCTATTACCCATACCAAAGGTATCCCTGCCCATGCCACTGCTATCCTTACCCATCCCACAAGCATACAAAGGCTTAAACCATTTCTAAAAGTTTCCACCAAGACTTTATTTAATAAAATAAATGAAGCAAATGTGTGAAGCAAAGATAATCTTTATTAATAACAAGCTGTAAAAGAAAAATGACCCAAGTCAAGTGTCCAAAGCAAAAATAAAGTCAACAGGAAGCCTCCCAGTCTCTGGCACTCTTCTTGGTCACTCGGAGGTATGCCCAGTCTCAGGGGTGAAGGGTCCAGATGCTGTGGAGGTGGCTGCTGCTGGAGTGCTGGTCTGAAGTGCCACTGGGGGGCCTGGCCCCGAGAGGACAACAGGGGACGGTATGTTGAGGAAGCTCTCAGAGAGCTGGCTCAGCCCCGTGATGTTGAGAGCCCCTTCCTCCAGGACATGGGGTGTCAGCCCCAATACCGATGACAGATGTTCTGAGGCGGGCTTGGCTGTGGGGTGGAGGAAGGAGCAGTGTAGTGGGGCTGTCTGGTCTGCAGCTGGGTGAGGACTGGCATCGGTGGCATCTGTGGCGTGGGTGGTATCGGTGGCATGGCTGGCATCGGCGTGGGTGGCATCGGTGGCATCAGTGGCACCGGTGGCATCCGATGTACCTGTGCCTGGACTGGGAAGGGCTGCCTGTGCTGCTGGACCTCCTGGTAGCTGTATCCTTGGTAGGGGAGGGCCTGTGGAAAGCCTTGGAAGGGCATTGACATCACCTGGGGTGGAGGAGCAGGCCTGGACTGGGTGGGAGCAGGTTCATCTTGGTCTGGAGGGTTGTGAAGAAGATTGGTGATCCTGTCCTTCACCACCTGGTACTGGGGTTCCGACATGTTCATGAGGGTCTGGTTGACATAGGTGAGGAAGGGCTTGTGGTTGGAGGATGGGGCGTTGGTGTGTACCAGCTGAGAGAGGAAATCTACGCAGCTCCTGATGGTGTGTCTTATCTCCAGCAGGACAGTGTGGCTCTGCCCCTCTGGTTTGCCTCTCTGCCTTTCTGTGGAGGTGGAGCTGTGGGTGGATGCGGGTTGGGCTGTGGTGGAAGTGCCGTCTCCTTTCTCCCACTGCGTCAAGGGGTCCTCCATGTGCTCCGCCATGGGTAGTACAGCTGTTGGGGGGTCTCCGTCGTGGGGTGCTCCACAGATACCTGCCTGGACACAGGAGCTGACTCTTTGCCAGAAGAGGACTGGCTCTCAGCAGGCTGCCTGAGAGAGAGGGTTGTGAGAGGGGCTGCTCCTCGGTGGTGGATCTCACCCTCCAAGAAGCTGCACTTGGCTATCACGTAGGTCTCTCTGTCCATCAGCTTGACCGCAGCCTGGCCCGATTTCTTGAGGTGCAGCTTCCCATACCAAGTGTGCATGTGCTTCCACCAGCCGAGGAGTACCTCCGAAGTGTAGCTCAGGCTCTCTGCCTTCTCTCTCCAAGCAGCCTGCTTCCTTTTGGTGTTGCGATAGAGCCTGTGTCCCTTCCGCCATAGATACTTGTTCTCCCTCAGCCACTCCAGCACCCCCTCCTCATGTTCCTCTTCTATGTTGTATTGCCTCCTCTCTCGTTCACGCGCCTGCCTCTTCCTCCCTTGGCAGGGCCATATGGGCCCTCATCAGAGGGGCTTCGAGGTTGTAGGGGCTGCTCCTCCACACCACCACCACCACCAGCAGCAGCAGCAACAACAGTAGCAGCAAAAGCAGGACCAGCAGGACCAGCAGGACCAGCAGCACCAGCAGCAGCACCAGCAGCACCAGGAGCAGGACCAGGAGCACCAGCAGGACCAGCAGAACCAGCAGGACCAGCAGGACCAGGAGCAGCACCAACAGAGTAAGCACCAGCAGGACCAGCCGGACGAGGAGCAGTGCCAGCAGAGTAAGCACCAGCAGAAGCACCAGCACCAGGAGCAGCACCAGCAGAGTAAGCACCAGCAGAAGCACCAGCACCAGGAGCAGTGCCAGCAGAGTAAGCACCACCAACAGCACCACCACCAGAAGCAGCATCAGCAGAGTAAGCACCAGCAGAAGCACCACCTCCAGAAGCAGCATCAGCATCACCACCTCCAGAAGCAGCATCAGCAGAAGCCCCAGCACCAGAAGATCGAGCCCGGCAGCCGAAGCCCCAGCAGAAGCAGAGTCAGGGCCAGGGGGTGGGAGGATGGCCCTGTCCCTCTTGCCAGGGCTGGCAGCAGATGGCAGAGGCTTCCGTTTCTTCCCCATGGTTGTTGGCTTGCTGGCTGGCTGGCTGGCGAGCTGTGTCTGAAAGCAGGTCTTTCCTTTGAATGGTGACCTGCTTGGGAGCTGCTTCCCTTTATATCCACGGGGCTGACGCAATGCATCCTCCCCGCATGCGCAGTGAATGCTAGGCATCCGCTAGGCATCTGCTAGGCTTCCGCTAGGCATCCGCTAGGCTTCCGCTCTGCATCCGCTTCATCCGCTCGGCGTCCACTCTGCATCCGCTCTTTCCATTCCGTGTCCGCTTTGCTGCGCTCCCCCGGAAGCCTTGCGGATGTGCCATCTGCTCCCATCTGCTTCCATCCGCTTCCATGGAGCATCCACTTTCCATCCACCCTACGCCCTCCCCCCCATCCGTTCCTTTCCGTGTTGTCCGCTCTGGTTATGCAAATTCAGGGCACTTTTGAGAGTGGATAACAACGGATGGAACATTTTTCTCGTCCGCTGTGTCCTTTTTACAAACGTTTTGCATCCGTCGGCCAATGTGACAGGGCCTTAATCTTCAAAAACAATACTGTATAATAACATATTATAAAAGGAAGAAAACCATATCTGCCTGGGTGCCTTGGAACAGCCCAATCAAACATCACTCCCTTTGTTTAGCCATGCTGTTTGGGAGGACCAGGTTGGGGGTGATTGGGGGAACACAGTATCAGTATAGATCTGAAGAGTAAGGCTGAACAGTTCCTTCCTCTGATTCCTACTTGCTGAGATTTTAATCACTGTTTCCTGTTTCATTTGCCCATCTTTTGATAAGAATACAGAGATAGCAAAATCCTGCATGGAGCCAGCACAAGAGTTTCATTATTTTCTGACAGTGGCAGCAACAATAAATTGCAGCTTTTGTATTATTTCTGGACTTAGGAGCAACTTGTTTACCAGGCTTGTTTCCAGCATATGATGGTGACTTTGACCCGCTTTGTGTATAGCATATTACTGTATTGTAATATTTGCAAATTGTCACTAGATGGTACTATATTGTTTCCATAGCTAAAGCATGAAACAAAAAATAAAGTCTCCTTAGAAGCAGCCTATTCTTTGTTTAGTCTCTATGATGGGAATTGCTTATAGAACAGTATTATCCTGGCTGTCTGCCTTAGTACAATATGCCTACATTTTGCTAGTTCCAATAATAGCATAATGGAAAATGGGAGACAGGCAGTGGATAGAAAATTGTCAGTTCATTTGATCTGTGTTACATTATGATGCAGAAACACTAAAACACTTGAGTTTTACAAGGACTGTTCCCTTTCTTTCTCCATTATAACTTTATATAACATTTTCATTTCATTTTTACATGAGCTATAATTTGTTTAATCTCAACTAAACAGCTGTGATTAACATTTATTGTGGTTGGCTTGTAAAACTCATAATGTATTTTTTTTTAGATCACTGCAATTTAGAGCTTGGTGGAAGCAGTGCTAAACTAATTTCAAACAAATACTGAAGCATTCTACATCTTTTTGGGAGCGTCTTAAAAGAAATTGAGGAGTTGAGGATACATGGGTTTGCTGCATATCATTTTTTAGAACATATACCATCTTCATGAAAATTGTTGTTAGGTGAAAATGTCTTTTTTTTTTTTTTTGCTAAAGCATTAAAGAAATGGCAATCTGCAAATCTTCATTTCAAAGCTAGCTGAGCCCAGAAGACTTACAGCTTCATGAATGAATAGCCCATCAGCACATTTTACAGGGGGGCGGGGAGACATAACAGTTATGGAACCCACTTAAAGGGGCGAATCTGAGCATTTTCTTGACCTATAGTTACAGACAAAGAAGCATTTGAGTGCTTTCATAAACATGGCAAATAATAAATAGAACTATTCAGCTAAGCAAACATTTGCATCATTATAAATAGGGAAAGAAACCTGCCATGATGAAATTCTGGCACAGAAGGAACACCACCGAGCAATTATCAAAAGGTGAGAATTTAAATTCATGTAGTTTCAACCAGAGGCAGACTATTTGTTCACTGTATTTTTAGGAGTGTGCAATGTCCCTGACCAGGGGTTTCAAGTTCTCAGTTTGTTAGATAAGTGATTCAGTGCCAGAGGTGGAATAGCAGGAAATGGCACAGGTGAGCTGATGGATAGAGATGCAGTGAGTGACCATCGAATCAATCTGTAGACTAGTCATAATCCCCAATCTCTGAGACAAGATTTTTGTTTGCTTTTGGCTTCATACTTTGTAAATATTCATTCCCATTGGACCCTAGACGAATGTAAAACTGAACACATACATGCAACCTTCTACAATGCTGAAACAAATCTGGGACTGGAACAAATAATAACCAACAATACTAGACTTAACAACTGCCTCAATCTCATCTTCTGCAATAGTTTTAATTCAATTTATGGAATACAAATTAAAGAACCCTTTTTCAACAGTGACCACAACATAATTGACTTTTGTCTCAACATACATCCACATAAAAATCATCATAACAACAGGATCCCTTATTATAACTTCAAAAAAGGCAACCATGATCTTATAGACAATGAACTGTCATCTCTTGATTGGCAAATTCTATTCACTGGATGCAATACTGTTGAAGACCATTACAACATATTTTTACTTGAAGTCAAAAGAGTAATCAAACCATATGTACCAATAACAACTCCCAAAACCAGAAAAAACAAATTACCCAAAACAATTGCTTCAATCCAATAAGAAATCATTTTGGTGGAAAAACAAATCTGGTCATGTTGCCAGCTTCAAAAGCTGACAAAAAAATTTATGCCACCATATAAAGACTGAATGCACTAATTATCTCATTAAAAAAGAGGAAAACCTTCTACGCACCAATTCCACTCACGCTTTCGACAATTTTGTAAACAACAAACTAAAAGACTCAAGGTCCATCCCACTCCTGAAAGGACCTAATGGTAAGGACTGCAACGATAACACCATTAAAGCCAATATCTTCAACACATTCTTTGGCTCAATCTTTGCAAACAGCAATAGATCATGCTCACTATTTCCTAGTCAAACCACAGACAACTACAATGATCTAATACATATTGATTTTACAGAAGACAATGTTAAAAAGCACTACGCAATCTGAAACCATCTCTATCTATTAGACCGGACGGAATATGTGCCTACTTCTTAGAAAAGCTATCCACTGCCATAGCTGAACCTCTAAGCATAATCTTTGAAAAATCTTTCAGGACCAGCTCCTTGCTAAATCTGTCATGGAATCAATTATTAACCAATCCATTATCCTCCACTTAGAGACAATCTACCCTAATAAACAATTTGGTTTCAGAAAAAAACTATCCTGTCATCTGCAACTCTTACATTGCAAAAACACAATGGTATCTCTGGACACCTGCATAACTGGATAGAAGCATTCATGTCAAACAGACAAAAAATGGTCATAATTGGGAGCGTCCTCTCAAATCCTGTACCTGTCAACAGTGGTATCCCCAAAGGCAGCGTTCTAGGACCAACTCTCTTAACACGCTACAAAAATGACCTCTGTGATCATATTAAGAACAACTGTGTTTTCTTCACTGATGGTGTAAAGCTATTCAACACCACAGACAATACTGCTACCCTTTAAAAAACCTTGACTATGTATCAGAATGGTCAAACAAATGGCAACTTCAAATCTCAACTAATAAATGCTCTGTCTTACATATTGGCAAAAAAAAATCAGAAAATAAAATACAAGTTGAATAGTCAAGACCTTGTTGATGATCCAAACTCTGTCAAGTACCTTGGAGTACTCATCTCTAATGATCTAAGTGCTAGAGCCCACTGTAACTACATAGCCAAAAAGGCATTAAGAGTTGTTAACCTAATCCTACGTAGCTTTTTCTCTGGTAATATCACACTACTAACTAGAGCATTACAAAACATTTGCTACACCAATGCTTGCATACAGCTTATCAGTCTGGAACCCATATTACGTATCTGATATTAATACAGTTGAGAAAGTCCAGAAATATTTCACAAGAAGAGTTCTCCATTCCTCTACTCATTGCAGAATGCTTTATGCCACCAGACTTGAAATTCTACACCTAGAAAATCTAGATCTACACCGCCTTCAGTCCGATCTAATAATAGCATATAAAATTATATATTGCAATGTCCTACCTGTCAATGAATACTTCAGCTTCAACCATAACAACACAAGCGCACACAATAGATACAAACTCAAGGTTAACTGCAAACTTGACTGCGGGAACTACGACTTCAGCAACAGAATGGTCAATGTCTGGAATACTCTACCTGACTCTGTGTTTTCTTCCCCAAACCCCAAAAACTTTAACCTTAGATTGTCTACTATTGACCTCAGCCCTTTCCTAAGAGGTCTGTAGGGGGTGTGCATAAGCACATCAACGTGCCTACCGTCCCTGTCCTATTGCTTCTTTTTCTTTTGTTGTTTCTTTTTATTTTTCTTAGATGTATCCTATATGTATCTTTTTTTTTCATTTTTATTCTAGAAAAAAACATTTATTTGACATACATTTAAAACAGACAAATCAACAAACACATGCAAATGTGTATATATATATATATGTTTTCTTAGGTTTTCGCGGGTACTTACATGTGTGCTGTTTAGCTTCCTTCGGGTATTATCCCACGTCATTGTAGTTCTGTTAAAGTTGTAGCAACGTTTCAGCAGAATCTCATCTGCCATCTTCAGGCTTCTGTATGGATATGGGTCTTACAGCTCCTGGTTTTAAATTTGAGGCTGGTCCATTCTGACTGGTTGGGAGCCTGGACCTGTTTCATTGGACTTGGAGTTTGATTGATTGGTGTTCCTGGTTTCTTCTGTCTGT
>BLBF01000003.1:73053893-73092336 GCA_015471245.1 Laticauda colubrina
ACAGACAGAAGAAACCAGGAACACCAATCAATCAAACTCCAAGTCCAGTGAACACAGACCTAGACTCCTAGCAAATCAGAATAGACCAGCCTCGAATTTGAAACCAGAAGCTGTGAGACCCACATCCATACAGAAGCCTGATGATGGCAGATGAGATTCTGCTGAAACGTTGCTACAACTTTAACAGCACTACAATGACGTGGGATAATACCCGAGGGAAGCTGAACAGCACACACACACACACACACACACACACACACACACACACACATATACATACATACATACATACATCCATAAATATATACATATATACATTTTACAGCATATATTGAGCAATGGTTAAATAAAAAATTAAACCTGTATGTATCTTATATATATATTTGTTATTTGTATTTCATGTATACATAACTATGTTTATACTTATACCTGTTATTTTATGATCACTTGACAAAATAAATAAATAAATACATAAATAAAATAAATACTTGTTGGATTTCATTCTCCCGAGGTTTAATCTTGCATTTAGTCTTGAAGTCACCAAAGCCAGCGTTTGGTTAGAATCTTATCAGGGGGTTGGAGAACTGGTTGAATTTGTTTCATGTTGATGTATGGAAATGAGCAAGTTTTAGTAATACCTGAAAGAACCTAAAGGCCTTGAGAATTCTTACTCTGTGAGTCTAAGAGGCATGAGGCAAAATCTCTGTAACATATTTAGAACAGAAACTGAACATTAATTTCTGCCACTTTTCTACACATTCAAGAACATTTTACAGCTTAAGCAGTGATTCAAAATGATAGATTTTTCCTTATGGTGGAAAATTCCAAACAATTTTTGATGCAGAGAAATGAGCAGCTGGGGTATAGTGGTCTCAGGCTTACCATATCTGGTTTGTAACAAATCCTGACAACCTTATATGGCGACAAATAGAATCATAAAGCTAGCTTTTTTTTTCTGTGATGACCTGGATTTCTGCTTCCCAGACCTGGGAGACATATAACCCATTTCTACAACTGGGTAGTTACACTTTTTATTCCTAATAACTATGACAGGTCTCAATGTTGACAAATTGAGATATTCCCACACCAGGATTTAAAGGGTTCTCAAGCTTTTGAGGGAATTGCCAAGCAGTTGTCTTCCTCTATATACATCTATCTATCCACTGTGGATTCCATCCAAATGTTTATGTCTCTTGTGAACTTGAAATCTGACTATTCCACTTAGTTCTCTGTTGGGCACTGAGTGAAACTGCATCTAATTATCATTATAGATTATTTAATAATCAGCTTAATCCCAGTCTCCCTTTCTTACCCTAAGAAATGGAATGTTGTTGTTCAGTTGCTAAGTCGTTTCTGACTCTTTGCAACCACATAGACCATAGAAGGCTAGGCTCCCCTGTCCTGAAAAGGATTAGAGTTGACATGATAACAGTGTTCTAATATCACAGGGGCTGCCACAAAGAAAAGATGGCCAATCTATTCTCCAAAGTACCTGAAGACAGGACAAGAAGCAATGGATGGAAACTATTCAAGGAGAAAAGCAACCTAGAACTAAAGAGAAATTTCCTGACAGTTGGAACAATTAATCAGTGGAATGACTTGCCTCCAAAAGCTGTGGGTGCTTCAACACATGAAGTTTTTAAGAAGATATTGGACAGTCACTTGTCTGAAATCGTTTAGGGTTTCCTGAATGAGCAGGGGGTTGGACTAGAAGACCTCCAAGGTCCCTTCCAACTCTGTAATTCTGTTATTTCTCTGCTATCTCTCAGAGTTAACCCAAATTCATGTAAGTTTTCCAGAATAAGAAGAGTGGTCATTGGGAAGAGGAAAATGGGATTTTAATCCATTTCTCCAGCATAACTGTTCTGACTATCAACCACCATGCTGTTACTATTAGGAAGTGCCAAGGAAGTCTTCTTTCAGATTTAATAATCTGGCACTGGTAGTAGTAAGGGATTTGGGTTAGAACCATAGTACAGAAGAAAAAAAATCCCTTCCATCTCTGTTTGTAGTCTTTATCTCATAGAGCCTAGAGGCAATAATTCATTCTTGCAAGAAGATATCTGAAATATCAAATTATATTTTTAATTTTCAACATCCTGGCCTGTCTTAGGCAGAAGGCAGTTATTTTGAATTAGGGTCCAAGATTCCCTGTAACTTTATAACACAATTACCCAATCCTGAATATGGCTTCAAGGAGAGCTTCAAAAATTGTTGCTTCAATGAATCGAAAAATTTAAGGTAACAGAGGACAACTATTATTAAATTGAAATCAAAGTGGCATTGATTATTACTCATTGTATTTGGTGTTTGTATTGGTCTTGCATATTTTTCTGAATGCAAATATAGAATCTATTCAAAAGAAAGTGAAACCCTTAGCCTGAACAAAGGGTTGTACAGCTAGACTATCAACATAGGTAAGAATCATAAAGCTGGACTTTGAGACTTCGAATAATTGGATATCCTGTCCCAAGAAGGAACAAGCATTATTTTTTGTAATAACTTCACTGAAATAAATAAACATCCTCATTCAATCAAATGTAAGAAAGGTCATTGAGAGACATTATAATCCCTTGGTTTACATAGAATATTCACAATTAAATCCAGGCACAAGGACTTTTGTGAAATCTGTACCTGGAATTCTTGTACTGTCATGAAGCTTTTAAAAATATATATTTTTGTTAATCATATCCTGAAGTTGAAAGGAAAATTCTCTCCCAATACACGAAAAAGCCCTTCTATGATCAGAACTCAAGCAGGACTCAAAAGTAAACCAGCTACCAATTATTTTAACTTTTTTTTATCTGAATCAAAAAAGAAGGATTGGATATGAATTATTTTTGTGGTGGTGCAGTTACACATATGTATACAAAAGATAAAGGTTTACCCCATCGAGTCATTTCTACCTCTAAGGCGTGGTGCTCATCTCCTTTGCTTAGCCAAGGGAGCCAGAATTGTCCAAAGATACTTCCATGGTTATGTGGCCAGCAGGACTATGTGCTGAGGTGCATGGAACATTGTTATCTTCCCATGTCTTACATGCTTTCAAACTGCTAAGTGGGAGGGACTGGAGCAAGTAACGGGAACTCACCCCATCGTGAAGCACTCAGGTCTTGAACCTGGACTCTCAGCTTCCAGCTTCCAACTGCTGAGACATTGCACCCCCTCTATGTATACAGACATAGCTTTTCTAACCTAAGTATTGTAAATTTGGTTTGATTAGAAGAGACTAAATCTTGAGATGCAGGCATAATCTTTCCAGAACTTTAGCTCATCACAACCTGCAGAGTCATGAAATTGGATTACCTCAATAAAGCCTTTAGTTTAAACTAATCATTGAGAGATCCTGTCTTCCCCTGATATAATAATATTCATCATCACATTTGTATCTACACAGATCTCCTTTTTCCTGCTGTTGTGTGCCTAGGAAGAAGGAAAAGTAGCTTCCCCTTTTTCCTCAAATGACCTCATTTGAAATGTTCTCCACAATCTGAACAATCATCCTGAAATGAGAAGTTGGTTTTGTTTTATTTTAATTACTTCGTTCCCAAGATGTAGGGAAAGGTTGCTTGCTGTTTAGTTGAGAATCTCCTCCCCATTTTCTTTCAATTAACACAACTGCTGGCAAAACATTCCTCAGGTTAACTATTCTCAATATCAAATAACAGGATCTTTTATTTTTCATGCAGGCCTATACTTCAAAGTTTTTCCCTATTAAAGACATATCTGTTCTTCTATCACTGGCCCGTAGGTGCTGATGTTCAACTAGCAGCTGAGTATTATGGGAAACATCAAAGATGAAACAGATATTTAGGAAGTATAGCATTTTATGAGAAACGAAAGCTGCTTGAGGAAATCTTGATTGGCTGGCAATATTGTGTTCCTGTATTGGAGGCTTTTAGTGCAGCTTGACTCCGAGTAAGGCTCTGTATAAGGCTGTCAAATGATTGACAGTCTGGTGAAAGCCTGCACTCTCAAACAAAAAAATCTCCACACCACAAGCCAGGCTAACACCTGGGCACAAACAGACTCCCCCTGATACCTCCAGCTCAAACACACCCCAACCAGGCACCCAGAAGAAACCTAGCTTCCTAATAGATAATAGCCGTCCATTCACGTGAAGCCAAGCTGCACTGAAAGCCTCCAATACAGGAACACAATGTTGCCAGCCAATCAAGACATTAAAAAAGCCACAAAACAGACAGAAGATATTAGAAATACCAACCAAGCAGAACACAGCAAACTCAAAGACCAATAAACACAGACTAAGCTTCCCAACCAATCAGGATGAAGAAAAAAACCATTCTGGCACAGCGTAGGCTAGCCTCAAATTTAAAACTGAAACGGCTGTGATAGCCTGACTCACAGATGAACACAATACAGAAGCCTGATGATGGCAGATGAGATTCTGCCGAAACGTTGCTACAACTTTAAAAGCACAACTACAATGACGTGGGATAATACCCAAAGGAAGCTGAACAGCATACATGTAAGTACCCGAGAAAACTTAAGAAAACAAACAAATATATACATTTGTTTTTTAAAGTTTACGCGGGTACTTACATGTGTGCTGTTCAGCTTCCTTCGGGTATTATCCCATGTCATTGTAGTGCTTTTAAAGTTGTAGCAACATTTCAGCAGAATCTCATCTGCCATCATCAGGCTTCTGTATTGAGTTTGCATGTAGGTCAGGCTCTCACAGCCATTGGTTTTAAATTTGAGGCTAGCCTATTGCTGTGCCAGGATGTTTTTTTCTACATCCTGATTGGTTGGGAGTCTTGGTCTGTGTTTATTGGACTTGGAATTTGTTTGATTGGTGTTTCTGGTTTCTTCTGTCAACGGCTTCCACAAAAACAAAATCACCAGGCTGATCCACAAAAACACACTAAGACAGAATAGAGACCTAGAAGATCAAAAGACCTATGGAACAACTGTCCTGCCCTACATAAGAGGTACTACAGACAAAATCAGTAAGAGACTACACATGCATCACATCAAGACTGCCTTCAAAACAGACAAAAAAATAGCAGCCATCCTTAGAAACCCCAAAGACAAAATTGACCTGGAAAACCAAGGCATATACGAAGTTCCCTGTGCTTCATGCCCGGCCACATACATTGGACAGACCAATAGAAGAATAAGTACCCACCTGGATGAACACAAAAATGCAGTAAAAAAGCTGGAACACACCTCCTCACTAGTCCAACACATGAAAACCACAAGTCACAACATCAACTTCATTGGCACCAAAACTCTAGCCACTATAGAAAACCCCAGCCACAGAATCATCAGAGAAGCCATAGAGATTGAAAAAAGACCTGAAAGCATGAATAGAAGAGATGATTCCACCAGACTGTCAATCATTTGGAAGCCTGCACTCTCAAATAGAAAGATCTCCACACCACAAGCCAGGCAAACACCCGGGCACAAACAGACTCCCTCTGATACCTCCAGCTCAAACACACCTCAACCAGGCACCCAGATGAAACCTGGCTTCCTTATAGATAATAGCTGTCCTTTCATGCGAAGCCAAGCTGCACTGAAAGCCTCCAATAAAGGAACACAGCGTTGCCAGCCAATCAAAGCCACAAAACAGACAGAAGAAACCACAAACACCAAACAAACAAACTCCAAGTCCAATGAACACAGACCAAGACTCCCAACCAATCAGGATGTAGAAAAAAACATCCTGGCACAGCAATAGGCTAGCCTCACATTTAAAACCAACAGCTGTGAGAGCCTGACCCACATACAAACTCAATACAGAAGCCTGATGATGGCAGATTAGATTCTGCTGAAACGTTGCTACAATTTTAAAACACTACAATGACGTGGGATAATACCTGAAGGAAGCTGAACAGCACAAATATATATATATATATATATATATATATAATATATTTATATTTTTCTTTTCTTTTTAAAATGTAGCGTGTAGTTTTAATGTACTACGCAGAATCCGAATGGAAGTTATTCTATATTAAGTGTTATAATTAAGTGTTATTCTATATTAAGTGTTATAATTTAGGGGAAAGATATAAAGGCGTCATACTCCAATCAGTGACCACAGGAGGAATTTTGTTTAATGAGAAAAGAGAATAGACAGTTGAAATAGGACAGACAAAGAATATAAATATAATGATCTGATTTGAGATGAAACAAATAAAAATAAAATTAAGAAAGTTAAAAGAGGGGAGAAGCTATGTAGAAAATGTAAAATGGTAATAAGATATGGAATGGTATATAAAAATGAGCATTAATTTGAATTGGAGTCTGTACAAAGAGATGTAACCTGGGATCAGGCTGCTTTCAGAAAAGAGGTTTTATGTTTTTCATATTCTGTGTTGTGTTTGTTTATGTTCGTTTTGAAAAATCAATAAAATTTTCTTCAAAAAAGAATGTGGGACACAGTATTTAATTAGACAAGTAGGAACATATTTGGGAAATAAATTACAAATTAACTATGTCAGCCTCGTACAAAGAGAATCTGTATACAATGGTGTATTGTTGGCACTTGCCATCCGCGAGACTGGCTAAGATGTTTCCGAACCTCCCCCCAAATTGTTAGAAGTATAACTGCATCCAGGGAAGATACTTTCATATGTGGTGGACATGTCCATATGCCCAGAAGTTTTGGAAAAATATTAAAAATTGGATCCTAAATATAATTAAACAAGATTTAAACTTGAACCCAAAACCTTTTTGCTGGGTATGATAGATTCAAAAATAGAAAAAAATATCAATATTTAATCTTGCACATTATTACGGCAGCCAGAATAAGCTATGTACAAAATTAGAAACTGTCTATTGTCCCTTCAGAGGAGATGGTCATTAAAACAATTCATGAGTTTGCAGAGATGGATAGTGTTTTGTTCGGAAAACACACGAGGTAGACCGGGTTCCAACAACAAATACTTTATTCTATAACCACTCAGTAATAGGAACACTTGGCTGAAGCTGAGGCCAGCCTTTTATACAGGCTGGCTTGCCTGCTTGCAGCCAATGGCAGTTGTTTAGATTTGCCGCCTTTTTAGCAGCTCTTTGGACTGGTTCCTAGTGAACCAATCCACTGTTCATTTTATTGACCAATCAGGTTTGTAGATTTGGAGTCATCCACTTTACATATAGAACACCCCTCCCCCCTTAGTTCAGTCCTACGTGGTGACGTAGTCTCGCAGGTAGGCGGGGCTTTTCCGGACTCGACTTGACTTGCGCGGTTCATTCTTAGTAAAGACTTCAACCGGTTCGGATGGGGCTGCTGTGTCGTCCGTCCTTCTCCCTGGAACCGTCTGGAAGGGTGAGTCAGTCATTTTACCGCCGCCTGAGTTTCTTAGGCTGACGGTTTTGCCGCTCCCTCCCGTTTCCTCTGGGCAGGTCGAGCTGGCTTGGCTGGCCCCTTCCGATGGGCTCTTCACGCAAGTCTCTCCAAACAGTGAGTCTTTTATTTGCTCTTTTTGTTCGTATGTTTCATTGGGTTTGGTTTTAAACAGTTCTTTATTTATTTCTCGCCTTTCCCCCCCCACCTTGGTTTGCAATTCGCCGATTTTTTTGGTGAATGTTTGTAAGTCTGTGGTTCTTTCTATAATTCGAGATCGAAGCTGGTCTATGTGCCGCTTCCATTCCCTGCCATCGTCTAATATTAATCGGTAGGATTTGAGGCCTGTAATTTGGATAATCTGTCCTGGTAGCCATACCGGGTCCCCGGTGAAGTTTTTAGCGTATACCAAATCGCCTATTTCGAATTGTCTGAACCGTGTAGAGGAGTCAGGGGGGTTTTCTGGGGTAAAATTTGGGTGTAACCTATCAAGGTGAGATCTTAATTTTCGCCCCATGAGTAATTCTGCTGGGGACTTATTGGTTATGGTACTGGGCGTTATGTGCTGGAGTGTGAGCAAACGGTTTACTTTCTGTTGGACATCTCCAGCGTCCATTCGTTCCAACCCTTCTTTGGTAAACCGGACCATTCTCTCAGCCCTGCCGTTCGCAGCCGGGTGAGCCGGCGCGGTTAGGGCATGTCTTATACCTAGGGAGGCTAGGTATTGCTCAAATGGTATGCTGGTTAGCTGTGGCCCGTTATCTGAGACAAGAACGTCCGGTATGCCATGGGTGGCAAAAAGGCTGTCCAGCTTTTTAATGACAGTTTCTGTTGTCGTTGATGGCATGACTTTTACTTCAAGCCAATTTGAATAGGCATCAACGACAATCAGAAAGGTATGCCCCTTGGTAGGACCCGCGAAGTCAATGTGTATTCTTGACCAAGGTCCCCGAGGGGTTTCCCAGTCCTTAACGGGTGCTTTTGGTGGGGATGGTCTAATTGCCTGGCATTTGTGGCATGAGCTTACCCAATACTCTATGTCCTTATCAATACCCGGCCACCAAACATAACTTCTGGCAAGGCTTTTCATCTTAACCATTCCCGGGTGCCCTTCATGTAACAGCTTAAGTACCCTGGGCTGTAATTTGGCAGGGATTACTACCCGATCACCCCACAACAAACACCCCTTTTGGATTGAAAGTTCAGTCTGTCTGGACCAGAAAGGTTTAAAGTTTTCAGTTTTTTGATTCTCCGGCCAGCCTTTACCTACCCAGCTAAGAACGCGGGCAGTCAATGAGTCTTTCGCGGTGGCTCTGGCGACATCAAACGCCGATATGGGTAGATCGGGGCAAGTCTCGATTTGTAGCGTTGTCATCGCTGGTGCCGGGTCTTTGTCGGTTGCTGGTAAGGGTGCTCTGCTCAAGGCGTCCGCATGGGAAATTTGTTTCCCTGGCCGATGTGTCAGAGTGTAGGAATAAGCTGCTAGGAACTCTGACCATCTCGTCATTCTTGGGGACAGTATGTTAGGTGTTGGCTTGTTTCCCGCCAAAATCCCCATTAGCGGTTTGTGGTCCGTTATGATTTGAAAAGTCCGCCCATATAAGTATTCGTGGAAGCGTTTTACTCCAGCGACAATTGCTAGAGCTTCCCTGTCCAATTGGCTGTAATTCCGCTCGGTTTTTGATAGAGTCCTAGAGTAATATGCGACGGGTGCTTCTCTGCCATCAGGTAGTTGGTGGCTCAGGATGGCACCTACTCCATATGGTGAGGCGTCGCAGGTCACTGTTAATGGCAGAGTGTTGCTGAATTGGATGAGAACGTTTGTTGATGTTAGCAAGCTTTTAATATTTTGGAAGGCTTTTTTTTCTTTGTAACCCCAAGTCCAAGTTGCCTTTTTGTCTAGCAGACGGTGTAACGGTTCTGCAATAGTGGCTTTGTTTGGCAGGAACACGTTATAAAAATTAATTAATCCTAAGAATGCTTGTAGTTCGGTTTTATTTCTTGGTTCAGGAGCGTCTTTGATTGCTTTAACTTTTTTGTCTGTGGGGTGGATACCCTCTCCGTCTATTGAGTAGCCCAGGAATTCGACGCTGTTCTTAATTAAACAGCACTTTTCTTTTTTTACCTTGAGGCGGCGGTAAAATGGCTTCGGTAACGGTGATGTTGGGCTTGTTGAGCAATTTACTCTGTGCAGTCGAGTCTCTCAGGCCCAGCACCACGCGATCCCTCATTGCCTCGTCTATGTTCAAAAATTCACACTCACCCCCTATTTGTCTGAGGGCAGCGATGAAATCGGCGACGGTCTCTCCCTCTCTCTGGTCTCTGCGGTAAAATTCGTGTCACTTTATTAAGTTAGACACCATCGGAGCGTAGTGTGCTTTGAGGAGTCTTTGCAATTCTGTCCACGTTAGTTGTTTAACGTCCCGGGGCTTCGCAAGGGCCTTTGCCATCTTAAAAACTGTTGGCCCGCAGTGCGTCAGGAACACAGCTCTCTTGCGTTGTTCTGAAATGCCTTCCATTTCATTGCTCTCCAAATATATTTGGAAGTGATCAGCATAGGAATCCCAATCCTCTTCGTTGGGATTGAAGGGTGCGGGCGGTGCGTTGTTTCCAGACATCTTGGTTGTAATCTGGACTTCTTATCACCGCGTGCAGGTTTTTCCGTTCAGGACGATCCCATCCTCGTCGCCAGTGTTTTGTTCGGAAAACACATGAGGTAGACCGGGTTCCAACAACAAATACTTTATTCTATAACCACTCAGTAATAGGAACACTTGGCTGAAGCTGAGGCCAGCCTTTTATACAGGCTGGCTTGCCTGCTTGCAGCCAATGGCAGTTGTTTAGATTTGCCGCCTTTTTAGCAGCTCTTTGGATTGGTTCCTAGTGAACCAATCCACTGTTCATTTTATTGACCAATCAGGTTTGTAGATTTGGAGTCATCCACTTTACATATAGAACAGATAGCCTAACCAAATTACAAAAAAATAACAAAGATAGTGAATACTATAAAGTTTGGAACTGTTGGTATGAATGGTTAAAGAAAAAGCAACATTTGACAGTTGAATAAGTTATAAAACTATGAAGGATGTATGTTTAATCATAAAGTATTATGTGAAATTAAAACATTAAAAGAATGAGGAAGGTACTGTAACAAGATAGATCATGTCAATGTTATGGGATTAAAAAAAAGAAGAAAAGAACAGTGTAACCAATGCTCAATACCTGCTGCAAAATGTATATATGTACATATATTTGTTTATCTGTTTGTTTGTTTCTTTTAAAATGTTTTAAATATATAAAACTTAAATAAACTTTATTTAAATTTTTTTTAAAAAAAGAATAGCTAACTAGCTATGATAGTTAACAAATTGTTAACACAACAGTTTCACTTCTGGGAAGTGTAGTACTTTGGGAACATTGCAACTCACAATGGCCATGTTTTAGAAACCTGTACAGATGTTTTGAGGACTTTCCTGAAACTCACCGTTTTATTTTGCTCTTTCTATCAGTATTTCCACTTTTGGCCTTAATTTATACAGGTAGAAGTTGACTTACACCCACAATTAGAGCCCAAAATTGATGTTGCTAAGTAAAAAAATTGTTAAGTGCCCCATTTTATGACTTTTCTTGCCCCAGTTGTTTGTGAATTATTACAGTTAAGTGAACAACATAGTTGTTAAGTGAGTCTGGTTTTCCCATTGACTTTGCTTGTCAGAAGGTCACAAAATAACACTAATAACATAATTAACTAAGAATAACACTAATGAAGAAAAAGTCAACAAATCTGTATACTACTAAAACTCTTGTGTCTGTAGCCTTCAGTTGGGTGAAATGGTGCACAAATCGTTTTATGAATCAACATGCTTCAAATGGACTATCATATAGAATGCATCAAAAATCCAGGACCCATGGCTCCTGTGGGAATGAAATTTGGGGAAATTGTAGCCACTTTAGCCATGTGTAATGCTACCACAGCAATACGATATTAATTTTCAGTATTCCTTGACAACTTCTTACAAAGCAAAGGGGAAGCCAACAAGGAAGATCATAACCTGCTCAGTATCACCCATCCACACAACCTCCACAATCCATTTGGGTTAGGGTAACAGCCACTTGTGCACTTCTCAATCTGTACTGCACCCTGTATATCCTCTGCAACCTGTGCGGCACCTTTAATATACACCCTCCCCAATACGCATCGCACCCATGTTCACCCTCCCTAACTTGCATTATGCCCATTATTTTTTATTAGGCCAAAGGGAAAACTGGAAGGAAGTTTAAACCAGATGTGAGAAGAAGGAAGAGGAAGGGAGGGACGGAAGAAAGAGGAGGCAGAGAGGAAGGAAAGAAGGAAGAGGAAGGGAAGGAGGAAAGACAGAAGTTCTTTCTAAGTTACACAACTTAATTTTGTAAATTAATCCTCAATACATGAAAGGTGGTGGAAAGAGAATTCAGCATGCTAGTCCTCACTATCATCTTTTTGTGTTCTTGAAACCTACATCTGAATATTTCATTAGGGGCTAGTAGATGGAGGGAGAAAGAAATGGAAACACACTAAAAATTAAACTGAATTAGTTGCCACGTATTGGAAGAATAATGGGAATTATGTTTATGAGTGGGAAGGGGAAATTGGAATTGTGTTTTTGTGTGTGGGAGGTAAATTGTGGCCATTTGGGATTTGATTATTAGTACTCCATTAACACTGACGTGTTTGGCTGGACTCAAGATTAAGTCTGTTTTAATACTTGATGAATAAACATACATTTTTCAAACAACAAGATATTCCAGAGAATGATGTATATTTATTGCTTTACTTTTTAGAAAGGAGCAAAAAAGCAACAACTTTTACTGGACAGTAAATTAATTCTAAGAAGTAGACGCAGTGTTTTAAATGCAAGACCTGTATGACTTCTCACTTCACTGCTTAAACTCTCTTCTTCTCCTTTTCCTTCTCCTTCTTCTATGCTAGTTTGTATAAAAGTAGATCATTGTTGGCAGTCTACAAAGCTCAAAACAATCTAAAGATGGATGCTTTGTGAGGGGGTTGCCTGATAGGATGCAAGATCCACTTCTATGCCATCTTTCCTTCACAGAATTCAAGTCAGCATAATTCGGTGACCAAATAATTTGTCACTCAGGCACTGATCTGATCCAGACCTGCACTTTAAGCAAGTTTGTTTAAAATGTCAGTTTATGTAAGAACTATGGAAAAACTGACATCATCACTGAGGGAAAAACATTTGGTTCTTTGTGGGAGCTGGAATACAAACATGTATAAAGTTTGTTAAACGAGATGGCATTTCATATGAATGTGTGGCCTTGATTTATTTTCAAAAGCTTCTTGTACATTTTTTTAAAAAAATCCTTTTCATTTAACCATGACACTGCAACCTAAATTCCTAAGAAATGCCTTATAGTTTCATTCTACCGTGTGGGTGGATTTCTTAATGATAAGTTATTATTGCTTTAAAATATCTTGTGTTTTGGAGGACATTTTCAATTCATGGATTTTCTTTGCAAACTTTTCTCTAATTTCTCCTGAAGGATTGTTGGTCCAGTAATCACACTGGCAGAAATATTGCTAGGTGTACTGTTTTTATAATAATTGCATATCTTATTTTAAAAACCCTCAGTTTGTATTTAAATTTCTTCTCCTAAATTCCATTATATACAAAATATAGTGTTTTCTTCTTCAGTACATTGTTCTTTTTTCCCCTTCATGCACAATATATTATGTAAACATTGCTAATTTTGTAATTTTTTTTTGCGGAATATGTGGCCTTTATTTTTATGAAAACATTCTGGGTTCTTAAGAAAAAACAAAAAATTGTTTTGATGCCATTAAAGTGGACTGCCCATGTTGTTCATCATTCAAAAGAAATATGGTCCCATTGCTGCAGTGATGAAAAAGGCGGCTAGATATTTAGCATATCTCTTTAATATAATCATATACTTCTTTTTAAACAGTAATCTGTAGATTTAAAACTACCTGCTGAGGTAGGTAGTTCCAACTATATAAAAAAACAACATGCACCTTTTGAATTCTCTAAAGTTTTGCAGAAGGACATGTCACATGTTCTTAACCTATTTACAGAGAAAGGAATAAGGAATACTTTTGTTGACTGCATTTTGATTTAAATGGCTTCCCATCTTGCACAATATAATCCTGGGCAGCTAACAACCATCAAACCATTTGAATATGTGACAAAACTAAAAATCAGGACTCTTTCCCAAATAAATTATGTAAGCCCATGTCACACTGAACCAACGGATGCAAAGAGGATGTAAAATAGACAAAAAACCTTGCCATCCGTTGGTTAACGCGATGTATCCGTTCTGTACTCACTGCCTCCGTTTTGCTTCCTCTCTATCCGTCCAGCATCCGTTTATGGACATTTCATCCACTCCAAAAGTTTTGGGCTGCCTAAAACTTTTGCGCGGAAAATGTATCCAGTTCGTCCGTTCTGCATCCGCTACGCATCCGCTACGCATCCGTTACGCATCCTCTATATCCGCTAGGCATCTGTTCCACATCCACGCAACTCCATCCGCTCCAGCGGTAAACGGACGCAGGGAGGAAGCGGAATGGACGCAGAACGGATGCAGAACGGATGCCTAGCGGATGCAGCATGGAAACAAAGTGTTTAAAACGGAAAAAACGTTCGCAGAGGAGACCTATCTCGGATATTAAGGATGTCTACAGGATGCCTAGAGGATGCCTACAGGATGCCTAGCGGAAAACCTATACTGCCTATAAAAAGGGGGAGCAACTCTCCTGCATCGCACTTTCAGAACAGCAGCCCAGCGGTGCAGACCTCTGAAGCCTTTATCTGCCTCTTCCTCTTCCACAGCATCCAGTCATGTCCACCGTGGATTGTAACAAAGTCCTTTCGGCAGCCACCATCGTTCTGCAACAGTGCGAAGCCATCTGCAGGCTCTGTGAACACTATTGCGAGAAGAAAAGGAGCCACCCAAAAAGAGTCTGGGTCCGAAGATGGTTCACCAGTAGAGCGGAGGATGGACTGTACAACAAGCTGATGGTGGAGCTCAGGAGCGAAGACACTTGGGCGTTCCAGAACTTCATGAGGATGCCTCCAGCCATGTTTGATGAAGTTGTGCAGCGGCTGACACCCAGGTTGACCAAGGCAAACACCAACTTCCGGCCCAGCCTGGAACCTGGGCTCAAGGTGGCACTCACTCTGCGCCACCTGGCCTCAGGGACCTCCTACAGGAGCATGCAGAATGGCTGGAGGGTGCCATCCAACACCATCAGCATTGTGGTCAGAGAAGTGGTGCAGGCCATCATCGAAGAATACAAGGAGGAGCTCCTCCAGTGCCCCTCCACTGAAGAAGGATGGAAGAAAGTTGCAGAGCAGTGGTATCAGAAGTGGAACTTACCACACACCATTGGAGCCATAGATGGCAAGCACATGGCCTGCAAATCTCCAGCCAAGTCGGGGTCCACTTATTTCAACTCCAAGGGCTTCTTCAGCATCATCCTCTCTGCCATGGTCGATGCTGACTACAAGTTCATATACATCGATGCTTCAGGCAATGGCTCATCTTCAGATGGCCAGGTATACAACGCCAGTCACCTCAAGGAGGGGCTGGAATGCAACCTCATCGTGGGCTTCCCAGATCCAGAACCCCTGCCCAACGACACACAAGATGTGCCCTACTTCATCGTGGGGGATGACGCCTTCTCCCTCACAACCTACCTCATGAAGCCCTACACCTCCAGACTCCTCACCCATGAAGAGAGGATCTTCAACTACAGGCTGTCCAGGGCAAAATGGGTGGTGGAGAACGCCTTTGGCATCCTGGCCAACAGGTTCCAGGTACTTCTCACCACCATGCAGCATTGCCCAGAGACCGTGAGGAGGATCATGGAAGCTTGCTGCATCCTGCACAATCTCATGCGCACCCACTACCCAGTCTTGCAGAACAGGCTTGTGGACCTCCAACAAGTCAATGGGGTCATGGAGCCTGGGGAATGGAGGCAAGGGCGAAACCTGATCGACACTGAGGATGTGCAAGGCCCCAACGGAGCCTCACATGAAGCAAAGAAGCAGCGCAACCTCCTCAGACAATGGTGCAACTCCCCAGCTGGAGCAGTGGAGTGGCAAGACAGGATGGTAGATGCTTAATGGATGCTTCCTTCAGCCTGTCTCATCACACAGATGAGATTGGGCCATGTATGTTTGGTTGGCCTACAATGAACAGGGCGTTTAATAAAGAGTTGTGTTTATGTTGACATGTGTGGATAATTATTACATTATTATTGATAATAAAGGGCCTGGGAGGGTGGACCACACAGTCCCACTATGCTTGCACTGGAGGTTTATCTATCCCACAACTATCCTAACCCATCCCACAGCTATTACCCATTCCACAGGTATCCTAACCCATCCCAAAGCTATCCTTACCCATCCCACAAGCATGCAAAGGCTTAAACCATTTCTAACAGTTTCCACCAAGACTTTATTAAAAAAAAGAAATGAAGCAAGTGTGTGAATCATAAATAGACTTTATTAACAACAAGCTATAAGACAAAAATGAGTCTCTGGCACTCCTCTTGGTCGCTCAGTCCCAGGGGTGAAGGGTGCAGGTGCTGTGGAGGTGGCTGGTGCTGGAGTGCTTGTCATCAGCTCCTCCAGAAGCAGAAGCAGCAGAAGCGCCAGCCCCAGAAGAGTGAGCCCGTGCTGCAGAAGCCCCAGCAGAACCAGAGTGAGGACCAGGGGGAGGGATGGTAGCCCTGTCCCTCTTGCCAGGGCTGGCACCAGATGGCTGAGGCTTGCTGTGCTTCCGCATGGTTGTGGGGTTGCTGGCAGGCAGGGAGGCTGGCAGGAACCAAGGTAGGCAGGAAGGCTGGCAGGGAGGCTGGCACCAAGGCTGGCAGGCAGGCTGGCAGGCAGGCATGCACCAAGGCTGGCAGGCTGGCATGAACCAAGGCTGGCAGGAAGGCTGGCAGGCAGACGTGAACCAAGGCTGGCAGGAAGGCTGGCAGGCAGACATGAACCAAGGCTGGCAGGAAGGCAGGCAGCAAGGCTGGCAGGCAGACCAGCTGGCAGCAAGGCTGGCAGGGAGGCTGGCAGCAAGGCTGGCAGGCAGACATGCAGGCAGGGCAGGCAAGGCAGTCAATGTGTCCGGCAGCAGGTCTTTCCTCTGAATGGCATCCTGCTTCCGAGCTGCTTCCATTATATCCGCGGGGCTGACGCAATGCATCCTCCCCGCATGCGCAGTAAATGCCAGGCATCCATTAGGCTTCCGCTGTGCATCCGCTAGGCTTCCGCTCTGCATCCGCTTCATCCGTTCGGCGTCCGCTCTGCATCCGCTCTTTCCGTTCCGCATCTGCTTCGCTGAGGCCCCCCGGAAGCCCTGCGGATGTGCCACCCACTCCCATCTGCTCCCATCCGCTTCCATCCGCTGGACTTCCATTCCGCATCCGCTTTGCATCCGCCCTGAGTCCTCCCCGCGTCCGTGTTATCCGCTCTGGTTATGCAAATTTTCGCCCCTTTTGAGAGCGGATAACAACGGATGGAACATTTTGCTCATCCGCTGTGTCCTTTTTGCATCCGTTGGCCAGTGTGACATGGGCTTTAGAGGCATGCTGATTGGGGCATTAATACATCCAGACTTTTATGTGCAGATGCTGCTGCATAATTAACTAAGCACTGAAATAATTTCTGCTGAATGTTAAGAGTGTACAGTATATAATACAAGGTATGTGGATCTGAACTTTAATGTATTAGAAACTAGAATAGTTGTGCTAATCTATTATTTGTCTCCTATAACTTTGACTCCCTGCACTGGCTCCATCTACCGGACAATACTTCACTTCACTATATATCTTCTGAAGCACATATTTGATTAGATCACTTTTCACCCCACTTTGTATACACTTGATATACAAACTCTTGCTCTCGTGTGTTCGCTCAGCCTAAAATAGGTTAACTTTATTTGGAGTAGAAATTTAATTTCCTTCAATTCTGAAGGCATCATGTTTTTTGCACATCCAACTTGGTGAATCAAGTGGCTATACAAAGTAAGAAGTAGGGAGTTGGGCTGTAAAAATATGAAATATAAATAAATAATCAGAAGAATAAGAATCCTTTTGTCATGGTATCACTATGGAATGCGATTACAAAAATCAGACAAGAAATAAGTGTTAAGGTTTTGACTAACAAACCCAAGAAAATTAGAACTCTGAGGCTGCTGTCTTCCTCAAAGAAATTCTTTATTGGGTACATCATATCGGCATGCTTAGGATAAAACCAACACTGAATAATTCCTGTGGTTTCAGCATAATTAAAATTGGAAAATCCCTCCCCCCCAGTGTCACTGATCATGTAAAGTTAATTGGCTGTCTCCTCAGGTACTCCTTCCTGCCTTCTTCACCTGGGGAGATGGCCTTGGTTCCCAGGAAAAAGCTCTGTGTTGTGTTCTAGTAAAGCCCATGTCACACTGCACCAATGGATGGAAACAGGATGTAAAACGGAGAGAAACACTTGCCATCCATTGGTTAACGCGATTCATCCATTCTGTACTCACTGCCTCCATTTTTCATGCTCTCTACCCGTCCAGCATCTGTCGACTGAGGTTCCATCTGCTCAAAAAGTTTTGAGCTGCTCAAAACTTTTTGAGCAGAAAATGTATCCAACGCATCCGTTCTGCATCCACAACGCATACGGGGAACATCCGTTCTACATCCGTTGTCATCCGTTACGCGTCCGCTATATCAGCTAGGAATCCGCTGCGCATTCGCACAACTCGCATCCGCTCCAGCAGAAAACGGACACAGGGAGGAAGGGAAACGGACACGGAACGGACGCGCAGCGTTACTAGCACGGACAGAGAAAGGATGAAAGTGGATGCACATATATTGCCTATAAAAAGGGGGAGCAACTCACCTGGATCTCACTTTCAGTCCAGCAGCCCTACTGTGCAGACCTCTGCAGCCTTCATCTGGCTCTTGCTCTTCCATAGCATCCAGTCATCTCCACCATGGATCGTAACACACTCCTTTTGGTAGCCACCATCGTTCTGCAAAAGTGCGAAGCCATCTACAGGCTCTTTCAACTGTTCTACGGGAAGAAAAGGAGGCATCCAACAAGTGTCTAGGTCTGAAGATGGATCGGGAGAAGAGCGGAGTACGGACTGTACAACAAGTTGATGGTGGAGCTGAGGAACGAAGACCCTCGTGCAATCCAGAACTTCATGAAGATGCCTCCAGCCATGTTTGACGAAGTTGTGGAGCGGCTGACACCCAGGTTGACCAAGCAGAGCACCAACTTCCGGCCTAGCCTGGACCCTGGGCTCAAGGTGGCACTGACTCTGTGCCACCTGGCCTCAGGGACCCCCTACAGGAGCATGCAGTATGGCTGGAGGATGCCACACAACACCATCAGCATTGTGGTCAGAGAAGTGGTGCAGGCCATCATCGAAGAATTCAAGGAGGAGCTCCTCCAGTGCCCCTCCACTGAAGAAGGATGGAAGAAAGTTGCAGAGCAGTGGTATCAGAAGTGGAACTTCCCCCACACCGTTGGAGCCATAGATGGCAAGCACGTGGCCTGCAAATCTCCAGCCAAGTCGGGGTCCACTTATTTCAACTACAAGGGCTTCTTCAGCATCATCCTCTTCACCATGGTCGATGCTGTCGAAAAGTTCATGTACATCGATGCTTCAGGCAATGGGTCATCTTCAGATGGCCAGGTATACAACGCCAGTCACCTCAAGGAGGGGCTGGATCGCAACCTCATCATGGGCTTCCCAGATTCAGACCCCCTGCCCAACGACACGCAAGATGTGCCCTACTTCATCGTGGGGGATGACGCCTTCTCCCTCAGAACCTACCTCATGAAGCCCTACATTTCCAGACTCCTCACCTGTGAAGAGAGGATCTTCAACTACAGGCTGTCCAGGGCAAGGCGGGTGGTGGAGAATGCCTTTCGCATCCTGGCCAACAGGTTTCAGGTACTTCTCACCACCATGCAGCATCACCCACAGACCATGAGGAGGATCGTGGAAGCTTGCTGCATCCTGCACAATCTCATGTGCACCCACTACCCAGTGTTGCAGAACAGGCTCGTGGACCTCCAACAAGGCAATGGGGACATGGAGCCTGGGGAATGGAGGCAAGGGCAAAACCTGATAGACACTAAGGATGTGCAAGGCCCCAACAGAGCTTCATGTGAAAGGAAGAAGCAGCGCAACCTCCTGAGACACTGGTGCAACTCCCCAGCTGGAGCAGTGGAGTGGCAAGACAGGATGATAGATGATTAATGGATGCTTCCTTCAGCCTGTCTCATCACACTGATGAGATTGGGCCATGTATGTTGCGTGGGCCTACAATGAACATGGCATTTAATAAAGAGTTGTGTTTATGTTGACATGTGTGGATGAATTATTACATTAGTATTGATAATGAAGGGCCATAGGTGTGGCACCTGGGAGGGTGGACCATACAGTCCCACTATGCTTGCACTGGAGGTTTATCTATCCCACATCTATTACCCATCCCAAAGTTATCCCTGCCCATCCTACTGCTATCTTAACCCATCCCAAAGGTATCCCTGCCAATCCCACTGCTATCTTAACCCATCCCAAAGGTATCCTTGCCCATGCCACAGCTATTACCTATCCCAAAGGTATCCCTGCCCATCCCACAGATATTACCCATCCCACAGGTATCCCTGCCCATCCCACAGATATTACCCATCCCAAAGGTATCCCTGCCCATTCCGCTGCTATCCTTACCCATCCCACAAGCATGCAAAGACTTAAACCATTTCTAAAAGTTTTCACCAAGACTTTATTTAATAAAATAAATGAAGCAAGTGTGTGAAGCAAAGATAATCTTTATTAATAACAAGCTGTAAAAGAAAAATGACCCAAGTCAAGTGTCCAAAGCAAAAATAACGTCAACAGGTAGCCACCCAGTCTCTGGCATTCTTCTTGGTCACTCGGAGGCATGCCCAGTCTCAGGGGTGAAGGGTCCAGATGCTGTGGAGGTGGCTGCTGCTGGAGTGCTGGTCTGAAGCGCCACTGGGGTGCCTGGCCCTGAGAGGACAATAGGGGACGGTGTGTTGAGGAAGCTCTCAGAGAGCTGGCTCAGTCCCATGATGTTGAGAGCTCCTTCCTCCAGGACATGGGGTGTCAGCCCCAATACCGATGACAGATGTACTGAGGCTGGGCTTGGCTGTGGGGTGGAGGAAGGAGCAGTGTAGTGGGGCTGCCTGGTCTGCAGCTGGGTGAGGACTGGCGTCGGTGGCATCTGTGGCGTCGGTGGCATCTGTGGCATGGCTGGCATCGATGGCATGGGTGACATCAGTGGCATTAGTGGCACCGGTGGCGTCCGATGTACCTGTGCCTGGACTGGGAAGGGCTGCCTGTGCTGCTGGACCTCCTGGTAGCTGTATCCTTGGTAGGGGAGGGCCTGTGGAAAGCCTTGGAAGGGCAGTGACATCACCTGGGGTGGAGGAGCAGGCCTGGACTGGGTGGGAGCAGGTTGATCTTGGTCTGGAGGGTTGTGAAGAAGATCGGTGATCCTGTCCTTCACCACCTGGTACTGGGGTTCCGACATGTTCATGAGGGTCTGGTTGATATAGGTGAGGAAGGGCTTGCAGTTGGAGGATGGGGCGTCGGTGTGTACCAGCTGAGAGAGAAGATCTTTGCTGCTCCTGATGGTGTCTCTTATCTCCAGCAGGACAGTGTGGCTCTGCCCCTCCGGTTTGCCTCTCTGCCTTTCTGTGGAGGTGGAGCTGTGGGTGGATGCGGGTTGGGCTGTGGTGGAAGTGCCGTCTCCTTTCTCCCACTGCGTCAGGGGGTCCTCCACGCACTCCATCACAGGTAGTGCAGCTGTCAGGGGGGGGGTCTCCATCGTGGGGTGCTCCACAGATACCTGCCTGGACACAGGTGCTGACTCTTGGCCTGAAGAGGACTGGCTCTCTGTGGGCTGCCTGAGAGTGAGGGTAGACAGAGGGGCTGCTCCTCGCTGGCGGATCTTACCCTCCAAGAAGCTGCACTTGGCCATCACGTAGGTCTCTCTGTCCGTCAGCTTGACCACGGCCTGGCCAGATTTCTTGAGGTGCAGCTTCCCGTACCAGGTGTGCATGTACTTCCACCAGCCGAGGAGCACCTCCGAAGTGTAGCCCAGGCTCTCCGCCTTCTCTCTCCAAGCAGCCTGCTTCCTTTTGGTGTCGCGATAGAGCCTGTGTCCCTTCCGCCATAGATACTCGTTCTCCCTCAGCCACTCCAGCACCCCCTCCTCATGTTCCTCTTCTATGTTGTATTGCCTCCTCTCCCGTTCATGCATCTGCCTCTTCCTCCCTTTGGCAGGGCCATATGGGCCCTCATCAGAGGGGCTTCGAGGTTGTAGGGGCTGCTCTTCCACACCACCACCACCACCAGCAACAACAGTAGCAGCAAAAGCAGGGCCAGCAGGACCAGCAGCACCAGCAGCACCAGCAGCACCAGCACCAGCAGGACCAGGAGCAGGACCAGGAGCACCCGCAGGACCAGGAGCACCAGCAGAACCAGAAGCAGCGCCAGCAGAGTAAGCCCCAGCAGGACCAGCAGGACGAGGAGCAGCGCCAGTAGAGTTAGCACCAGCAGAAGCACCAGCACCAGGAGCAGCACCAGCAGAGTAAGCACCAGCAGAAGCACCAGCACCAGGAGCAGTGCCAGCAGAGTAAGCACCAGCAGAAGCACCACCACGAGAAGCAGCATCAGCAGAAGCACCACCACGAGAATCAGCATCAGCAGAGTAAGCACCAGCAGAAGCACCACCACCAGAAGGAGCATCAGTAGAAGCACCACCTCCAGAAGCAGCATCAGCAGAAGCCCCAGCACCAGAAGATCGAGCCCGGGCAGCAGAAGCCCCAGCAGAAGCAGAGTCAGGGCCAGGGGGTGGAAGGGTGGCCCTGTCCCTCTTGCCAGGGCTGGCAGCAGATGGCAGAGGCTTCCGTTTCTTCCCCATGGTTGTTGGGTTGCTGGCTGGCTGGCTGGCTGGAGAGCTGTGTCTAGAAGCAGGTCTTTCCTCAGAATGGTGACCTGCTTGGGAGCTGCTTCCCTTTATATCCGCGGGGCTGACGCAATGCATCCTCTCCTCATGCGCAGTGAACGCGAGGCATCCGCTAGGCATCCGCTAGGCTTCCACTAGGCTTCCGCAAGGCATTCGCTAGGCTTCCGCTCTGCATCCGCTTCATCCACTCGGCATCCGCTGTGCATCCACTTCATCCTCTCGGCGTCCGCTCTGCATCCTCTTTCCGTTCCGCGTTCACTTTGCTGCGCTCCCCTGGAAGCCTTGCGGATGTGCCATCTGCTCCCATCCGCTTCCATCCGCTTGGCTTCCGTGGAGCATCCGCTTTCCATCCGCCCTACGTCCTCCCCCCGTCCGTTCCTTTCCGTGTTGTCCGCTCTGGTTTTGCAAATTCGGGGCACTTTTGAGAGCGGATAACAATGGATGGAACATTTTTCTCGTCCGCTGTGTCCTTTTTACAAACATTTTGAATCCGTCGGCCAGTGTGACAGGGCCTTAAGGCATTCCAACCTCCTTCCAACTATTCCACCTGCCTTCTTGTACTATGTGGCAAGGATGAACAAGACAATGGATTCTGCCAGGTTCCATTTGACAATGACTGTTAGGGATAACATTGTTTACCCTAACTGGTTTAGGTGAAATAATAACTATGAATCATAGTTAGTGTATGTTAGAGTGTATGCAGCTTTAACTGTGAAATAGCAATTGTGGGAGTGGTTATGAAAACCATTTAAAAATAGCAAGACTACGGCTTGCTCTCTCTCTGGCTTTGATGATCCCTGATTACTGCTTGGAATCAAGACTGCATTGCTCAAACGGGAGAGACAACAAAGGACTGATTTTGTAAGTGAACTGACATAGGATATTCTACATGGACTTTGCTAACTGAATACCCCTGAATGGACTGACTACATGGTAAATGAATATTGGACTGTTATTTGACTATGCCATAAACTTATACTGGAATAAAATATATTCTTGATAGCACAAGCGTATCTGTTATTTTTACTGTATGTTAATAAACATACAAGCTTAGCTCACGCATTTATCTGTGTGCCTATCTGACTAACGCTGCACATTCTGTTTAGCTTGTCTACCTAACCCTGGTTGGGGAACCCAGGCTTAACACTGGTTATGGGCCCAGAAGCTGCAAAGTCAGTTTAAATAGGATAAAACAGATTTATGTAAAAAGTGAGAGTTTGTGTTGTTATACATTACAGTAAACAGACAGCTGTGTTTTATTAATTATATTTTTATATCCATATAAGAAAACATGGCACAAGTCAATCTACAAAGTTTGTCCCTTATATCCAAGCTGGATGGAACAAACTATGTATCATGGTCTACAAAATGTAGTCTACTTCTACGAAGAGAAGGTCTGTGGAACATAATTGAAAATCCACCAAACGTAGAAGAATGGGATCCAGAGGATGAGGAAGACAGACTAAAGATAGAAGAATTTAAGCATAAAAATCAACAAGCCATTTGCATAATTGGGTTAACCTTAACTGATCAACAACTTGTTAATATCCACGGAGAGAAAACGGCTTTTGGGTATTGGCAGAAGCTGAAGAGGATTTATGTCCGAGATAATATTGGTGCTCACATAAATCTAACATGGAAGCTTTTCAGGACACATCTCCAAACAAATGGTGATATGCAGAGTCATTTGAAAACTATGCAAAGCATTTTCCACGAATTACACGAGAAAGAGCTTATATTCTCTGAACAACATCAAGTTTATATAATTCTGTCTTCCCTTGATGAAAGTTATGATAACTACGTAACTTCACTTGAAATTTTGCCAAAGGAAAATTTAATTTTAACTGATATAACTGGCAGATTGATCGAAGAGGCCAGAAGAAGGCATGAAAGAGATGAATTAAGGAGGGAGCAACCTCAAAAAGAAGATAATAAATCTCCTACTGCATACGCAATTAAAAAGTGCTTTAATTGTGGAGGGAGAGGACATTTGGCAAGATTTTGTAAAAAGGCAAAGCGCCAGAACGCTGGCCAGAATACTAAAAATCATCAAAGACTACATAAAAATTTAGAGTTAGCCATGTATACTAACGGAGCTGTAAAAAATAATTTATGGGTGGTTGACAGTGGAGCATCCCATTGTATAACAAATGATAACAAAAATTTTATTAAAATGTCCCAGAGTAAACAGCAGATATCGTTAGCCAATGGCTGGAAACTGAAAGCTAAAGGTGAAGGTATAGCATATTGTTCTTTTATAAAAGAGAATGTAAAAATGTTATATGTACCACAACTTAAGTTTAATTTAATTTCAGTTAGAATTTTGGTTAAACTAGGATATGTAGTTACATTTAAGGGAGATAACTGCATTATTGAAAAAGAAGATAAGAGAATAACTGCATCTTTAAGAGATGGATTATATGTGTTAAATGATGATGGTTTAAAGGTGGCTAACACAATTAATGAAAATAAGAAACCTCATGACGAATGTATTCACTTGTTACATCGAAGGCTTGGGCATTTAAATTTTAAAATGCTTAAGAAAACTGTTGAACTGTCTAAGGGAATAAGTTTGAAATCTTGTAATAAGTATTTGCAATGTAATGCCTGTAATCAAAATAAGAGCAGGGTCATACCGGCTAATAGAGTTGATGGATTTACTACTAAAGAGCCATTAGAAGTAGTATTTGCTGATTTAATAGGTCCGAAAAAACCAAGTGTAGGAGGAGCTCGCAACATACTAAGTATAATGGATCACTATTCAAGATATGGGTTTTGCTATTTAATGAAGAGCAAAACTGAAACATATCAAAATCTATTTAATTGGATAAAATTTGCTGAAAGAAAAACTAAAAAGAAATTAGTAACTCTCATCACAGATAATGGTACAGAATTTACAAATAATAAATTTAAAAACAGACTTAGAATGTTAGGTATTCAACATAAAATGTCTGCACCATATAGGCCACAACATAATGCCTTTATAGAGAGAAGAGGCCAAACATTACAATCAATGGCACGAACTATGATGTCTGATTCAGGATTACCTGACAATTTATGGGGAGAAGCAATAATGTGTGGTAATCATATATTAAATAATGTTGTTAATTCAACAACAGGTGAATTACCATTCACACTGTGGCATGGTACAAAACCTGATTTAAGTTACATGCACACATTTGGAGCACCAGCATGGGTGCATATCCCTACACAACTTAGATACAAAGGACAGCATAGAGCTAAAAGATTGATTTTTGTAGGTTACACATCTAATCATAGATCTTATAGATTCTGGGAACCAGGTACATCTAGAGTTTACACCAGTGCTAGTGCAAAATTCCTAGAACATATAGGATGGAATAGATTCGAGCAAGATTTAAGTAATGAAGTATTTATTGAACCCTACAAAAGGCAGAAAGATGAGATTAGCTATAAGAAGAGTCCAATTAAAGAAGAAGTCCACGAAGAGCAAATAGGACCAGAACAAGAGGAAATAGTTGATCAGGAAAAGTTACATGATCAAGAACAATCAATAGAGGAAAGTCCACCTGTAAGTCCTATAATACCTAGACGTACTACACGTGTAACTAGACCACCTGATAGGTATCAAGCAAGTATAGTTTGCCAAGTAACTAAAGTTCCAACTAGTGTAGATGAACTTAGGATGTATCCTGCTAAGGATCAGGAGAACTGGCAAAAGGCAATGGAAAAAGAACTAAATTCATTAAAGGTAATGAAAGTGTATGAAGATGCCAAATTACCTCCAGGAGAAAAATCCATTGGGTGCAAATGGATATTTAAAGTAAAAACTGGAAATGATGGGACTGTTACCCATAAAGCTAGATTAGTAGCTCAAGGATTTAATCAAACTGCATCTGATTATGATGAAGTTTTTGCACCAAGCCTTAAGGCTACATCTTTAAGAGCAGCATTAGTGTGGGCAGCTAAGAAAAACTATGTCATTAACCATTTAGATGTAGAAACTGCTTATCTACATGCACCATTGCAGCACACTATATATTTAAGAAAACCAATTGGTATAAAATAAAATAAAATAAATAATAATGATTGTTGGAAACTCAAAAAGAGTCTTTACGGGTTGAAACAATCTGGGTTTGAGTGGAACCAATATATTGTGAAAGAGTTAAACAATATAGGTTTTAAATCTGGTTTAGCAGATCCGTGTGTGTTTAAAAGAGAAAATAATGGAACGGTGTCATTATTATTATTATTTACTGATGATATTGCTTTAATAACTAAAACTAATAATGAAGCTAATGAGATTATATCATTATTAGCCAAAAAGATAAAAATAAAGCATTTAGGTGAAATTAACAGGCATCTAGGATTGACAATAAATAAAACAAATAATGGTTTTAAGATATCTCAAGAAGATAAAATTTGCCAATTAATTAAAACTTATAAGATGGAACTTTGTAAACCGGCAAAGACTCCAATGAGTCAGGAAGTTTGCCAAACTAATGATCAAAGTCCCAAATTCGATAAGTCCATATATCAATCTTTGATTGGTAGCTTATCATATATAAGCAATTGGTCAAGGCCAGATATTGCTTACAGTGTAAATCAGCTGGCACGTTTTAATTCAGATCCAAAAGAATGTCATTGGAAATCTTTAAAAAGAATATTGAGATATCTTAAGGGAACAATGAACCATGCATTATATATAGAACCAAAGGGTGATTTGAGTCTTAGTGCTTATGCAGATGCAAGTTTTGCAACTGATATAAACACTAGAAAATCAACATCTGGGATGGCTATATTATTTGGTAAGACACTAATAGGATGGAGGTCAATCAGACAACAGCATATTAGTTTATCCACAATGGAAGCAGAATTTTCATGTCTATCATTATGATGCACTGACTTGATTTTCTACAAACAGTTATTGTTGGACATGGGTATAACTGTAAAAGATTCCATTATGGTGTATGAGGATAACCAAGCAGCTATAAAGTTAGCTACTAGTATTGCTGTAAAAACTAGATCAAAACATACTGACTTAAGATATTTGAATGTAAGAGAATCAGTGAAAAACGGACTGATAAAATTGGAATACTGCATGTCAGAAGAAAACATTGCAGACCAATTTACAAAAGCTCAAGGAGCAACTAAGTTTAAAGAAAGTTGTGAAAAATATAAATTAAAAATGTAAATGATTCATAGTTATTATGTAACCGAAAAGGGGAGAATGTTAGGGATAACATTGTTTACCCTAACTGGTTTAGGTGAAATAATAACTATGAATCATAGTTAGTGTATGTTAGAGTGTATGCAGCTTTAACTGTGAAATAGCAATTGTGGGAGTGGTTATGAAAACCATTTAAAAGTAGCAAGGCTACAGCTTGCTCGCTCTCTCTCTCTGGCTTTGATGATCCCTGATTACTGCTTGGAATCAAGACTGCATTGCTCAAACGGGAGAGACAACAAAGGACTGATTTTGTAAGTGAACTGACATAGGATATTCTACATGGACTTTGCTAACTGAATATCCCTGAATGGACTGACTACATGGTAAATGACTATTGGACTGTTATTTGACTATGCCATAAACTTATACTGTAATAAAATATATTCTTGATAGCACAAGCGTATCTGTTATTTTTACTGTATGTTAATAAACATACAAGCTTAGCTCACGCATTTATCTGTGTGCCTATCTGACTAACGCTGCACATTCTGTTTAGCTTGTCTACCTAACCCTGGTTGGGGTACCCAGGCTTAACAATGACCATAAATTCAACAATCGTAATTTAAACAGAGGCTATGCATTAAAACACAACAGAATCTTTTTAAAAAGTAAGGATTTACTACAAGTGAAATTCATAATCCTGAAAATGCCCTTGAATAGTTGTAGGATTGTTCTATGTTTTACTTGGATGCCAAATCTGTATCTGTACTAAAGAAGACATAAAACACACGTTTAATTGGAAATCCAACATATGCAAGATATTTTTGTTCCATGCACTTTTACAAACTGATATGGCTGGTTGCATACAAGTTCATTTATTCTACTGCATGCAGAAAAAGAAAATCGTACTACAGCTATATTTTATGTTCTCCTTAGGGCAAATCTGCACAGACTATAACGTATGCTGATGCTGAATGTAGCAGCCATCAATTACTTGATATACCCCTGGCTTTGCTACATGTCTGAATTAAAGGTCTGCTAATTACATGAGACACCATCATAAATTGATGGCTGGATTATTTTCTTCTTGATGGTTAACTAATTAATACAGGCCTACCTGAGAAGGTAGATTTATATATCTGAGTAGGTAGATTTACTTTCTTAAAATCTGCTAGTGAAGGATTTAATTTGCATTTAATTTCAATTCCTTCACATTAAAGTATTTTTTTCAATGTCTGCATTGTTTTATTCAGAGATCGTATTCAGCAGATTCTGACCAGTTCTGGAGAACTGGTAGCGGAAATTTCAAGTAGTTTGGAAAACCGGCAGATACCTCCTCTGACTGGAGATTTGATAGTATCCTTCCCCTGCCATGCCCACCAAACCACGCCCACAGAACCAGTAGTAAAAAAAATTGAATCCCACCACTGGTTTTAATTAAAAAAAAAAATCTATGGGGAGAGCAGTGTTTCCTTTACACAGAAAAAGAATTAACTTTGTATCTAAGGGCTTGTCCTCTTTTAAAGGAAATGATCCTTTTTTGAACCCGCTAAAATGATCACAAATAATGCAGAATGTCTGTAAAATGCTATTTATTGGGATTTTACATAAAAGTACCTCATCTAGCAACATTTTAATTTTAGAAAGCAAACAAGAAAGAGAAAGAAAAAAAGTGTTCTGACCAAGGCTTCCTGAGACAGTAACTGTCTCAGTTACTTCTTTGTCACGCTGTTCCCAAAACCCTTGTTTTTATTTCAGCGGCTGTGGATTATATGCATTCACAGCCTGTAATTAGTCCCAAACAGTTTATGAACAGAAGTCTGCCACAGTCATCCAGGATGAGGCTGATAAGCACCCACCTTTATCTCCCTTGAAATGCTGCCAATGACTAAATTGCCAATTAGCAATTCTGGCAACTCTGTGCAAGCGCACACTGGGAACAGGCTCCCATTGTTCCTCTGCCTCACTGAGGTCAGATTCTGGCTCCAGAGTCAGCACATAACTCTCAGATGACCCTGGCCCCATCTCTGTGTTGGACACAGATGCCTCGTCTGAGTCCTCCCCAGACTCCAGGACTGGCTCATGTTCCTCCCCACTGTCCAACTCTGCTGCCAGCTCTGCAGGCCACCGGCAGACCACAACAGAAAGAAAGAGGAATCAAGCAAGCAAGAAAGACAAGTATAGAAAAATGGTGGGTATTCTACTTGGCAAATTCACAGCTATAGAGGCAAAACTAACAAGAATGACTTCAACTAGCTCAGTGGGCTCTGTTTTCCATTGAGGGCACTGCTGATCACTCATTTCTGTGGAAAAAAATAGCCTGTTACCTTCTCTCTCACACAACCCCATCACACAGCACCAGCATCAATTGGATGCTAATCACAGGAAACAATGCAACGTATTTAGAACAATTTAGAATTACTGAAATGGGAAAGATATAGAAATTGAATAAATAGAAAAGTGCATTTTCGGAGAAGAACCAGCTTAAGAGCAGATTGTCTGATAACAATGATAAACAACACAATTTAAAGTTATGCTAGGTGAAAATAAAGTATAATTCCCCATATGGTGCATACATGACTTTTTGACATGGCTCAGTAGAGCACAGTTGTTTTCCCAATTATCCCTTCTCCTTATCACCAATTTTGTATTTTTTCCAGCTATTGAATTCATGGTATTATTAAAATGTTTTCACTTAGATCGAACTGAATGCAATTACTTACCCCTTCTATGAGGATTAATGCAGGAATCTGGCTGAAATAAACCCTGGCAGATAGCCTTCTCGCTTCTGATTGAAGACACCCTGTGAAGGGAGCTCATTATCTGCTCAATAGCTCTTAGCATTTGAACTTTCCTTCCTAACATTGTCAGATTCTGCTTTTCTCTAAACAGAGATTTATTATAAATTACTTTGCACTATAGGATGATAGAGACCATCTCTTTATCTTCTTCAATTCTCCATTGTTTCAGGTAGTTGAAGAGGGCTGTCATATCCCCTCTAGGTTTTTCTTTTCAACACTAAACATCCTCACTTTTTTCTACTAATGAGCTTTCCTTGAGTGTGATGTGAATCTATTTTATTGCCATATTAACCAGCCTACCTTTAATTTCCCTGCTGCATCACACGATTGGCTAAAATCAAGATTTTTTTTGTAGTACTTCTACAATCAATTACTCTAAGAAACTTAATAAAAAAAATGAGATAAGTTGAGTTTGGCAGGCCTTCCTCCTGACAAATCCATGCTGCAGACAATTATTGCCATGTTGTTTTCAAGATGCTTATATTAAGATCAAACTGTTTATGCAAACATCTGCAAAAACTTCCCAGTTATCTGTGTCAGATGGAGTAGTCTGTTATTCCTTCTTTTTGGAGCCAGAAGTTTTGCCTTTCTTCAGCTGCTGGCATTTCATCTATTCTTTAAGATTTCTCTAACACAACACATCAGGTTTTAACCAGACCATCACCAAATTTCCCCATTCACTCAATTCATCTTTGGAATAAAAATACTGAAATAGTTAAAAAATAATCATATAACTGCCACAATATTTTAACAATAACTGCCATTGTTGTTTAATTCACCAAGGCAAGTGGAAAAGTTTGCTCTTCAACAACAACAACAAAAGAAGTATATACTTTTAATTTAAATAGCCTTAGATAACTTATTTTAGCTCAAGCTTAGGATACTTGCTAGATCTAATGTGAAATCCATGTAGTTACTCAAAAGTTAACTCCATTGTGTTTAATGTGATTTACATTAATGTAGGTTGCAGCTTTAATATGTATATAATTAATATGTATATATGTATGCATAGCTTTAATATGTAATAATGTTGCATAGTAATAATTACTACAAGAAAGCTATTTTATTTCAGATGGTAAGAATATTATGTATAGATATAGTACTTTGATTCATGTTTGGTAGTTACCTAATTTATCACACCTGCAAACTATAATTCTCAAAGCTACAATGTGCATTATAATAATTTTCAGCACCAAATTAGGTTCTGCAGGCTGTTGCTTTTTCTGGTTTATTTACACACATTCTTAAGTATATTCTTCTAATGGGAACCTGAAATTTTCTTAACAATGTTTTAAGAACGCTATTTGTTCTGTTTATATGTGAGAATTGAGCTGTCCTGTATGGAAAAATCATAGAGAAAAAATGCAAAATATGTGAATAATTTGTTTCAAAGCATTTAAATGCGAATAGTCAATTTGATATTAATTCAATTCACTCTTAATTCAGTTTTAATTGCAAATGTTCAATCAATTATATTTTGACTAAATGACATTTTATGCTGCTTTTTAAATTTGTGAGCTTTATTTAATGCAAAGTTCAAGGACATGCCTCTTTTTTGTCTATGAATAGAAAAACAGTAGGGGAGGGGAAAATGAGCAATGCTTTCCCCATTAGCATTTGGATTCAGTTTATAATCTACCAGTATGAGGTTTCAATTTCTTTTAAGGTTACCAATCTCCCATCTTTCACATTTCATCTTGGCTGACATTGTAAATCTATACCTGACGTCTTATTATTTTAAATAGCAGCTGGAGTGGGTTTGTCACATGCTGAAATACTCAGTGAAAAAACCAACCCAAATATCATATAGGTAGAAAACTATTTTGTGCAGAAGCATTTTTCTATCTGGAGAAATAGTACCTCTTGAGTACCTTTTCTGTTATGACATTCTTCTTAGATAATCTGATTTTCTTCCCACATGATGTTATCAAAAAGGCAGAGAATTAAAATTCTAAAACATGGCGCTTTTAGAACTTTATCAGATAATGCAGAACATAGACATTTTGCAACACAATCTTATTCAAATGAAGAGATTCCCTGGATTATTTCAATGATGACTTCTTTTCCTTTCCTGTGTGGGATAGTGCTGCCTTCCTCCTCTCTCTGTCAAGTCTTTCCCCCAGTTTCAGTATGGCAGGGGCTGAGGAAATGTCATTATGAAAAAAACAAACAAACCCCAAGATATAAAAGTGAAATGTGAAACTTACCAATCTGTATGTGAATGTTTTTTTTCTTATTGTCTCTCTCCTATATTCTACTCTCTCTATATATAAAATACCTGTCCAGACTCCAGTGTTTTTGTGGCTCTCTTGAGCTTGGGTCAGTCTAATTGGATACAGTTCAGAAAAGAACCTGTGATATCTCAGAATGCCACAGATATAGACTTCAACATTGTCTTTCTCCCCTTCCTCCCCAGATTCTAAATATGTCCGTTATAATTTCATCCATCACTTAGATAGGAGGGGAAAAAACTAAACAAATGGAACCATTGCCAAAAACAATTTTTCCTTGCAGCATTTAATTCAGCCTCTGATTGAAGACTGGACTTGGTTTTCAAAACAAGGTCTCTTGGAAAGAGTTTTAAAGCCCATGAGCTGTTTGAAAAATGATACTGCTGTATACATTTGAGTATATGTCAGGGATCAGATGCAAGTGTTGGCAAACCAAGATGAATTTTGTGTTCATGGTGTGAATTCCTACAGAATACTGATGGGTGGGAGCTTGTAGAAAGAATGTTGCATCTGGGTGGGATTAGTGAGTTTGTGCAAGCATGTAAAAGTACTGGAGATTATTTGTCAGCTGGAATCTTTTTTCACTTTTTAGAGCATATTTAAAATATGCACATGAACATTTGGAATAATATGCACATTTTTTTCTCAGCAAGACCCATGATTTCCTGTGATTTGCTGAATGGGGTGCTTTTGCTAAATTGGAACTCAAAGGCAATTAAAATATATTCTGTGCATAAGATGAAATTGGACCTTGTACCTTGATACTGCCTGTAAAGCCCCTGTCACACTGCACCAACGGATGCAAAGAGGATGTAAAATGAACAAAAACTTGCCATCCGTTGGAAAACGCGATGTACTCACTGCCTGTTTCGCTTCCTCACGATCTGTCCAGCATCCGTTTATTGACGTTTCATCCGCTCAGAAAGTTTTGAGCTGCTCAAAACTTTTGTGCGGAAAATGTATCCAATTCGTCCATTCTGCATCCGCTACGCATCCGCTACGTATCCGTTCTGCATCCGTTACACATCCGCTATATCTGCTAGGCATCCGTTGCGCATCCGCGCAACTCGCATCTGCTTGGATGCAGGGAGGAAGCGGAACGGATGCGGAACAGATGCAGAACGGATGCCTAGTGGATGAAGCATGGAAACAAAGCATGTAAAATGGAAAAAACGTCCGCAGAGGGGACCTATCTCGGATATTAAGGATGTCTACAGGATGCCTAGAGGATGCCTAGAGGATGCAAAGGGACATCTATACTGCCTATAAAAAGGGGGAGCAACACATCTGGATCTCACTTTCAGACCAGCAGCCCTGCTGCAGACCTCTGCAGCGTTCATCTGACTCTTCCTCTTCCACAGCATCCAGTCATGTCCACCGTGGATCGTAACACAGTCCTTTTGGCAGCCACCATCCTTCTGCAACAGTGCGAAGCCATCTACAGGATCTGTGAACTCTACTACGGGAAGGAAAAGGGGCGGCCAAGAAGCGTCTGGGTACGAAGATGGTTTACCAGAAGAGCAGAGGATGGACTGTACAACAAGCTGATGGTGGAGCTCAGGAACGAAGACACTCGTGTATTCCAGCACTTCATGAGGATGCCTCCAGCCATGTTTGACGAAGTTGTGCAGCGGCTGAGACCCAGGTTGACCAAGGCAAACACGAACTTCCGGTCCAGCCTGACTGTGGGCTCAAGGTGGCACTCACTCTGCGCCACCTGGCCTCAGGGACCACCTACAGCAGCATGCAGTACGGATGGAGGGTGCCACACAACACCATCAGCATTGTGGTCAGAGAAGTGGTGCAGGCCATCATCGAAGAATTCAAGGAGGAGCTCCTCCAGTGCCCCTCCACTGAAGAAGGATGGAAGAAAGTTGCAGAGCAGTGGTATCAGAAGTGGAACTTCCCCCACACCGTTGGAGCCATAGATAGCAAGCACGTGGCCTGCAAAGCTCCAGCCAAGTCAGGGTCCACTTATTTCAACTACAAGGGCTTCTTTAGCATCATCCTCTTCACCATGGTCGATGCTGACTACAAGTTCATGTACATCGATGCTTCAGGCAATGGGTCAGCTTCAGATGACCAGGTATACAATGCCAGTCACCTCAAGGAGGAGCTGGAACGCAACCTCATCGTGGGCTTCCCAGATCCAGAACCCCTGCCCAACGACACGCAATATGTGCCCTACTTCATTGTGGGGGATGACACCTTCTCCCTCACAACCTACCTCATGAAGCCCTACACCTCCAAATACCTCACCTGTGAAGAGAGGATCTTCAACTACAGGCTGTCCAGGGCAAGGCAGGTGGTGGAGAACGCCTTTGGCATCCTGGCCAACAGGTTCCAGGTACTTCTCACCACCATGCAGCATCGCCCAAAGACCATGAGGGGGATCATGGAAGCTTGCTGCATCCTGTACAATCTCATGCGCACCCGCTACCCAGTCTTGCAGAACAGGCTCATGGACCTCCAACAAGGCAATGGGGACATGGAGCCTGGGGAATGGAGGCAAGGGCAAAACCTGATAGACACTAAGGATATGCAAGGTCCCAACAGAGCCTCATGTGAAGGGAAGAAGTAGCGCAACCTCCTGAAACACTGGTTCACCTCCCCAGCTGGAGCAGTGGAATGGCAAGACAGGATGATAGATGCTTAATGGATGCTTCCTTCAGCCTGTCTCATCACACTGATGAGATTGGGCCATGTATGTTGGGTGGGCCTACAATGAACAGGGCATTTAATAAAGAGTTGTGTTTATGTTGAAATGTGTGGATCAATACTTACATTGTTATTGATAATAAAGGGCCAAAGGTGTGGCAGCTGGGAGGGTGGACCATACAGTCCCACTATGCTTGCACTGGAGGTTTATCTATCCCACAGCTATTACTCATCCCAAAGGTATCCCTGCCTATCCCACTGCTATCTTAACCCATCCCACAAGCATGCAAAGGCTTAAACCATTTCTAAAAGTTTCCACCAAGACTTTATTAAAAAAAAGAAACGAAGCAAGTGTATGAATCAAAAATAGACTTTACTAACAAGAAGCTATAAAACAAAAATGAGTCTCTGGCACTCTTTTTGGTCACTCAGTCTCATGGGTGGAGGGTCCAGGTGCTGTGGAGGTGGCTGGTGCTGGAGTGCTTGTCATCAGCTCCTCCAAAAGCAGAAGCAGCAGAAGCCCCAGCCCCAGAAGAGCGAACCCGTGCTGCAGAAGCCCCAGCAGAACCAGAGTGTGGGCCAGGGGGCGGGATGGTAGCCCTGTCCCTCTTGCAAGGGCTGGCAGCAGATGGCTGAGGCTTGCTGTGCTTCAGCATGGTTGTGGGGTTGCTGGCTGGCAGGGAGGCTGGCAGGAACCAAGGCTGGTAGGCAGGCAGGCACCAAGGCTGGCAGGAAGGCTTGCAGGCAGGTAAGGCTTGCAGGCACCAAGGCTGGCAGGAAGGCTGGCAGGGAGGCAGGCACCAAGGCTTACAGGCAGGCATGAACCAAGGCTGGCAGGCAGGCACACACCAAGGCTGGCAGGCAGACTGGCTGGCAGCAAGGCAGGCAGGCAGACAGCAAGGCTGGCAGGGAGGCTGGCAGCAAGGCTGGCAGGCAGGCAGACAGCAAGGCTGGCAGGGAGGCTGGCAGCAAGGCTGGCAGCAAGGCTTGCAGGCAGACATGCAGGCAGGACAGGCAAGGCAGTCGATGTGTCTGGAAGCAGGTCTTTCTTCTCAATGGCGACCTGCTTCCGAGCTGCTTCTGTAATATCTGTGGGGCTGACGCAATGCATCCTCCCCACATGCACAATTAACGCTCGGCATCCGCTAGGCTTCCTCTGTGCATCCATTCTGCATCCGCTGTATCCGTTCCGTGTCTGCTTTGCTGAGGTCCCCTGGAAGCCTAGCGGATGTGCCATCCGCTCCCATCCGCTTCCATCCGCTGGGCTTCCGTTCCACATCGGCTTTCCATCCACCCTGCGTCTTCCCCCCGTCCGTGTTATCTGCTCCGGTTATGCAAATTTTTGCCCCTTCTGAGAGCGGATAACAACGGATGGAACATTTTTCTCATCTGTTGTGTCCGTTTTGCATCTGTTGGGCAGTGTGACAGGGCCTTAAGAGAGCAGATTGCTTTAATGAATAAAAATACATACCTACGTGTTGGAGTTCTTTCATACTTCTGTAGGATGTTAGCACCACCCCTCTCCTAGAAAAATGAAATATCCTGGGAAATATTAAAAAGGCAGAATATTTCCCTTAAAAAGAGTAGAAACTCAGAAGCAGAAACTCACCTGAGAGGCAGAAACTCAGCCCCCCCCCACCTTTGCTAATGGGCCATTAAGACCTAGGCCAGAGTACTCTCCATAATAAAGGCCTCCACCATCTCATCACCTGGCCTAGGAAGATTGTATTAACCAAAACTCAGGTGAAGCCATGTGGTCCAGATAAAGCCTACAAAATTAATTAAGACAACCCCCCCCCCCCCGCTCCTGGGAGTCTGACAGCCAATGGGATACATTTCTTACACAGACACAGGAAACACTAAAGTAGGGCCCAACAGAGGGTATATAAGAGTCTCTCAGCATCTTGGCCCTCCCCTTCCTTCTCTTTTTCTTCACCTTGGAGCATGTGATCATCCTTTGGGGCACCAAGACATGTGGTCCTGTCCATCATTAAACCATCTTTCCAAATAGCCTCCATGTTTCCAGTGTCTTTTTCCCTATTTGGAACTGAACTCACAAGGATGATTCTTCCAACACTTCTTTTTAATGATTAAATGATATTTATCTTTAAAGTGAAGCAGAGTTAATGATGTTGCTGGTATTTCAGTTTTGTTATGAATTGGAAAATCAGCCCTGGAAATTTTTCTTGGCCAAGTCAAAGGGTGGTATATGTGTGTATCGTAATACATATGAAATGCATATCTTGATGGCCAAATCTCAGATGGATCAACTTCCCATTACAAAAATAGCCCCTAGAATCTATTCTGTACATGGAAAATATATTTGAAAAAGTGCCTCTGGCAAGCCATATTGATTTCTTAGAAGACTTTATTTTATTTATTTATTTTATTGTATTTGTCAATTGCTTACAAGATAATAGATATAAATATAAGCATAGTTATGAACATATGGGTACATATAAGAAAAATAAAAGAAACAATAGGACAGGGACAGTAGGCACATTGGTGCACTTATGCACGCCCCCCCTACAGACCTCTTAGGGAAGGGGTGAGGTCAATAGTAGACAATCTAAAATTAAAGTTTTTGGGGTTTGGGGAAGAAAACACAGAGTCAGGTAGAGTATTCCAGACATTTACCACTCTGTTGCTGAAGTTGTATTTTCTGCAATCAAGTTTGGTGCAGTTAACCATGAGTTTGTATCTATTGTGTGCTCTTGTATTGTTATGGTTGAAGCTGAAGTATTCACTGACAGAAAGGACATTGCAATGTATGATTTTATACACTATACTTAGATCGTACTGAAGGCGGCGTAGTTCTAGATTTTCTAGGTCTGGAATTTCAAGTCTGGTGGCATAAGGTATTCTGCAATGAGTAGAAAAGTGGAGAACTCTTCTTGTGAAATATTTCTGGACTTTCTCAACTGTGCTAATATCAGATACGTAATGTGGGTTCCAGACTGATGAGCTGTATTCGAGTATTGGTCTAGCAAATGTTTTGTATGCTCTAGTTAGTCGTGTGATACTACCAGAAAAAAAGCTATGTAAGATTAGGTTAACAACTCTTAATGCCTTTTTGGCTTATATAGTTACAGTGGACTCTAGCACTTAGATCATTAGAGATGAGTTCTCCAAGATCCTTGACAGAGTTTGGATCATCAACAAAGTCTTGACTATTCAGCTTGTATTTATTTTCTGATTTTTTTTTGCCAATAGAACAGAATAGAGTAGAGTAGAGTAGAGTAGAGTAGAGTAGAGTAGAGTAGAGTA
>BLBF01000003.1:73092346-73115540 GCA_015471245.1 Laticauda colubrina
TAGAGTAGAGTAGAGTAGAGTAGAGTAGAGTAGAGTAGAGTAGAGTAGAGTAGAGTAGAGTAGAGTAGAATAGAATAGAATAGAATAGAATAGAATAGAATAGAATACTTTACTGGCCAAGTGTGATTGGGCACACAAGGAATTTGTCTTGGTGTAAATACTCTCAGTACACATAAAGAAAAGGTACATTTGTTAAGAATCAAGAATCATAATGTACAACACTTAATAATAGTCATAGGGTACAATCAACAATCAAATCATACTGTCCCACAGTTAAGTGGGAGGGATGGGTGATAAGGAGTGGTGAGAAGATTAATAGTAATAATAGTGTACACTTTGTAAATAGTTGAACAGTATTAAGGAAATTATTTGTTTAGCAGAGTGATGGCTTTCGGGAAAAAAATGTTCTTGTGTCTAGTTGTTCTGGTGTGCAGTGCTCTATAGCGTCATTTTGAGGGAAGAAGTTGAAACAGTTTATGTCCGGGATGTGAGGGGGCCGTAAATATTTTCACAGCCCTCTTTTTGACTCGTGCAGTATACAGGTCCTCAATTGAAGGCAGGTGGGTAGTAATTGTTTTTTTTTTTCAGTCCTAATTATCTTCTGAAGTCTGTGTCTGTCCTGTTGGGTTGCAGAAGCAAACCAGACAGTTATAGAGGTGCAGAGGATAGACTCAATAATTCCTCTGTAGAACTGTATCAGCAGTTCCTTGGGCAGTTTGAGCTTTCTGAGTTGGCGCAGAAAGAACATTCTTTGTTGTGCTTTTTTGATGATGTTTTTGATGTTAGGTGTGCATTTTAGGTCATATAATATAGTAGAACCTAATAATTTGAAGGTCTCTACTGTTGATACTGTGTTGTCTAGTATGTAAGAGGTGGTAGTTTGGGAAGGTTTCTTCTAAAGTCTACCACCATTTCTACAGTTTTGAGTGTGTTCAGTTCCAGATTGTTCCGGTTACACCACAAGGCAAGTTGTATGACCTCCTGTCTGTATGCAGATTCATCATTGTCTCAAATGAGACCAATCACTGTTGACATGCAGTCATTGGTATACAGGGAGAAGAGAAGTGGAGATAGCACACAGCTTTGGGGGCCCCCTGTGCTGATTGTACAGTTATTGGATGTGATTCTGCCTAGCTTCACCTGCTGCTTCCTGTCTGTTAGGAAGCTTATGATCCACTTACAAGTGTGTTCAGGTCCCACTAGTTGGTTTAATTTACTTAAAAGAGTATCTGGAATGATGGCATTGAATGCTGAACTGAAGTCTACACAGAAGTCAGTACAGACTTTTAAACAAGAAGGAGTTATCTTGTCTGGCCCTGGTGCTTTTCCTGGCTTCTGTCTATGTCATAGATCTTGCACTTCTTTTTCTGTGATCACCAGAGGTTGTGAGTCCAGTGGATTGGGACCAGTTGTAGGAGGCTTGGCTGTTATAGGTTTGTTTGAGATGTGGGTTGTGGAGATAGGTGGCTGTAGTTTCTTTTCAAACCTGAAGTAAAACACATTCAGGTCATCTGATAGTTGTTGATTTCCTTCTGCTTGGGAAGGAGGTTTGGTGAAGCCAGTGATGTTTTTAAGAGTTTTCCACATGTTTGCTGGTTCATTTGTTGAGAATTGATTCTTTAACTTTTCAGAGTAGCTTCTTTCTGCTGCTCTGATCTCTCTTGTTAATATGTTTTGGGCCTGGTTGTATAGCATTCTGTCACCTTTTCTGTAGGCTTCCTCTTTGGAATGACGTAGCTGCTTAAGTTTAGCTGTGAACCAAGGTTTATTGTTATGATATATTTGCAGGTTCTTTGTTGGTACACATAAGTCTTCTCAGAAGTTAACATATGATATTATAGTATCTGTGAGCTCATCAAGGTCTGCAGAGACATCTTCAAAAACATTCCAATCAGTGCAATCAAGGCAGGTCTGGAGTATCAGCTTTGCCTCATCCAACCAAGTCTTCACTGATTTAATTGTTGGTTTAATGGTTTTAAGTCTTTGTCTGTAGGCAGGTACAAGGTGAATCATGTAGTGGTCAGAGTGTCCCACAGCTGCTTGTGGTAAAGACCTATACACATCTTTTTATTGTTGTGTAGCAGTGGTCTAAAGTATTTTTGCCTCTGGTGGGACAATTTACATGCTGGAAATGTTTTGGGAGTTCTTTCCTTAAATTTGTTTGATTGAAATCTCCTAAAATGATGGGAAGGGATCCTGGGTGTTTGGCTTCAGAATCCATAATTTGATCAGCAAGAGTTCATAATACCTTGTTTACATAGGCTTGTGGAGGAACATACACAGCTATTAGGAGAAATGAAGGGAACTCACATGGAGAGTAAAATGGCTTGCAGTTGATGTTTAAAGACTCTAAGTTTTCATCACAAAACTTATATATAGTAGTTATATCCTGAGACCAGCTGTTGTTGATATATAAACATAATCCTCCACCCTTTGTTTTACCTGAAGTCTCTTCAATTCTGTCTGATCTAAATGTCTGAAATCCTGGGATGTATATGGTGTTGTCCCCATGAATTTGTGGATTAAGCCAGGTTTCAGTAAAACAAAGAACAGCTGAATTATGAAAATCAGAATTCCATCAATTTAAGAGATGAATTTCATCCATTTTGTTAGCCAGGGAGCATAAATTAGTCAGAAAGATTGAAGGGAGAGGAGTTTTTTCTCCCCATTCCTTAGTCTGTTTAAAATTCCTGCTCATTTACCTCATCTCCTCTTCTGTTGTGGTTGCTTCTTTGCTTTCTTTGTTGTAATCCACAGCACCTGGGAATTGGTTAGAATCTCCTCCACGTTTGTAAAGACAGATGGGGGTGGGGAATCAGAAAGCTTCTCCTTAAGGAAACATTGCCTAATTCTTAGCAGATGGTCTCGTGAGTATGAAATCCGTAGTGAATTGCAGATAATAATAAGGAATAAAGAAACCGTTAGAGAGCATTTCACCAAGGCAGCCATTTTTTGTTGAGATTTGAAGTTGCCATTTGTTTGGCCATTTTGATACATAATCAAAGTCTTTTTGAAGGGTAGTAGAATTATCTGTGGTGTTGAATAGCTTTATACCATCAGCGAAGAGAACACAATTGCTCTTAATATGATCACAGAGGTCATTTATGTAGAGTATGAAGAGAGCTGGTCCGAGAACACTGCCTTGAGGGACACCACTGTTGACAGGTACAAAATTTGACAGGACGTTTCCAATTTCGACCTTTTGTTGTCTGTTTGACAGGAATGTTTCTATCCAGTTATGCAGGTGTCCACAGATACCATAAGATTTTAGTTTAGTAGATTTTCGATTTCAGTAGTTTGTCATGTACCACTGAAGCAAAGGCTTTATGTAAATTGTCTATGTATTGTATATGTCTATGTAAATTGAGGCTATTGTTTTGCCCTGATCGAGTTGTGTAGTCCATGTGTTTTTGCAGCATAAGAGTTGCAGATTACAAGATAGTTCTTTTCTGAAACCAAATTGTTTATTAGAGAGTAGGTTGTTTGTCTCTAAGTGGAGGATAATGGATTGGTTAATAATTGATTCCATGACTTTACAGGTGATGCAGCATAAGGAGATTGGTCTGTAATTTTCAACTAGGCTGGGATCTCCCTTTTTAAAAATGGGGATGACCATGGCTTGTGATCATAGGTTTGGCAAGGAGCTGGTCCTGAAAGATTTTTCAAAAATTATGCTTAGAGGTTTGGCTATGGCAGTGGATAGCTTTTATAAGAAGTAGACAAATATTCCATCCAATAGATAGAGATGGTTTTAGATTGTGTAGTGCTTTTTCAACATTGTCTTCTGTAAAATCAATATTTATTAGATCATTGTAGCTGTCTGTGGTTTGACTAGGAAATACTGGGCATGATCCATTGCTGTTTACAAATACTGAGCCAAAGAATGTGTTAAATAGGTTTGCTTTGATGGTGTCAGAATTACAGTCTTTACCATTAGGTCCTTTCAGGGGTGGGATGGACCTTGATTCTTTTAGTTTGTTGTTTACAAAATTGTAGAAAGTGTGGGTGGTATTGATGCATAGAATGTTTTCCTCTTGTTTAATAATTGGTGCATTCAGTCTTTATATGGTGGCATAAATTTTTGTATCAGCTTTTAAAGTTGACAACATGACCAGATTTGTTTTTCTGCCAAAGTGATTTCTTTTTGGACTGAAGCTTCCTTATTGTTATGGGTAAATCTGTTTTTTCTCGTTTTCTGGTTTTGGGAGTTGTTATTGGTACATATAGTTTGATGACTCTTGACTTCAAATAAAAATATGTTGTAAGGTCTTCAACAGTATTGCATCCAATGAATAGAAATTGCCAATTAAGGGATGAGAGATTGTTGTCTATAAGATTGTAGTTGCCTTTTTTGAAGTTATAATTGGGGATTATGTCATTGTGGTGATTTTTGTGTGGACATATGTTGAGACAAAAGTTAATCATGTTGTGGTCACTGTTGCAAAAGGGTTCTATAATTTGCATTACATAAATTGAATTCAAACTATTGCAGAAAATGAGATCGAGACAGTTGCTAAGTCTAGTATTGTTGGTTACTAATTGTTCCTGTCCCAGATTTGTTACAGCATTGTAGAAGGTTGCATGTATGGGTTCATTGTTGCATTTATTTATGGTCCAGTTAATATGAGGTAGATTGAAGTCACTAAGAAAGATAAAAGTATGTGGGCAGGATGTTGCCCATGTTAGTGGTGATTTTAGATTGTTTACATGTTCGATGTCATAATCAGGGGCTCTATAACATAGTAAGAATCGAAATGTGATATTTAAGGACAGTTCACAGACGATGATCTCAGGAAGAGCATGCTCCTGGGTAATTTGGATGTTTTTGGGATGTAAGGACTTTTTATAGAAGATAGCAACACCACCTCCTCTATGGATTTCATTATCTGATCGGTAAACTTGATAGTCTTTTATTGATGGAGTCAGGGAGAGATGCATTGAGCCATGTTTCACAGACAAATATGATGTCGAATTTAGCCGTATTTAATAAGAGGAGAAATTCAGGTATTTTATTTACAAGGTTTCTTGCATTGAGTAGTTTGCATTTAAGGCCATTTGTAGTTTGAATTGAGGTAGTTAGGGGCATGTGTGCTTAGTCTTGGGTGTTGGTGGATTGGTTGAAGTAGGGTTGGATGCTGGGTTGTGGGTCGTGTGACTTACTTTTGATACAGTCAGCACGGTAGTCAATGTACAAGTCCTTCTCTCCATTGTCTAGAAGTTTTAGGTGGAGTTCGTGGGAGTAGGCACGTTGCTGTATGGTTAGGTCAGGGCAAGAATGAAGGTTCTTATGGTTGGTGTTGCTTTTGGTGAGTGAATTTATCGTATAAATGAATTTATGTTTGCTTGATGCATTTTTACAAATGATCCTGCAGAAGCTTGGGGACACAGAGCCATCTCTGTTTTTTAACTTTGGGCTGATGTGGGAAATATTAAGTATTTCATCAGGGGAGATGGTTGATGCTTGGTAGTCACTGATGATGTTGTTGACAATTGTGATGTCATCATTGTTATTTATGTTCTCTGGACTGAATAAGATGGCATTTGGACGCTTCTGTTCACGCTCAACAGCTTCTCTGATGAGGGTTGGGATATCATTTTTTTTATTTATGTTTTTTTGTGAATTGGGTTGTGGTTGTTGAGTAGTGGTATGGTTTGTAGCTATTGAATGTTTGGGTTTTTGTGTTGTGTCTTTTTTTCCCAAGGTTTTTTAATTTTTCTTTTAAAAGTCCAGGGATGCTACTATGGTGTCAAGGGATGTTATTCATGTTTCTATGATATCAACTCTTTTAAACAAGGCTATATGTTTGTCCAGTTTGGGTTTGCATGATGGGCAGAAATATTGAAGTGCATGTTTGGATGATTTTAGGACTTGAATCACTTGCTTGGGCAATTCCTATGCTTTACTTTCCACTTTTTACATGCCTAATCTCTCTCTCTCTCTCTCTCTCTCTCTCTCTCTCTCTCTCTCTCTCTCTCTCTCTCTCTCTCTCTCTCTCTCTCTCCCTCCCTCCCTCCCTCCCTCCCTCCCTCCCTCCCTCCCTCTCCCTCTCCCCCCCTCTCAAATTTATCTGCCACCCATATCATAGTCAAAGTGACCCTGAGTGGATATTAGGGGCTAATGCAGTATTAGGGGCTTTGGTATTTTTTAGGGTCTTCAATATCTTTTTATGGGAAAGTATATGGTTCCTCTCAAAGCAGCAGGTATCTGCTTGAAATTACAGTGTCAGCCTAGTGTCTAAAAGTCTTCCTCTCAGATATCCTTTTGCACTACACAACACAGCTGTGCCCCTTGCCTTGAGGTAGCAGTAATCTGCAATTCTTGCTCCCACTGCCTGTCTTTCAAAGGGATGCCTTCACCTTCCCCACTAACCACATCAAATGTGAGAGACAGAGACCCAACAGCTCATTTGGAAGAAAAAAGGAAAAAAAATGACCCAGGGGGAAGATATTTTATAGGTCCATTTTTGGACCCTGTAAGCACTGATATGTATGCTTTTGGAAATCCGCTCCTCTCGTCCTCCTTGGTTAGGGAGATAAATCACTCATACAGGAGATAAATAGAATCCAAGTTTATTAAAAAGAAAGAAGAGGGAAAAGAAGATAAAGCATTCTTAGCTCTAAATAGTTCCATGTAAAATATAAAACAAAGGAGATAAGAATATTGAATTGTCCCAAACACATTGCACAAAGTGCTTTAGGACTGCATAGAATGCTTGTATAGAGACAGCAGTTACTGGAGGTGTGTGTATGTGTATTACAAAACATACAAAACTCAACTCTGAGCTGCAAATGAATCATGTGTACATATATGATGATCATTCATGGTAAGCCAGGATCGCTTGGAATTCTCTCTTACAAACATTTGGGAAAATACAGAGTGCCAAATGGATACATGGCTTAAGATGGTTTTAACTTAAATGTTTAACCACACATGAACATTATGTGGTTACTATAAAAGTCCTTGATTTGTGGATGTCAAGAGCTACTCTGAAAGCTCCTTTATTACAACTTAGTACCTCCCAAGTTAAAAACTGGGATTCTACTAGTTTATTCGTTAATGTTTTATCTATTTGCTAAAAAAAGTACCTCACATAATACAATTGCCTCACTATCTTTATTTAATATCTACTGAAGGATTTCCAATGTGAATCTTAAATCTGTGCTTGAGAGAAAAAATATAAAAAGAAGTAAATCTTACATTTTAACAACAATGTATGAATCTTTAGATTTAAAACAGAATATTGTGGTTAATCTGTTTGTTAAACTTTACTTTGAAATTGTTCTTCTGCTTTTCAAAGGAATACAGCCTTTTGTTTTTTTTATAAATGAAAAAGATTTCAATTTTTACTGAAAGTGTTTATTGCTTTGAGAGTATTTATGCAAAGAAATACAAGGATCAGATTTTCTTTTGTTGAAACCTAAGCAATACAGTTTCTCAGCATGACATTTTTACAAGCATATTTTTTTCTTAGGAAAAAAATGGATTTGAGTACACCAAAAGAGGTAAAATGTTATGCAAAGTATCAGTATGTTGAAAAGGTCAAAGTAAATGGTTATAGGCAGATTCACAATCATGACATCAAGAATTTGAAAGAGGTCATTAGATTAGTCCTGATATTATGAAACATGTGGTTTAGTTTGCTGTCCTAACATTTGCCAAGAAAGAATCCAATGTTCCAGAACAGCTGAAATTCTAATCCAAGTTCTTAAAAGCTAAAAAGCCATTTTTATTCCTGTCAAAACTAAGGACTGATTCTTCTTCTTCTTTTGCATATAACTTTAGATAAACCTTTTAATCTTGCTGTCTTACTTGTTTCCTGGTGCTGACCTTACTAAAAGAAATCCAGCAATGTGGCCGTATGGGGGGGGATGTGCGCGCATTCATGGGCAACAGGGCCCAATGCACAGGGGGCAGAGCGCATGTGCAGGGGATTTGTGTGCATGCACTTTGGGCACTCGATGCTGAAAAGGTTAGCCATCACTGCCTTAATTAATGCAAACAAAACAAATTACATTTATTCATTGAGGCAGTTGCTGATCATTGAAATGTTCCAAAGCAGTTATCCACGTAAAAAGTGCAAACTACTAATGCTGGAGCCTGAAAAGAAATATGTAGATACTTTAGAAATAAAGATAAGCCTAGCAAGGGCATTTCCAGAGCAGTTTCCTTCTTTTTTCCCTTTGGCAGATGCTGACAACACATGCATAAAGAATCCCAACTAAAATCAGATGAATGAGCATCAGTGAATAGACCCGTCAGTATGCAGACACAGAAGTAAATAAAAATAATTTATGATTCTGCCTTCGTGTGTTCTTTAACCACAAAGCCTGGAAGCTCAGAAATGTTTTTTTTAAAAAAAATAACTTTGAATTAGAATTATGAGCACTATCTCCAACTCATATTGCGGATTGCATTTCAAGGCCTATAACTCTTGCACTATATCTGGAAGAATACTTAGCAGCTTCCTCAGAGCCTCTTGCAGTTACTGTCAGAGTCAAATGTTAAAAATGGTACATGGCAGTATATTTGCAACAAACTTGATGTTCAACCTTTCTCTCTCCCCCCCCCCTTATCCCTAAGCATATGGCAGCCCAGAGCATAACATTTGCATCATTCTATTTCTGTTCTCTTTCTCTTTAACCGTTATGATCCTTTATTTAAAAGCAAGGGAAACAACAATGCTAAGATATTTTTGAAGATAGCTTTAAAAAGATATATCCACAGGTGAAAAACAGAAGGAGGGGGGAGGGAGGGAGAACATTCTGCTGCTTTTCTGTAGAGCCCCAATTTAGACATACCTGGATAGTTCTGTTAGTATTCAGTATCAGATTAATGTCATTGTAATTCGATTCTGGAGGCTATTTCCATGAAATACGAAGTCAATAGATTCAATGCTATGATAAATTAAATTGGGGTGGCTAGGTTAGTAATGAAATTTATGCTTAAATTCATATTTCTCTGATTGGATAAGTTCATCCAGTCATTTCAGTTCACAGTTTCTAAAAGTTTCACTTAATGCTGGTTACCATCTTTGAACAGCCACCATGCTGACTGTTCATAGCAGACAGATAATTGGATCGACTATGCATTGTGATTGTTCCTGTTCCTGCTGCAGAAATGCTTTAAGCAAATACATTTCTAAACAGTTTTAGGTCACTTCCAGTCTCTAGTCTCTCAAACTCAATTTGAAGCTGCCTTGCAATTTTGCCTTCACTACCACCTGCCTTGAAATGCTGCTATGGGGGACAACTATCAAGCTAAGAAGCCATGATTTATCTGAAGCACTGGGGAAAAAAAAGCTCTGTGAAATAGGAAGTAAGATGAAACATTTCCCCCCCCCCCCAGGGAAAAAAGCCTGCCCATAAGCTCTGTAGAATTGCCATAATGCTAATATAAAGTCCAACTTTGCTGCAGCTTCAAATACCCAATAGCCAACCCAGAAATAAGTTAGCTCAGTTGTTTAACACAGTCAATGTCATAAGATTAAATAGTTTTAGAGCTGATTTGGAATTTCTTCAAAGACCTAACATAAACACACTCAGATCTTTTTGAAGATAACTTTAAAAAGATATCCACAGGTAGAAAACAGGACGGGGGAGGGAGAGAGAACATTCTGCTGTTTTTCTGTAGAGCCCCAACTTAGACATACTGATCAAGTATTCCTACAGTTTCTGTTCTCAACATTTTCTTAAGTAAATGTCCAGAATCACACATTATTTCCCCCCCAATTCTTGTGCACTCTAAAAGAGTAGCGGGAAACTGCATCAGACCCAAGAACCAGATTTGTTCTCCTCACATCTTTTGCAGACTATATAATGTCAGCATGCAGGGTCTGAGAGGATAAAAACTCAACTTTAGCCACTAGTGATTAAAGAAATGTCTCATTCAAACCATCTGTATCTGAAATATAAATGTTTGCTTTCTCCATGGTAAATATCACTGAATGCACATGGATGTGACCTTTAAAACAGGGAACAAACATGACTTTCTGTCTTTATTATATCTGTATATGCAGACCAACGCCTCAACACCCTAGAATAAATGAATTATTTCAACACTTTGACAGTCAACATTCAGATTCAGATGAGGGACAGAGACTGCACTAGTTGCTCTTTTGGATGACCTCTGCAGGAATCTGGATGGGGTACTGTGTCTCCCTTGGTCCTATTCGACTTTAGGTTTTGATACCATTTAGTGTGGTATTTACTGGACTATTTATAGCCTTTCTCAACTGGAATTCCACAAGAGGTGATTTCTGTGAGAGATTGTGATTAAAAAAAAACATTGGTTTTTGAACTTGACACACTGCAGTGCTTGCAGCGGTGGGAATTTTTAAACACTGTGATGCAGCTGCTAATCTGCTGCTTTGCCATTGTTTAAACATTGTAAAACATGGATTGTGTAGGTTGGAAGAAAAATATAAGTGACATTTTTGTTTTTTTGTTGTATAATTTTCATGCAGGATTCCCTGAAACCTGAAAATTATGTCAAAGGATAATAAGGTTATGAAAGGCTGGCCTATGAGAATCGGAGGCACTGTTTTATAGTGTTTCTGTTCTTTCCTCAATGTATGTTGGGGATCGAGAAGTCAGCTCAATGGTATCTCAATAGTGTCTCAATGAAGGGTTGAACATTTTTCTTGTTCTTTGACTTCTATATCCTCTGAAAGAAGTCATCCAATGCCCTCGATTTACATCAAAATTGTGAAATAGCAATAGGCTACTCATCTGACAACATGATAAGTAATTTAATTTTGGGCCCCTTATCAGCTACACTCAGGGCTGAAGTAGTATCTCTCATTGCTTCCCAAACATTACATAGAGATATCTGGAACTTGGCATTTGTTGCATGTATAAAGAAAGGAAAGGAGAGGGGATCAAAATGTGATTCAACCCCCCCCCCCCCCCTAAACCTTACTTAACCCTGGGTGTAACAGAAGGAGGCGTAGAAGGAGAGGTTCAGAGGGAGTCTATAGTTGATAGACAATCTTCTGCATTCACAGTCCTGCCCCTGCCCCCCAATCCTCAGCAGTTCTATGACTGGTAGATGTTCCTCCACCAACTGGGGAAGAGAGAGGGCAAAACAACCAGAGGAATAAACAAATTAGTTTGCTTATTATATCCTGCATACATATAATGGTATTCAGCAATGATTCAAAATAAACAGAAGAGATGCAGCAACAGTGGGATAGTTTCATGTAGACCAGGGGTGTCAAATTCAATTTCATCGAGGGCCGCATCAGCATTATGGTTGCCCTCAAAGGGCCAGTTACACATACAACTATGATGACTCACAGCAGCCAAGTGGGCATGACTGGGTGGGTAGGACTGGCTTGATACTGCCTCCTGTGAATGCACTCCAAGGGGAGTGCCTGGCCAGGCTGGGCTGGGGCCTTTGCTGTTTCGGCCTTGCGGGCCACATCTAACCACATTGATGGCTGGATCTGGCTTCATGCTTTGAGTTTAACATGTCTGAGGTAGATTCAAAGAGAAGTGTGTAGGGCTTCATTTCAGCAGTGGGGAAAGACCCTGAGTGATATCCTGCTTTAGTATGGGATTCTGTTTCTGAAGCTGGATTGCATGGGGCCATTCTGAGAAAATTATACTGAAATTTATCATGGATAAATAACTAAACAATATTTTAAAGCTTGTGATTATGTTTAATGTACAAATGTTTTACTGCTTCTTGGTATTTTAATTTGTCATGAATCATGGATTGTTATTCTTGAGGCTCAGGCCATTTGATCCTGAATTGAAAATGAATTTGAGATGGCCTCCATAGTTTGCTTTGTAGGGAAAGATACAGGTGTAAAATGGAGAGCTTCACAATATACACTTCCTTCCTTAAGAAGAAAAGGAAGCAATTATTACTCATGAAACATATTAGCAAAAAGCCACACCAATTTTCTCAACAAGATATTTCATACTCTTACATTTATGCAGAGGTAAAAATCTCATTCTCAGAGATGCTCAATTCTTTATATATGTCTCTATGCACATATGTACTGTGTTTCTCCAACAATATGGCCTTCCCCCAAGAGGAAGTCCCAGCATGTTTTATAGGCATAAAATGAAATTAACCCCCCCCCCCAATTAAGGCCTATATTAAGACATGCGAAATGGGGGGGAATGGCGGGGGGGCTTGCTGTTAGGAAGTACTTTTGTTGCGCACCTGAATATGCTGCTGCCTGCGTTGACTTTGGCATTGGTGGGGCACTTCGTATCGGGAGACCTGCCACCATTGCTTTCCCTTCTCCCTGTGCTGCTGTGGCGTTTAGAGCAACGCCGTGATATTTGGCGCAGCCACATGGTGTTTGCCGCAGCCATGTGCAGCCAGCCAGGGCTCCTCCCTGCAACTGGAGCCCGGCAGAGACACTCAGCTTCAGGCGCTCTTGTCACTGCCTTCCCAGGCATTGTTCGAAGGCAAGGTCCATTCTTTTAAAAACTATGCCCTACTATCAGCACAACAAAGACAAAGGCGGGTCCAGCAGAGAGAGCCCAAAGCTGCCTGTCCTTTCCACCCCTCACCTAGCCCATCCCCACGTATCTCCAAATGCGCCGGCAGCTCCAAATGCTGCAACGGCACGGGCATCGGGCAGAGGCACCCACTCAGTGAGACTCAGCTCGGAGGAGGACATGGCGTGGGCCATTGCAGGGAGGAGACTGGCCATTGGCCGGTCCCACGTGGCTGCGCCAAACACCCTAGCGTTGCTCCAAACACTGTGGCAGCACGGGGAGAAGGGAAAGCAACGGTGGCAGAAGGTCTCCCAATACGAAGTGCCCCATCAACGCCGAGGTCAACATCCAAGCCATCACTGCCTGCCCACCTGAGGATGCAAGGGGGGGAATTAAGTCACCCCTGAAAAGACGGCCTCGCCATTTTTTCGGGGCTCAAAAATAAAAAAAAATCCGGCCTTATTATATGAGAAACACGGTATGTACAATATTTGTTTTGTTCTCTGAAAATGTCTCCAGGCATGTGGGAAAGGCCGTGGCCTGTCTGTTATTGTTAAAGGGAAACAGACTTGCGACTTGGAGTTGTTTATTCTGATTGAGTTGTTATGGCAAGAAAACCATTTGTGCTGTAGCCAGAGTTAATGCACCAGCTGAAGTTATTCCTCATTGGTTGGGATTTGGAAGAAGGTATCCATGGCCTGGTCACATCCTGTCTTGATGACTGCATGGCAATTCACTGTCAGATAGCCAGAAATATCCAGAAATTGCTAATTAGTGCAAGATGCCAGATTACTAAAAGATTCTGCACTGATTTACAAATACTTTTCAAGTAGAAGTAATCTTTACATGACTTTCCTGAGGAGCCACCTCTCCTATGAAGAATCTTGTTGACTTTCAGAGTCCTAATGGGGCACAGGAGAGAGAACTTTCTTCGAAGTCATTTTCAGACCAGTTGTGCAGTGGCTGACACCCAGGTTGACCAAGGCAAACACCAACTTCCTGCCCAGCCTGGAACCTGGGCTCAAGGTGGCACTGACTCTGCGCCACCTGGCCTCAGGGACCACTTACAAAAGCATGCAGTACGGCTGGAGGGTGCCACACAACACCATCAGCATTGTGGTCAGAGAAGTGGTGCAGGCCATCATCGAATAATACAAGGAGGAGCTCCTCCAGTGCCCCTCCACTGAAGAAGGATGGAAGAAAGTTGCAGAGCAGTGGTATCAGAGGTGGAACTTCCCCCACACCGTTGGAGCCATAGATGGGAAGCACGTGGCCTGCAAAGCTCCAGCCAAGTCAGGGTCCACTTATTTCAACTACAAGGGCTTCTTCAGCATCGTCCTCTTCGCCATAGTCGATGCTGACTACAAGTTCATGTACATTGATGCTTCAGGTACAGCTCATCTTCAGATGCCCAGGTATACAACGCCAGTCACCTCAAGGAGGGGCTAGAAGGCAACCTCATCCCCCAGATCCAGACCCCCTGCCCAATGACACGCAAGATGTGCCCTACTTCATCGTGGGGGATGACGCCTTCTCCCTCACAACCTACCTCATGAAGCCCTACACCTCCAGACTCCTCACCCATGAAGAGAGGATCTTCAACTACAGGCTGTCCAGGGCAAGGCATCCTGGCCAACAGGTTCCAGGTACTTCTCACCACCATGCAGCATCGCCCAGAGACCGTGAGGGGGATCGTGGAAGCTTGCTGCATCCTGCACAATCTCATGTGCACCCGCTACCCAGTCTTGCAGAACAGTCTTGTGGACCGTCAACAAGGCAATGGGGACATGGAGCCTGGGGAATGGAGGCAAGGGTGAAACCTGATCGACACTCAGGATGTGCAAGGCCCCAACAGAGCCTCACGGGAAGGGAAGAAGCAGCGCAACCTCCTGAAACACTGGTGCAACTCCCCAGCTGGAGCAGTGGAGTGGCAAGACAGGATGGTAGATGCTTAATGGATGCTTCCTTCAGCCTGTCTCATCACACTGATGAGATTGGGCCATGTATGTTGGGTGGGCCTACAATGAACAGGGCATTTAATAAAGAGTTGTGTTTGTGTTGACATGTGTGGATCAATGCTTACATTGTTATTGATAAAAAAGGGCCATAGGTGTGGCACCTGGGAGGGTAGACCACAAAGTCCCACTATGCTTGCACTGGAGTTTTATCTATCCCACAGCTATTAGCCATCCCAAAGGTATCCCTGCCCACCCCACTGCTATCTTAACCCATCCCACAAGCATGCAAAGGCTTAAACCATTTCTAAAAGTTTCCACCAAGACTTTATTGAAAAAAAGAAATGAAGCAAGTGTGTGAATCAAAGATAAACTTTATTGAGCAATAAGCTGTAACAGAAAAATGACCCAAGTCAAGTGTCCAAATAAAGTCCACAGGTAGCCAGCTATCCGGTCTCTGGCACTCTTATCGGTCACTTGGAGGTGTGCCCAGTCTCAGGGGTGAAGGGTCCAGGTGCTGTGGTGGTGGGTGGTGGGTGGTGCTGGAGTGCCTGGCCCCGAGAGGACAACAGGGGACGGTGTGTTGAGGAAGGTGTCGGACAGCTGTCTCAGCCCCGTGATGCTGAGAGGTCCTTCCTCCATGCCATGGGGTGTCAGCCCCAGTACTGATGACAGATGTACTGAGGCTGGGCTTGGCTGTGGAGTGGAGGAAGGAGCAGTGTAGTGGGGCTGTCTGCTCTGCAGCTGGGTGAGGACTGTCGTGGGTGGCATCATTGGCGTGGGTGGCATCGCTGTCGTCAGTGGCATCATTGTCGTGGGTGGCATCGGTGGCATCAGTGGAACCGGTGGCAACGGTGTCACCCGATGACTCTGTGCCTGGACTGGGAAGGACTGCTGCCTGTGCTGCTGAACCTCCTGGTAACCGTAGCCCTGGTAGGTGAGGGCCTGTGGGAAGCCTTGGAATGGGAGGGACATCACCTGTGGTGGAGGTGGAGGAGCAGACCTGGACTGGGTGGGAGCAGGTTCCTCTGGATCAGGAGGGTTGTGAAGCAGCTCGGTGATCCGGTCCTTCACCAGCTGGTACTGTGGATCTGCCATTTCCTTGAGAGTCTGGTTCACATAGGTGAGGAAAGGCTTGCGGTTGGAGGAGGAGGAGTCGGTGTGGACCAGCTGAGAGAGGAGATCTATGCTGGTGTGGATGGTGTCCCTGATCTCCAGCAGGACAGTGTGGCTCTACCCCTCCTGCTGTCTGCCTCTCTGCCTTTCTGTGGAGGCGGAGCTGGGGGGCGTGGATGCGGCTAGGACTGTGGTGGACTCAATGTCTCCTTTCTCCCACCACACCAGGGAGTCCTCCACGCACTCCACCACGGTTACAACACCTGTCCGCGGGTTCTCCGCCGTGGCATGCTCCACAGAAACCTGCCTGGAGACAGGGACTGAATCTCGGCCGGAAGAGGACTGGCTCTCAGCAGGCTGCCAGAGAGAGAGGGTCATGAGAGGGGGCTGCTGGTGCACCTTGGTGGCGGACCTCACCCTCCAGGAAGCTGCACCTGGCCATGACGTAGGTCTCTCTGTCTGTCAGCTTCACAGTGGCCTGGCCAGATTTCTTCAGGTGCAGCTTCCCATACCAGGTGTGCATGTGCTTCCACCAGCCAAGGAGCACCTCCAAAGTGTAACCCATACTCTCCGCCCTCTCTCTCCAAGCAGCCTGCTTCCGCTTGGTGTCCCTGTACAGCCAGTATCCCTTCCGCCACAGATAGTAGTTCTCTCTCAGCCACTCCAGCACCTCATCCTCGTGCGCCTCCTCAATATAGTATTGCCTCCTCTCTCGTTGTCACATACGCCTCTTCCTCCCTTTGGCAGGACCAGATGGGCCCTCATCAGAGGGGCTCCCAGGTAGTAGGGGCTGCTCCTCCACACCAGCAGCAGCAGCACCAGCAGGATCATCATCATCATCATCCTCACCAGCAGGATCATAATCATCATCATCATCATCATCAGCAGCAGCAGCAGCAGCAGGATCATCATCATCATCATCATCAGCAGCAGCAGCAGGATCATCATCATCAGCAGCAGCAGCAGCGGCAGCACCAGCAGGATCATCAGCAGCAGGACCAGCAGGACCAGGATCAGCAGCAGTAGAGTAAGCACCAGCAGGGCCAGCAAGTCCAGGAGCACGAGCAGGACCAGGAGCACGAGCAGGACGAGCAAGTCCAGGAGCACGAGCAGGACCAGGAGCAGCTTCAACAGAGTAAGCACCAGCAGAAGCACCACCGCCAGGAGCAGCTTCAGCAGAAGCCCCAGCAGAAGCAGAGTCAGGGGCAGGGGGCGGGAGGTTGGCCCTGTCCCTCTTGCCAGGGATGGCGGCAGGCTGCTGAGGCTTTCGCTTCCTCCCCATGGTTGTGGGGTTGCTGGCTGGCAGGGAGGCTGGCAGGCACCAAGGCTGGCAGGAAGGCTGGCAGGAAGCCAAACACGAAGGCTGGCAGGCAGACACCAAGACTGGCAGGAAGCCTGGCAGGTAGCCTGGCAGGTAGGCTGGCAGGAAGCCTGGCAGGAAGCCTGGCAGGAAGCCTGGTCGGTAGGCTGGCAGGAAGCCTAGCAGGAAGCCTGGCAGGAAGGCAGGCAGGCAGCAAGGCTGGCAGCAAGGCTGGTAGGCAGGCATGCAGGCAGGACAGCCAAGGAACTCGAAGTGTCCAGCAGCAGGTCTTTCCTCGGAATGCTGGCCACGTGTGAGCTGCTTCCCTTTATATCCGGGGGGCTTACGCAATGCATCCCCCCCACATGCGCAATTAACACTCGGCATTCCTTCCACTTCCGCTGTGCATCCATTAGGCTTCCGCTGTGCATCCGCTTCATCTGCTGTGCATCCGCTGTGCATCCGCTTCATCCTCTGTGCATACGCTCTGCATCCGCTGTATCCGTTCCGCGTCCACTTTGCTGAGGCCCCCTGGAAGCCTAGCAGATGCGCCATCCTCTCTCATCCGCTTCCATCCGCTGGGCTTCCGTTCCACATCTGCTTTGCATCCACCCTGCGTCCTCCCCGCGTCCGTGTTTTCCGCTCCGGTTATGCAAATTTTTGCCCCTTTTGAGAGTGGATAACAACGGATAGAACATTTTGCTCGTCCGCTGTGTCCTTTTTGCATCCGTTGGCCAGTGTGACATGGGCTTAAGTCTGTGTTATGATTGTGCTTTGAAAATTGTTCAACAATATCATTAGCTGGTGATTTGTAGAATTGCAAACCATGCTGAAAAAAGCAACCCAAATGATTGAAAACAAGGAATACTTGAATGCTAGAAATTAAGGAAATTGAGGAGCAATTTGACAGAATTGTTAAATATTTCCTGGAAAAACATTGATACTCCCCGAAAACTGGTATCACCCTGTCAAACTATGTGGCCAGAAAAGGCCAAGCAAAGTAATTGTGAATATTGTATATGGTTAGCTATGAATGATAGTTAGATGTTTCTTCCAGTTGGAGAAACAAATTGCTTTTTAATATTAGTGGCTGAGATGCAAAGCCAACAAAATGCTTGTTTTCATGTCCTTCTTACAAGCAACCCAAAACATCTGATTGATGTCATAGATATCTGACTGAATGTGAGAAACAATATGTTGGACTAGAGCAGTGGTGGCTAACCTTTTTGGGCTCCTGTGCCAAAAATTGAGCGTGCGCTTGCACGCTCGCACTCACGTGCCAGCACCCAGAAGGCAATGTACGCCCCCCCCCATGTCCCCTATGCATGCACGCACAATCGCCCCCATTCCTCCCACCCCCTTACCTGCACTGGACCTCACAGCTGATTTTTGGCGGATTTGAGGCCTTTTTCGGCCTCTTAAAGGCTTCTACAAGCTTTGTAGGCCAAAATGTAGCCCCGTTTTGTCACTTCCTGTTTTTCCAGAAACACCAGAAATGCCGAAACGGGGCTAGATTTTGGCCTACAAAGCTTGTAGAAGCCTGCAGAAGTCTTCCTCAAGCCTTTGGGAGGCTGAAAAGGGTCTCAAACCCACCAAAAATCAGCTGTGAGGCATGCACATACGCAGTGAGGGAAGTTTGCCTGCAGCTTGTGTGCCAGCACAAATGGCTCTGCGTGCCATAGATTCACCATCATGGGACTAGAGCAGTGTTTCTCAACCTTGGCAACCTTAGAAAGTGTGAACTTCAATTCCAAGAATTCTGACTGGAGAAGTCTATACCTCCTAAGGTTGAGAAATACTGGAGTAGAGATATCTTTGGTCTTCTTATTCTACATTCACTCTTGCTAGTATAAATGAAGTTTCTCGGGCCTGAAATTACTGACAGTTTTGTCATTTGCCTCTGCCCTCCATCCAGATCTTCTTTAATGAGCCATAACATCAAGACTTTCCATTCAATTATGTGTTATTGATTTTGTTAAGATACAAAGAACTATTTATTATAGGCCTTCTTAAGGCTGCCCACTGAATATTTTCTTTTCCTTTTAGCTTTTGTGTTTTTGAACGAAAGAACTGTTTTTGAATAATAGGGATTACCCTGCTAATGGCCTGAATTATTTTTGAAGTGAAACATTTATTAACTTTTTATACAGGGGAGTGTGGGTTGAAAAAAGGCAATGCACATGGAAGGGCTTTCATGAAATATTGAAATATTATTCCACTTGATGTGTCTAATCAAAAAAACCCAACTGAAAGTTCATGTTTGCAGAGAATGGGGGCACAGAAAAAGGCCTAGTGACTTGGAATGTGAGGAAGCTTTATTGTGCATATTAGATTTCTGAAAAGTGGTTCATTACCCTATAATATTCTCATCCTGAAACTGTCATAAAGAAAACATAGCGGTTTTCAAGAAACTCCTGTTGATCTTGAGGGCGTTAGCTTTGAAGTGAACATTCTCATGAATGCAGACTTCGCTTGATTTCAAGGTTATGACTGAATCGTAAAAAAATCTTTTCCTTGGATAAATAAGGAGTTCAGCAATAGGCCGAGGCAGAACCACTTATGTACTTACCTTCCTCCAGTGTCATTGATGTGCCCACATTTTTTAAAAATCCCAGTGCAGTTAGTTATAAACCAAATGAATCATGCAGATTTCATTTTTAGTTGAATGACATATGCATATTTTGTAATCTTGCAATGAGCAAGAACAAGTCTCTTGTGCCCAGGGGGAAATCTAATTAGCAACCAACCTTGTCATTTGTCTGCAGAAGTAACTTGGATTGAAAGTAACACGGATATTAATAGCTTGTTCTATTTCTTTTCCTGATCTGAATATTTGTGTTATTTTCCTTATGAAGAGAGGTGTGAAATTCAAAAAAATTGCACCTTCTCTGAATGTCTATGTAATCCAATATAAATCATTTCACAGATTTGATCTCTGTTTCTCTAAAGCCAAATGCTTTCCAGGCATTCTTCATGGATAGTATTATCTTGCATCAATCTATTTAAACTTCCTGAGATAAAGCCTGCATCCTACCCTATCAAAGGAAAAACAACGTTGACTCTCACTTTAGAAACTGGCCACCTCAGCAAAAGTTTCTGGGAAACAGGAGAACATGCTTCACATAAGCAGACAGTCGTCTTCCTGTTAACAGAATTCACGCTTATGCATCACTTTCATGTAGACAGGTGTGTTTTTCTTTCTGTGAAATGGGATTGACTTACAAATAAACAAAAGGACCAGGTGATCAGGTTGCTTTTACTGGACATTTACAGAAATTTTTCAAATGAGAAAGACCTCCTTGTTTGAGGTACAGGCATAAGCCAAGTGAAGGAAGATTCATTTTTAAAAATGTGTTTGGCGCATTTATTGGGAATAACAGACCTCAGGCAGAGTGGGAAACACTTTGTAAAGTATTCTGTGTATTGAAGGTTGTTTTTATTTTATGTTTTTTAAAGTTTCTAGCCAAGAAAAAAAAAATCTCCTGGCCTTTGTAGAGGTTTCATTGCTAAAGGGAAGAAAGCAATTGGGAAAGGAGTAATATTGGGGAATCTTGAATGCTAGTAATGTAAGCAGATTAATAGTAAGGATCGTCCCATCAAAGAGTAAAATCAATATATTTTACAGAGATAGTTGACCATTAATTGAAAAAAAAAACCCTCAGATAACATAAGGGTATTAGTATAAGCCTATGTATTATACCAATAGGCTTATACCAGTGGGTATTAATACTGACTGAGAGTAAATTCAGTGATAAGCACAAATATCAAATACCCTGTTGTAATTTGCAATTTCGAGTTTCACAAAATACTCATCATAAATGATTACAAGCAGCAGTGATAAATTTGACAACTTCTATGCTGACCCCTAGTTATCTTTTTTTTTTTTTTTTGCATGCTCAATGTCCAGCTATTTTAACTCACACAAAATGGATTTTTTTTCCTGGTCTTAGTTGTTCTTTCCTGGTTCTGTAACTATTTCAGTCTTACAGTAGATAAGTTTAGATAGTTAAAAATAACTGAAGCAGACAAATGTTTTTGTATTGGATTTTGAACATTTATTGTTGTATCCAGGAGGGGTACATAAAGATTGTGTGTGTGTGTGTGTGTATTAAATTCATGCACATGCTTAACTTGCAACTTACTGGTATGCATTCAGAACACAAAGTTATTCTGGTGGCATCATATCTAGAAATTAATTATTCACAGAATTATAAGATACTTATTGCGATTCTCAAGAGAGCAACAAATATTCCATTTTCCTGTTCACAATGGCTGAGAGAGGTGGGAGTGAGGAGTGGGTGTTTCCTTAGGTTCTTTCAAAGCCTGGAAAACATTGCAAATGCATTATTGAGAAGCAGTTTGAATGAAGGATATCTCCACTCCAGGCTTTATGCCAGTTTGGAACAAGTTCTGGAGCTGTCTGATTACACAGTGTTGGCTGATTTTGACGGAGGAGTCATTTTTTTTTCTACTTTGTTTCATTTTATGGGAAACTGAAGCCAGCACTGTCCATATTGTAACACTGTGAGTCTTGTGGAGTTTGTGGACTGTTCATTTTCCCTTGGCTGGGAATTTTTTAAAAAAACCCCCACCCTGGATAAGAAGTCTCTCTCCTCTGACATATGGAATCAATGTCATATTTTGGAGTTTCTCTGCATTGTTATCTACTCCTCAGCCCTTTTTTGGTTGCAAAACTCATTTCAAGTTTTGAGGCCTTTAAGTGAAATGCAACAGAAAAGTAATTGCAACATGTTTGGATGTTTTTTTTCTTTTCTTCTTTCAAATAAGCTTCCCAATCTAGAAATACGAATGGTAAGGAGTACTGGCCATTCATTTCATTCTCCTTTCAGATTTCTCACTGATTTTCATGAAGTTTGGTGATTCTGTGGATATGCATTGAATGAATATCCTTTTTTTTGGCAGTCTCCTTTTGGTCAACTAGAAGAAGCACTGATTTCCAGAGTTTCAGGAATGAAATGATCACTGTTATCTGAGAGACTGTAGATTAGAAATGCTATGACATGCAAAATCTAACATCTCATTTTGAAGAGGATGCAAGTGTGTCTATTTCTCTCAGAGGTTTTTTTTTTTTTTTTTAAGAGAAATATCTTTTCTAACTTAAGCCCATGTCACACTGCACCAACGGATGCAAAGAGGATGTAAAACGGACAAAAAAGCTTGCCAACTGTTGGTTAACGCGATGTATTTGTTTTGTACTCACTGCCTCCGTTTTGCATCCTCTCTATCCGTCCAGCATCCGTTTATGGACGTTTCATCCGCTCAGAAAGTTTTGAGCTGCTCAAAACTTTTGAGCAGAAAATGTATCCAATTCGTCCGTTCTGCATCCTCTAGGCATCCATTCACCACCATGCAGCATCCGCTATGTCCGCTAGGCATCCATTCCGCATCCGCGCAACTCACATCCACTCGGACGCAGGGAGGAAGCGGAATGGATGCAGAACGGATGCAGAACAGATGCCTAGCGGATGCAGCACAGAAACAAAGCATTTAAAATGGAAAAAACGTTCGCAGAGGGGACCTATCTTGGATATTAAGGATGTCTAGAGGATGCCTAGAGAATGCCTAGAGGATGCAAAGGGACACCTATACTGCCTATAAAAAGGGGGAGCAACACATCTGGATCTCACTTTCAGAACAGCAGCCCTGTGGTGCAAACCTCTGCAGCCTTGATCTGGCTCTTGCTCTTCCATAGCATCCAGTCATCTCCACTGTGGATCGTAACAAAGTCCTTTTGGCAGCCACCATCGTTCTGCAACAATGCGAAGCCATCTACAGGCTCTGTGAACTCTATTACGGGAAGAAAAAGAGGCGGCCAAGAAGCGTCTGGGTACGAAGATGGTTTGCCAGAAGAGCAGAGTACGGACTGTACAACAAGCTGATGGTGGAGTTCAGGAACGAAGACACTCGGGCATTCCAGAACTTCATGAGGATGCCTCCAGCCATGTTTGACGAAGTTGTGCAGTGGCTGACACCCAGGTTGACCAAGGCAAACACCAACTTCCGGCCCATCCTGGAACCTGGGCTCAAGGTGGCACTCACTCTGCGCCACCTGGCCTCCGGGACCACATACAAGAGCATGCAGTATGGCTGGAGGGTGCCACACAACACCATCAGCATTGTGGTCAGAGAAGTGGTGCAGGCCATCATTGAAAAATACCTGGAGGAGCTCCTCCAGTGCCCCTCCACTGAAGAAGGCTGGAAGAAAGTTGCAGAGCAGTGGTATCAGAGGTGGAACTTCCCCCACACCATTGGAGCCATAGATGGCAAGCACGTGGCCTGCAAAGCACCAGCCAACTCAGGGTCCTCTTATTACAACTACAAGGGCTTCTTCAGCATCATCCTCTTC
>BLBF01000003.1:73115940-73142641 GCA_015471245.1 Laticauda colubrina
GGATGGAACATTTTTCTCGTCCGTTGTGTCCTTTTTACTAACGTTTTGCATCTGTTGGGCAGTGTGACAGGGCCTTTAGGCAATTAATTTTTAGATTTTTTTTTAGTGCATTTCTTAAAATTAGAATCTGGACATGCAGTTTACTGTGTAAGAGATAAGAACAGTTCCTGCTGGCAACAGTAATACACAGTAGATGGAAACTATTGAACATCACATTTCTTTTGAAGAAAAATTAGGCCAGATAAGGAACAAAAAATCTGGTGCCAATGATGAACATTAAGCTTGGCTTGTGATGAATGGAGAAGTTCCCAACATGGGAAAGTAGAAGAGCCATCTGAAAAATCATCTTAACTGTAAAAAAATCCTTACGTTGCAGCCAAAAGCAGAATGTTTTTAGATGTCCACAGTTCCTGCTTGGAAAAATGTGTCCTTTCCTTCTTTTTTCTGGTGATCCAGAATGAGACCATTCATGCAAGCTTCCAATAGAGAAGTCCCAATCAATGTATCCAAGGATTCATATATGCTATAAATATTTATATTCTCTTCTTCCATCTTATTTCAATCTCAATAACCAGGAGGATCCTCCAAGTAAAGTCATATTATTTGCATTAACACTTTTAAACTGCTGCAGGTGTGAAAAGAAGTTGCTTGCACAGACAGAAAATATAACAAATGATATATTTGTAAATAATAATGCATTTAAACTCCACAGTGATGCTTTTTGCCCTGAAATATTATTTCAAGTGGCCCCAAATTCATTTTTGAATAGTTAGGCCAAACAACACTCACAGCAATTATTTATTAATGGATAAAGTGCAAATTCATTCAATAACATTTTTAAAAAAATTCTGTTTTAGAGGATGAGATGTTGCTGAAATAGCATATCAACAGGATTCTATTATTTCCATAATTCTTCCTTTAAGGACCTGCTGGGAAGCTGACTATGAGTTATAACAAGGCTTTTCTTGGGACTCTCATGAAATTTCTGCTCTCCTAATTCAATTTTGGAATGGGGCAGAAATTCAAATAAGATTGGATCACCTTATTTCAGCTATGAGGGAAGCATCCAACATGCAAAGAAACAAGGCCAGCCAATCTCCAGGTTGACATCTCTTCAAAGAATATATACTTTCCATTTAGAAGTAGAATACATTTAGAGTCAGAATTGGAAGCTCCTTCAGGAAGGTAGATTTAACCTAGGCTCCCAAGAAGATTCATATGGATCTTCATTACTCAATTCTGCAAATAAATGGCAGTCAGTCTGCAGCTTGGAATAATGCCCATACAAATAACAATCATAACTAGTATGTGGGTGGCATGGTTTATGCAAGAAAAGTAACCCTGCTAAGCATGCCAACCTACACCTCTTCAACACTTTTGTACAAGGTATACATTTTATGTTTGGGAATTTCCTGTTTCAAACTGAATAGCAAATACAGGAAACTGTAGGCAGGCTGTTAAGGATGGACAAGTGTTAAATTGGAAGGAAGCTTAGGTTGATAGCTACCTAGTTCCATTCAAGAACACAACTGCCTCATTATTTACCACAAGCTAGGAGCAACATTCAGGCTTCCACATTTCTTTAGCTATATTCATCTCATATTTCCTGTGAAGAAAGCTGCTTTATTAATAGAGGGATAAAATCAAGATCACTTGAAGTGTTGATATAATTTAGGTTAGGGTGTAATGTTACATGTCAAATGTTTTTACCCATGTTGTTCCATTTCTCCCCACTATTGTCTTTACTTCTCCTCTGTTTTGTCACTATTTTATAGTCAGACCTTTTGGGAACAGAGATCTTATATTGCCTATGGTAATTTTCTTTTGAGTATTGTAGTTATCCAACCATTGCTATGTCAAAATAACTAATGAGACCAGGATTTATAAAACTTCAGTGATGACTAGGTAATATCACCCCCGATAAGTCACTCGTGAGGAAATGGCCAATGGAATATGATAGGTGTGAAATATTCCAGCCACACTAATACAATAAATAATAATGTGTTATTTCTGAAAAATGTATTCAAAGAATGCTGCAATAAATTCACAATTAAAAACACACACGTATGTGGGAATCAGAAACTAGAGATCTAGGTGGTTTTATTAATTAATAAAAGAGTCATTTCTGTGTCTAGTCATTTGACTTCTGACAGCCTGGAGGGAAATACTGGCTATGAAATGCTAGTAAGCTGTACAATTATAGGGTTCCCCAAAGTGATCAAGGCTGACCTCCCAAAGGTCAATGGGTGTGTTCAAGGGGGCAATAAATAATTGGAGGTTAACAGATAATAAGTATTTGAGAATCAATAGGTGGTTGATTTAATCAAGCAAGCAAGCAAGCAAGCAAGCAAGCAAGCAAGCAAGCAAGCAAGCAAGCAAGCATAGAGCTTCAAGGAACCTTGGAAGTCTTCTAGTCCAACCTCTAGATCCTATATGATTTCAGACAAGGGACTGTCCAGTCTCTTCTTAAAAACCTCTAGTGATGAAGCATGAACTTCTGAAGGCACTTGTTAATTGTTCTCACTGTTAGGAAATTTCTCCTTAATTTCAGGTTGCTTCTGTCCTTGATTAGTTTCCAGGCATTATTTCTTGTCTTGCCCTCTGGTGCTTTGGAAAATAACTCCTCCTCTTTGGTAGCCCCTCCTCCCCTTTGGCAGCCCCTCAAATACTGGGATAAATGATGGATAAATGATGGAAGATCAGCTGAGGTAAAGTTCTATATCAATTCCAAGTTCTGATGGTGAGGTGGTTCATAGAAGAGAGTGTTACCCAGAGTTGAGATGGTAGCTGCCAGTAAGAACAGCCTCAAGTTGCCATTATTATGGCTGGTTTTACAGTCAGTCAGTTTAGACTGGATCTGCAATTTTTACCCACTTATCGAATCCTTTCCAAGGACCTGGGATATACAGATGTTGTTTGATGATATTAAAAGTATTGTTGCAGGATGTAAGCTCTTCCAAGTAAAACTGCCTTTTGAAATTGACTGATTATTATTGTTGTTATAATACTATTAAAATAGCATTAATTAAATTGTTTTCATATAATATTTGTGGATTGAATGAAGCAAACCTTCCATTCTCTGGATCCTGGCTGTTCCTGATAAAATCTATTGGGACATCAGAAGCAACCACCCCAAAGGAGGGAGTGGTCAAACCATTTTTCAGAAATCAAATATGCTATTCCTAAGTAAAATCATGAAGGAAGTAGTAGCACTTTTCCAGTTTCAGAGAATATTCAGTAATATTTTATTATTGGAAAGAGTGAAGTTATTGCCTAGGTTGTAGTGGCTGGAATGAGTGGAGAACTCTAGGTGACAGTTCCCTTGTCATTTATTTTAAGTTTCAATTTCCTTTTTTGAGGTGAACATTTATAAAACTAGCTTCCTGTTCTCAGGAGTGATGGAAACCTTATCATATTTCCAGTGCTGAAATGATATTCCACTCACAATTCAGTTTGCTTCTGGAGAATAACAACTAGTCCTTTGTCTTTTGCAGCTAAATATATTGAGTCAGTTTAAGAATACTGATTATTGAGATAAATCCCCACTCAGTTTTACTAACCCAAGCAAATGGGCTGGAGGGTTTTGCAGATTCATACTTCCTTTGTAATTCCTCCTTTTTGCCTTATATTATCCATTAAAATTCATTTTGTAATCAGATACCATTCAGAAAAAAACATAGCTCAGACCAATGTTACTGCTACTAAACCCATTCCTAGGCATCCTTTGTCTAGCACTGTAGCGTTACTTCACATAAGAATCAAGCTTATCCTAGAACTTAATCACTCCTTTATTTACAGTGGGGATGATTGTTAAGTCCATACAATTTCCTTGATTCTTTTTTTATCGTACTTTTTTATGAGTCAGTTATACAGAGAGGCCAACATTAATTGCTGCATTAAAGCATTAAAACACAAGATCAGTCACTACCTATAACAAAAGCAGTGCTACTTGTTCACCCCAAGCTATGGAGCAACTGGGCTGGACTAGAGAAATCAGATGTACCACCAACCAATTTATGCTCCTGAAGAGGAGTATGACATAGCAATAACCTTGAAAAGTCAATGCAAGAATAGTTAGGTAAACATCCATATAGATCTGGCAAGAGGAGGAGGTGAGAAAGAAATTCAAGATAACCCAGCCTTGATTCTGTTTGGTATAAGATGGGACAGAAGGAAACTCTTTCAGGTCTCAAAGATGTTATTACACCATACAGCAATAGACTTCCTGTAGGTGTTATGGTCTCTGTTTCCTGACTCACTTGCCTATTTTGAAAGGTGGCAAGTCCTGTTGAAAAATACTATTTATATCTATGGAGCCACTAGGAACACATACTTTTATAAGGCATTTATGGTCAGTTTGAATAGGATAAGACATAACTTACATCTCATGAATAAAGGAGGACTTTTCCAGTGTTGTCATCCTCCATCTCTTCAGAACCCAATTTAAAATGCTCCCAAGATTTATCTGAGACATTTGATTATTTGCAGCTCTATCAGAGCATTGGGACTCTTTCTTTCATGTTCACAAGTCCAGAAAGTTCAAAGAGCCATTAGTTAATCATCAGTGCCTTCTCTGGCCAATAGCAGATCACAAAAACCAGTCAGCCAATTAATGTTTTGGTGCTGGCAGGTGACTGAGTACCTTTGCCCATTTTTTAGGTTCTTGCCTAAACACACATCCCTTCTGTCTCTTCAGAAAAGCAAAAGAGAATTAAAATATTAAACATCTCTCTGTTTTTCCTCTTACCATCTTGACAAACTTCTTTACCTTTGGTATTAATGCTGTAACTTGAGTTCCTTTCACTAATCATTCCAGTGTGCTGCTACAGTGAGGTCCAGGAATAGTGGTCAAAGAAGACGAGTAAGCTGTACTGAACGTGGACTATCCTTTCAAGCACAAAACTGATCGCTTGTTATATTTGAAGTAACCATTGCTGTACAAAACTGGTATTTTATGGATACAGTGCCATAGGCACAGATATATTTCGTCCACAGTTGCAAGCCCTTGGTCAGGATGCCATTTGATAGCAGTAGCACTTTGACTTCTATACTACTTTATAGGGCTTTACAGCCCTCCCTAAGCAGTTTACAGAGTCAGCATATTGTCCCCAACAACGTGGGTCTTCATTTTACCAATCTTAGAAGTATGGAAGGCTGAATCAACTTTGATCTGGTCCAGATTGAACTCTTGGCAGTGGGCAGAATTAGCCTGCATTCAAACCACTGCTCCACCTTGGCATAAGCATCTGGATTCTGTCTTCACCTGGAACAGGTTATAAGGAGATCTTATGAAGTTTCAAGATTGCATTCTGAAGACATTTTTAATATTGGAAATATTCCAAAAATATTGGCTTAACTAAATAGGGATGAATGAAAGATGTTTTGACTATTCCCCCCCCCCCCCCCGTGGGAACAAAATGTGAGGAACAAAAGAATAGTCACTGCAGCCTCTTTTGTCTGAGATTGCTGGTTTATTTTCCATTATAATAAGACTGCCTTTCCAGGACAATACCTTTCCAGCTCCAGTTTGTCTGGAAGACACAATTATGAGTTTGGTAGTCACAATTATGAGTTTGATTAGGTTCTGGGGTGGATGAAAGGAACTCTCTATCAGCAATGCTTTTTATTTAAATATTTATTTTTTGGTTTGTCAATTGCTTACAAGATAATAGGTATAAGCAAAAACATAGTTATGAATACATGGATACTTATAAGAAAAATAAAAGAAACAATAGGACAGGGATGGTAGGCACTTTGGTGCACTTATGCATGCTGCCTACATACCTCTTAGGAAAGGGGTGAGGAGGTCAATATTAAAAGTCGAAGGTTAAAGTTTTTGGGGTTTGGGAAAGAAACCACAGAGTCAGGTAGAGTATTCCAGACATTGACCACTCTGTTGCTGAAGTTGTATTTCCTGCAATCAAGTTTGGTGCAGTTTACCTTGAGTTTGTATCTGTTGTGTGCTCTTGTATTGTTATGGTTGAAGCTGAAGTATTCATTGACAGGTAGGACATTGCAATGTATGATTTAATATACTATATATAGATCGGACCAAAGGTGGCGTAGTTCTAGGTTTTCTAGGTCTAGAGTTTCGAGTCTGGTGGCATAAGGTATTCTGCAACAAGTAGAGGAGTAGAGAACTCTTCTTGTGAAATATTTCTGGACTTTCTTAACTGTGTTAATATCAGATACGTAATCAGATAACTGCATTATCACAGAATTTCTTTTTCCAATACAAATGAAATTGTTTGTTACATTGAAATACTGTTTATTTGATCAAAATACAATGCAGTACAAATGGATGTCTAACATTTTTTATATTTGTCTCTCACTTTTGTTTTAATAGTGATCCCAACCACCAAAAGCCTCTGAGTTAGGCTGAATTGAGAGAGAGTGACTGGCACAAAATCATCCTGTGAAGTTCAGGGTACAATACGGTGTTTGTGGCTTAGTTTGAAACTGAATTCTAGCCTGGCATTATTTTATCGCGAAACTAGTCCTTTCCAGAACTCGTCCAAAAGGAGATGTTGAGAGGACTACCACTACTATTGCTGCTTAGGAACATTTCAAAAGAAGGGTGTCAGGAGTGGCTTTAAAAAAATTCAGGAATATTTCCTGGTAATATTATTGCCTTGTTCTGGTTCAGTGGGAATTTAATCACTGTAGGAAGGAAAGAAAGCTGTAGCATATTGAATTACTATGGTTGCTTTAAATCTCCTGCCTTTTTTATTGAAGTTCCACAAATTGCTGTTTAAAGAACCACAACACTTCCCTTCCAAGTGCTCCATTGGGAAAGAAAACCCACAATATCTTTGAATCTGGAAAACATTATGGTTCTTTTTGTGTGTCTCTTTCAATTTGTCAGCGAAGAAGTGGGAGCAATATTATCAGCAAAACTATTATCATCAAAACAAACATTATCTTAAAAAAAAAAACTACACTATTGTAGCTTTGTCCCAATTTACTATTTCTTAATGATTCATCCAAGACAGGTCATCAGTACTTTGCTCCTGAGAATAAGATACATGGAAAGATTCCCAGCAAAGTTCATTTGATCTGCAATTCAATTAAGCACATTTTAGGAACAATTATTTTACTTGGAATGATGATATCTATTTGTTAGTAGAGCTGCCCAACTTGCAATAATGAGATACTGACTCATCCATGTATTCCACTCAACACAGTAATGCATATGTGTAGGGATGAAAACACAGGATAACCAATTGCTCCAGTTTTGCAATATGTTCCCATTCACTCAATTTCTTCTACCCTCCTTTCAACACTGTGTGAAAATATAGCTGCTTATTGGAAAAAGATTGGTATTTTTCCTTTAGCTAGGATCTGTAGCCATGTTAACTTCTTTGCTTCTCCATATTGTGCAGATACAAAACTGTTCTTTTCCCTATTGCAGCTATTGCTTTGCTTATTTAAGATTAAAACAGATTTTTCTTGGTGGTGTGTAAAAGCCCCAAGCACACACCCTCCCCACACATAAATACATTAAAACAATTATTTTGAGAGAAAATGGACAATAAGGAGGAAACGTGCATTGTGCATCTCAATAAAAGAGCCAGACATCCCAATAATGAGCTGAAATGTTTACAAAGATTGATACTTAATTGACAGATGTTTAAAATGAATGCCACAGTCATGTAAATATGAACCAATTGTGATGATAATTTAAAACTAGAATTCCCTCTTTCCTTCTCATTACACACTTTATAAAAATATTGTTATTGGTTATTAATTCTTTGAAAACTGGTGCATTCATTCCACCAAATGCTTCGCATTATTGTCTATCTTTGAAAAACCCATTAAATATTACGCAAACAATCTATTTTCCACAGTTATGTTGCAGTACTTATTCTAAAAGAAACCCTATTCATTTATTACATTGCCATCCTTTTATATCAAGTACAACTGTTAGCAGTGGTGGGATTCAAATTTTTTTACTACTGGTTCTGTGGGTGAAGCTTAGTGGGCATGGCATGCCTTGATGGGCATGGCTTGATGGGTGTGGCAGGGGAAGGATACTGCAAAATCCCATTCTCTCCCCACCCCTGCTTTCCAGCTCCATTCTCCTGTGCAGGGCAACAAAAGAAGAAGACCCAACAAAAAAAGAAGATCAGCTGGTACTTGGGAGGCAGAGAATAGATGGTGGTGGGGCCAGTCTGAGGTGGTATTTGCTGGTTTTCCAAAATACTCAAAATTTCCACTACTGGTTCTCCAGAACTGGTCAGAACCTGCTGAATACTACATCTGATTGTTAGCAATTTATGTATAAAAATGACTAAAACTTTCATGGTAAATAAATTAAAAACATCTAATTACTAAATCATGAAGCAGTCAAATATAAGAGAACAAAAGATCATGTTGAATCAACAGATACATTGAAGAATAATCCTAGATTAGAGGTGCTATATGAAAAATGTAATATTTTCTTAAATATGATTGAAAAGCAGTGTAATTTTTACTGGAAAGTTGTTTCACCATAACAGCACTTCTGGCTTCAATCCCCTTTATTTCTCCAAAGTAGGAAATAATCACCTTCTCCCCACAAAATGACCTTATCTGTCAGGCTGATTCTCCAGAGAGTACAGAGTATGGCCTTGATGGAGACAGGGGGAAATCAGTTTCCAAAGCAACAAGGAGAAAATATTGCTCAAGTCTAAAAAACAAAGAACATATATATGAATGTTGACATTCCCCTAAATCCACATGAATGTAAGAAAGGAAAGAGATAAAGGTTAATCAGTTGCAAGATGATGTTTGGTTGCAATCTTTATAAAAGTAATTTTAGGCTTAACATGGAGTTGAATTCTTGGTCTGGTCTATATTTTGGGGCTGACAGATTCCAAAAGGATTAATTAGTCCTGGAGATACCTACTTCCTAAGCCATAATTTGCACTGCATCCTTTAGCTATTCCTTGGTCTCTTTGATCGTATTCTTTAGCTGTCTTTTTGCCTAAATACATTTCCCCCCAATATTTTTCTCTCATAATTTTGAGAGAGATGGGTGATTCAGTAATATATCAATCAATCAGTCAATCATTTTTTTCATCCAAATACGCACTGGAAATGAACCATTCCAACACCACCTTTTTTCTTAATGTTTAGAAGTGTAATTCCACACACTTCTATGTCAGTCTGCAATATATGCAGCTGTTTTCATTCCATTCCATTTTCATGTCCTCCTTTATTCTAATCACTTTCTATTTTTCTGTTAGGAAATAAATCTATCTTCAAATTCTTTCTCATAGAATGTCTTTCTTTTGCTTACAGTAATCTTTCTACTTTTATTAAAATTCCTTTCACTTTCTTCCTTTTCTTCCATGACCATTTTTTTTTCTCATGATCCTGGCTTGACCCTCCTATCCCTTATTTTAAACATCTTGTCACCCTTGTATGTTCTAATTCTCTCAGCCTTTCATCATTAACAAGCAGTTTCAGTTGTTTGTTCTTTTTTTTGTCATGTTTGTGTATGAATAGACTTAATTTTAAACCACTTATTCCAAACAAACCTTTTTTCTAAACAAATATTTGCCAAATAGTCATCATTCTCACTTGCTCTTGGGTCTCTGAATGGCCTAAAAACTTTTTCTATGCTGATTCTACTTGTCCCCATGGACTTGTGTCCACAACAGGATTCCTCTAACTAACAAGGCAACCGATTGTTGCTCACAGCTGCCAGTTCAGGGGTACATGTACCAGGGGTATGATTCAACATTTTTAACAATCGGTTCTGTGGGTATGGCTTAGGTGGTGGGTGTGGCTTGGTGGTCATGTGACTGGGTGGACATGGCTTGGTGGTCATGTTATTGGCTGGGTGTGGCCAACTCAATATCACTCACATCGAGGTACTCATCTCCTCACCTGGCCACTCATGATTATGGGAATGCTGTAATAGTCATAAGTGTGAAAAAGGGTCATAAGTCACTTTTTTCAGTGCCATTGTAATTTTAAATGGTCACTCCACACAAGCAAAGTACCAGCAAAGGAGGGGGAAAAAACTCCAGAGAAGTTCCTGAGACAGGAAGTCTTGTCCTGCCAAGAATGTAATAAGGATTAACGGAGAGGCAGTTTCTGTAAGCAACACCAGAATGTTTCCTTCCTGCCTTCCTTACAGGATTAGGCCAGTAATTTCTTCTAACAACCGGTTCTTTGAACTGCTCAGAATGTTAACAACCGGTTCTAGCTAATAGGTGCAAACTGGTAGAATCCCACCCCTGACGTGTACCCCAGAGGTATGTGGACCAAAGAACCACTGGCTTACTGGGTGTTCAGCACACTTGGAGCTCAACAAGTGGAAGGAGTACATATTACTACTTCTTTATAAATTAAAAATAATAGAATAAATGCTAGACATTGAAACTTAAAAAAAAAAAACACAGTAAGTTACAGTTGACCTAAACACAGATCGAAGAAGAGGGGAAAAGTAGGGCTTAAAATGTTTGGAATGGCCTATGATGTCTGAGCCAGAGTAAATACAACATCCATGTAGTTCTGAATTTTTCTGGCTAGGTCACAGTGCTTTCAAAGGAATTTCAGTCACTTTTTATTTGTGCTTCTGACTTGATTAGATCCTTTAATCAAAGGCTCAAGGAAGAAAAACGAGCTATGGTACAGTTACAGGGTCTAAGTCTAAAATACCAATGGCTTCTGCAATTTAATTCTCAACCCCCTTGACCTATCAGGTCAAGGTATTTTGTTGTAAGGAAAATCAAATGGGACAAAATTCCTGTGTACACTTTTTTTAAAAGTTAAAGATTGTATGAGGGAATGGAAAGGGATCCAGCAGACCATGCAAACAACACACACAACATGCTGCTTTGAACAGAGGTTTTATTGTAAAGCTTTCAGTAATTCTTCTGCTTTGAATCCTTAGAGAAAGGCAGCATTGAAGTACTATAGAATTGTGTTTGAAAAGAGGGTTTTTTAAAAAAATCATTTTTGAAATGGTGCTACATAGCCTGTATACTTAGTATCCTTAGTATACTTAGTATCCTGGGCTAGCTAGGAAACATGTACAACCAATCTGTAATTAACTTGCTAGTTTATCTGCCAAAACACAAATTCAGAAATATGCTAAGATGATGATAGCAATAGCAGTAGCTCTAAGACTTAAATACTGCTTCACAGTGCTATAAGTGGTTTTCAGCCTCAACATATTGTCCCCTTCCAATCTGGGTCCTCATTTTACTCACTTCAGAAGGATGGAAAGCTGAGTTACCCTTCAGCTGGTCAACTGAACTCCTAGCAGTGGACAGAGTTCGCCTGCAATGCTACATTCTAGCCACTGTGCCACCACAGCGTGATATAATGTTCATGGAGAACTTGGATTTGTTTCAGTCCTCCACCATTATTTTGTTTTGTTTTTGAAGATACAGTCTTATAAATCATATATATGTGCTTAAATAAATAGATTTATAAGAGACATTTTGATAAATACAAAGCAATGGAGCTTTCATCTAACTTCAGTGTTTGGCCAGGAGCTTGAGTTTTGTTCTTCATAGAAGAGGGATCTGGCTTTGAAATGGTTTTAGGGTTCTACTCCATGGTGCCCATCCAGTCAACTGCACTGGCAAATCATCCTTCTATTGCTTGCAGGATAACCAGGATCAGCTAGATTCAACGATGTCCAGCTGTTGAATAGCTAAAGCTGTTTTGTCAGGCAGTGCAATCTGTACAATGGAGGCATCTTGGAGAAGGAATACCAGGTTTTTGGAAAAAACTCCCAATTTGCTTATGTACAGACTATATTCATTTTGGGAATAAGATCTATTGGCAGCTATAAGGCAACAACAACTTCTTAAACATAAATGCATACCATGTTGTACATGCAAATTGCTGTATTGAAATAGAAAAAGAAAGTAGTTTCCAGTTTTACATTTCCAGTAAAGGGGATTTTTCTTAACCTGACATCCATTGGGAACTCAATTCTCACAGCATGATCCTCCCATAAAATTCCTGCCTTGTCTTCATGACAACTTTTTTCCTGCCGATTCTGGAGGAAAGAACAAGAATAACAGAATAAATAGAGTGGGAAAACTTCTAGAGCTGTGATGGCGAACCTATGGCACATGTGCCACAGGTGGCACACAGAGCCATTTATGCCAGCACGTGAGCTCAGGCAAACTTACCTTACTGCACATGCACATGCCTCACAGCTCATTTTTGGCTGGGTTGAATCCTTTTTTGGCCTCTCCAGAGGCTCCAGGAAGGCTTCTGCAGGCTTTTTCGGCCGAAAACTAGGCCTGTTTCATCACTTCCTGTTTTTCTGGGGGGAGGTGGGGTGGGGATTGTGTGCGTATGTGTAGGAGGCATGGGGGCATGGCACATTGCCTTCTGGGTGCTGGCAAGCAAGTGTGAGCATGCAAGCGCATGCACAATTTTTGGCACAGGAGCCTGAAAAGGTTAGCCACCACTGTTCCAGAGGATCAATGATATTTAATAATTTGGTCAGGCTCCAACAGAGAACAAACAGAGTAGTTAGAAATCAACTGCAGTTTCTGCAATCTCTGATTAAAAAGCCACACATCAGTTCTCGCCAAATGTCAAATTTGCAAGGGGTCAGCCTGACCATTCCAGCACATTAAAGCCTGTCCTTGAGCCACGAGAAGTTTGCTGTCCTGATGGCCGAACTCTAATCTACTTCAATAATAAGGCCAGCCTCCTTGTTCTAATACAGGCCAAATTGAGGAAAGTGATTGGTGGATTCTCCTTTCCACCAATTATTTCTTTTATCACCAGATGCTGCTTACTGATGGAGAAAGAACCATCAGTAATTCCCTTTCATATAAAATAGGGGCATTCAGATGAGTGCAGGCAATTGTTTTGACTTCCTATCAAGTTGGCAGACTTAATGTCAATTAAACAGATAATAATGAGCATATATTAATAAAAAGATGCTGCATTCTTGTAGACTGTCAGCCAGGTTATTTTGAGACAGAGATGGGCCTGGGATCCAACAGATGAGACCTATCAATAATCATCATATTCTGTCTTCAACTAGTGCTGCAATGAATGAAGTGCCAACAGCAGATCCAGCCTTGTTTTCGTGGGCAGCAGAAACCAGGAGTAGCCCTATCTCATCTCAAGGGAATATTCAGAATGGTGCTGTCCTCCAGCCCAAATTATCAACGCAGTAAAGAAGTATAGACACATGAAATCCCTTTTTGGAAAAAGCAAAGGAAACTTGGCAAGGCACCAATGAAAACAGAATGTGCAACATACCACTGGCAGAACTTGACTTTCCCTCTTTAAGCTGAACAGAACTTTTTCTCAACAGAACAGTGCCTAGCCCCCTCTTTCAAGATAGTGGGTAAACTGTGCACATAAAAAGCTTATGTCAGATCTAACTTCAGAAAGTGCAGGTCAGATGTTATGCACAAGATATCCAAGTTGAAAAAAAGACTTTGCCAAAGTTGTTTCAATAAAGATAATACCTATTATCTTGTAAGCAATTGACAAAAATAAATAAATAAAATAAAGAAAGAAACTTCCTTCTGAGGCAGCCTGAAATATTTAAATCCCATGTCACACTGAACCAACGGATGCAAAGAGGATGTAAAACGGACAAAAAAGCTTGCCATCTGTTGGAAAACGCGATGCATCCGTTGTGTACTCACTGCGTACGTGTTTTATATGCTCTATCAGTCAAACATCCATCTACTGCTATTTCATCCTCTCAAAAAGTTTTGAGCTGCACAAAACTTTTTGAGCGGATGAACTTTCCATCGCGTACGATCTACATCCGCAACACATACGGGCAACAAACGTTCTACGTCCGTTGTCATCCGTTACACGTCCGATGTATCCTCTCGGCATCCTTTGGGAATCTGCGCAACTCACATCCGCTCCAGCGGAAAGCGGAAAGAGGGAGGAAGCGTGGAACGTCCACACAGCATTAGTGGCATGGACATAGAAAGGATGTAAGCGGATGAATCTCGTACATAAAGCATTAAAACAGACAAAACATTCGTATATGAGACATATCTTGGATATTTAGGATGTCTGGAGGATGTCTAGAGTATGTGGAAGGACACCTAGCGGAAAACCGACATTTCCTATAAAAAGGGGGAGGAAATCACCTGGATCTCACTTTCAGTCCAGCAGCCCTGGTGTGCAGACCTCTTCAGCCTTGCTCTTGGTCTTTCACATCATCCATTGATCTCCACCATGGATCATCGCACATTCCTTTTGGTAGCTGCCATCATTCAACACCAGAACCAAGCCCTCTTCAGACTGTTTCACCTTTTCTACGCAAGGAGAAGGAGACGTCCAAGAACTGTGTGGGTCTGACAATGGATTGGGAGAAGCTGTATGACAAGCTGATGGTGGAGCTGAGGAATGAAGACACTCGTGCATTCCAGCACTTCATGAGGATGCCACCAGCCATGTTTCACGAAGATGTGGAGCATCTGAGACCCAGGTTGACCAAGGCAAACACCAACTTCCGGTCCAGCCTGGACCCTGGACTGAAGGTGGCACTGACTCTGCGCCACCTGGCCTCTGGGACCACATACAGAAACATGCAGTATGCCTGGAGGGTACCACACAACACCATCAGCATTGTGGTCAGAGAAGTGGTGCAGGCCATCATCGAAGAATACGTGGAGGAGCTCCTCCAGTGCCCCACTACTGAAGAAGGCTGGAGGAAAGTTGCAGAACAGTGGTGTCAGTTGGAGCCATAGATGGGAAGCACGTGGCCTGCAAAGCTCCAGCCAAGTCAGGGTCCAATTATTTCAACTACAAGGGCTTCTTCAGCATCATCCTCTTTGCCATGGTTGATGCTGACTAGAAGTTCATGTACATCGATGCTTCAGGTAATGGGTCAGCTTCAGATAGCCAGGTATACAATGCCAGTGACCTCAAGGATGGGCTGGAATGCAACCTCACCATGGGTTTTCCAGATCCAGACCCCCTACCCAACGACACACAAGAAGTGCCCTACTTCATCGTGGGAGATGACGCCTTCTCCCTCAGAACCTACCTCATGAAGCCCTACACTTCCAGATACCTCACCCGTGAAGAGAGGATCTTCAATTACAGGCTTTCCAGGGCAAGACGGGTGGTGGAGAACGCCTTTGGCATCCTGGCCAACAGGTTCCAGGTACTTCTCACCACCATGCAGCATTGCCCACAGACCATGAGGAGCATCATGGAAGCTTGCTGCATCCTGCACAATCTCATGCGCATCTGCTACCCAGTGTTGCAGAACAGGCTTGTGGACTGTCAACAAGGCAATGGGGACATGGAGCCTGGTGAATGGAGGCAAGGACTAAATCTGATAGACACTGTGGATGTACAAGGCCCCAACAGAGCTTCACGTGAAGGGAAGGAGCAGCGCAATCTCCTGAAACACTGGTGCAACTCCCCAGCTGGAGCAGTGGAGTGGCAAGACAGGATGATAGATGCTTAATGGATGCTTCCTTCAGCCTGTCTCATCCCACGGATGAGATTGTGCCATGTATGTTGAGTGGCCTTACAATTCATAGGGCATTAATAAAGAGTTTTGTTTATGGTGAAATGTGTGGATCAATGATTAAATTGTTATTGATAATAAAGGGCCATAGGTGTGGCAGCTGGGAGGGTGGACCATACAGTCCCACTATGCTTGCACTGGAGGTTTATCTATCCCACAGCTATCCTTTCCCATCCTACAACTATCCTTATCCCACAGCTATTCTCACCAATCCCACAGCTATCCATCCCACAGCTATCCTTACCCATCCCACAGCTATCCATCCCACAGCTATCCTTACCAATCCCTCAAGCATGCAAAGGTTTAACCCTTTTTTCAAAGTTTTCCCCAACACTTTATTAAGTAAAAAAAATGAACCAAGTGTGTGAAGCAAAGATAACCTTTATTAATAACAAACTGTATGACTTTATTAAAAAGCAAAATGACCCAAGTAAAGTGTCTTTAAGCAAAGATAAGGTAGATAAGGTGAACGGGTAACAAATCAGTCTCTGGCACTCTTTTCAATCACTCTGAGGCGTGGCCATGTTCTCAGATGTAAAGGGCCCAAGGACTGTGGAGGTGGCTGCTGCTGGAGTGCTGGTCTGAGGCGCCATTGGTGTGCCTGGCCCCGAGAGTACAACAGGAGATGGTGTGTGCAGGAAGCTCTCAGAGAGCTGACTCAGTCCCGTGAGGTTGAGAGGCACTTCCTCAAGAACCTGGGATGTGAGGCCCAACACTGATGACAGATGTTCTGAGGAAGGGCTTGGCTGTGGGGTGGAGGAAGGAGGAGTGTAATGGGGCTGTCTGGTCTGCAGCTGGGTCAGCTGAGGCGTCTGTGGCATCTGTGGCATCCGAGGAACCTGGGTCTGGACTGGGAAGGGCTGCCTCTGCTGTGGAAGTCCTGGTAGTGGTAGGCTTGGTAGACGAGGGGCTGCTGAAATCCGTGGAAGGGCTTTGACATCACCTGGGGTGGAGGAGCAGACCTGGAGTGGGTAGCAGCAGCTGGGCCTGGAGGGTGGTGCAGAAGAGCTGTGATCATCTCCTTCATCGCCTGGTACTGGGCCTTGGGCATGTCCATGAGGGTCTGGCTCATGTACGTGATGAAGGGCTTGCGGTTGGAGGATGGCATGTCAAAGTAGACCAGCTGTGAGAGGAGATCTGTGCTGGTTTTGATTGTGTCCCTGATCTCCAAGAGGACAGTATGGCTCTGTCCCTCCGGTCTGCCTCTCTGCCTGCTTTCTGTGGAGGTGGAGCTGGGGGTGGGGGTGGGTTGGTCTCTGGTGGCTGCTTCTTCTTGCTCCATCTGAAACAGGGGATCCTCCACGTCCTCTGGCATGGGGAGTGCAACTGTGGGGGGGGGGTCTCTGTCGTGGGGCCCTCCAAGGACACTTGCCTGGACAAGGTAGCTGTCTCCTGGCTGGAAGAGGAGTGGCTCTCTGTGGGCTGTCTGAGGGAGAGGGTTGATAGAGGGGCTGCTCCTTGGTGGCGGATCTCACCCTCCAGGAAGCTGCACCTGGCCATGACATAGGTCTCCCGGTCAGTTAGCTTGACAATGGCCTGCCCGGATCTCTTCAGGTGCAGCTTGCCATATCAGGTGTGCATATGCTTCCACCACCCCAGGAGGACATCTGAAGTGTAGCCCAGGCTCTCCGCCTTCTCTCTCCACGCTGCCTGCTTCTGCTTGGTGTTGCGATAGAGCCTGTGGCCCTTCTTCCACAGGTACTCGTTCTCCCTCAGCCATTCCAGCACCTCCTCCTCATGGTCCTCGGAAACGGAGTACTGTTTCCTCTCCCCCTTCTCCTTGCCTTGCCTCTTCCTCCCTCTGGCAGGGGCTTCAGGGCCTTCAGCAGCAGGGCTTTGAGGGCCTTGGGGCTGGTCCACCATCGCAGCAGCAGCAGGAGAAGCACCAGCAGCAGGAGAAGCACCAGCAGCAGGAGAAGCACCAGCAGCAGGAGAAGCACCAGTAGCACCAGCAACACCAGCAGCAGCACCAGCAGGAGAAGCACCACCAGCAGCAACACCAGGAGCACCAGCAGCAGCAGCAGCAGCAGCAGCAGCAGCAGCAGCAGCAGCTTCAGAGTCAGCGCCAGGGGGTGGGATGGTGGTTCTGTTCTTCTTGCCAGGGCTGGCAGGAGTAAGCACAGGCTTCCTCTTCTTCCCAATGGTGTTCTCTCAAGAAGTCTCTGGCAGCAGGTCTTTCCTCTGAATGGTGACCTGCTTGCAAGCTGCATCCTTTTATATCCGCAGAGCTTACGCAATTCATCCTCCCCGCATGCGCAGTGAATGCTTTGCATCCGCTAGGCATCCGCTATGCATCCTATAGACATCCGTGATGCATCCGTGTCATCCGCTACGCATCCGGCATGTATCCGCTCCTTCCGCTATGCATCCGCTTCGCTGTTCTTCCTCGGAAGCCCTGCGGATGTGTCATCCGCTTCCATCCACTTTCATCCACTAGGCTTCCTACGAACATCCTCTTTACATCCCCGCTACATCCTCCCCACGTCCGTTCCTTTCTGTTGTTGTTTGCTCTGTTTATGCAAATTTGGGGCACTTTTGAGAGCGGATAACAACGGATGGAAAATTTGCTCATCCGCTGTGTCCTTTTTACATATGTTTTGCATCCGTTGGGCAGTGTGACCTAGCCTTAAGGCTTCTGCACTTCCCACTCAATCTAATTAAAACTAATCAGCCTAATTTTCCTAGTTTTCTGTTCTACGATGCTTCAGCTCTCATCAAGCACTTTCCCCTGCCATCTAACTCCTGGTTCAGCATCCGATGCTGGCTATTATCTGGCTTTCCACCTTCGCTACTTGTATTCTGATGGGGTTGGGGGGGGGGGAGATTGCCTCCAGTTTTGGGGTTCTCTGTATCAGAGTTTGGAATAATGGGGTTTGCATCCTGCCTTTTACTGCTTGTATTGAGGTCTGATTCCTTGACCTGTGAATTGCCAGGCTCATTACAGTGGTGGAATTCAAAAATTTGTACTACCGGTTCTGTGAGCGTGCTTTCGTGGGTGCGGCATGGCTTGGTGGGCCAGACTTGGTGGGCATGGCAGGGGAAGGATACTGCAAACTCCCCTTTCCTCCCCACCCCACTAAACTGCTTTCCAGCTCTGTTCTTCTGTGCAGGGCAACAAAAGAAGACCCAGCCAATCAGCTGGGACTTGGGAGGCAGAGAATATATGGGGCTGGGGCCAGTCAGAGGTGGTATTTTCCATTTCTCCAAACTACTCAAAATTTCTTCTACTGGTTCTCCAAAACTAATCAGAACCTGCTGAATACCACCTCTGGTTCATTAGCATTAACTTCTTCTGAGACAGATGACATGCCTGTATAGGCCCTAGTACTGTCCTTGACATGTTCCTAACTGATACTGAAAACTTAGTCAAGGAAATAGAATAGTAGAAATATTGGGGGGAGGTATAAAATATAGAATAACAAAGTTGGAAGGGAGGTCTTCTAGTCCAATTCCTTGCTCCAGTAGGAGATTCTACACAGTGTCAGACAAATGGCTGTCCATTCTTAGAAACTCCAGTGATGGAGCATCTACAACTTCTAAGGCAAGCTGTTTTCACTGTCAGGAAATTTCTTCTTAGTTCTAGGTTGGATCCATCTTTGTTAAGATTTCATCCATTATTTCTTCTCTCCTCAGGTGACTTGGAGAATAAATTGCTCCCCGCTTCATTCTGTGATGGCTACTCAAATATCGGAAGGAAGCTATCAAGTCATCCCTAGTCCTTCTCTTCATTAGACTAGCCATATCCAGTTCTTGCAACCATTCATTGTATGTTTTAGCCTCCAATCTCCTCTCCAATCCTGTATATGTTTAGCAGTGCTATAGCACCCCAAGGCAAGGAAAATGAGTTTACATTCACAGAACGTCCAAACCTTAGGAAGTAACCATTTACTTGATTCTGCATTGTCAGATTTGACCTCAATTATTGTGTCCAATTCAGACACAATACTTTAAGAAGGGTTTAGAGAAAAGAATTTAGAAAATATGATGAGAATGATCAGGGGAATTAAAATCATATCTTGTAAAAAGGATATAGTTCTCTGTTTAGTCTTGAGAAGAGAAGTCTGAGGGAGGGGTAATACATTCTTCAAATACCTGGAAGGATGTCACACAGGAAAAGGCTAAGAATTATGTGGCCTTGTCAAAAGTGTAGGATATGGCATAATAGATTTAAGTACAGGAAGAAAAATTCCAGCTGAATGTTAAAAAATGAGGAATCAAAGTAACCAGTAAGAACAAGCTGACACTTCAGCAGTTTCACAGAAAGCTGAAATATTTACCTTTCAAGTAAAATATTAAAACCAAAGCTAGATAGCCAACTGCTCTTGGTTATTTTATTTTAAATTCTTACACTGAGCAGAGGGATGGATTCCACCATCTAAATAGCCTTTCCCAACCTTTTTAATCTGGAGGAACTCTTGAAATAATTTTCAGGTCTCAGTGAGACTCTCCATGAAATTAGCAAATAACAAAACAATTTCACAATATGATTTACTTCTAATCTAAACAACCCTCATTTTACAGTATTTACAACAACAGCAAAGTGGCAGACGGGAAGCTGAGTCACACTGCATAACAATTCCCACCAATGGGAACACTATCGTGTCATGCAGTACACATGTGAAGTTCAATTTTTTTTTTGTTTTCAATCACAATCTTTTACAGAACCACTATTGACTTCTCCTAGAACCCCAGATTTCTGTGAAATCTCATTTGAGAGAGTATGGTCCAAATGGCCTGTTTCTTATTCAGTAACTTTTTCAATATCAATCTTGTCCTATTTTATGAAGTCCTGATGTATCAGACTTCAATCCATAATCTCCATCCAGCATGTCCAATGATTCAAGGACTGTGGGACTGAAATTCTAGAAGAGTACAAGGGCTCCAGGCAGTGGTGGGATTCAAATACTGTAACAACCAGTTCACCCAGGGTTAGGATTGCTGTCATGGGAGGCCCATTCCCATCCTTCAGCTCCGCCACACATGTGGGACAAGCTTCCCATGATGGCCAACCTGACCCTGGGCAAACAGGTTGTTAAATTACTCTCCCCTATCAAAGTAGATCCTGGGTGCTGCGCTGCAATGGAGAATAGAGCAATAAGCAGGCAGCATGAGGGAAGGTAGAGGGAAAGCAGCCTTCTCCTCCCCTTGCATCGGTCACTCCATTGCCCATTTCTCCATTGCAGTGCAGTGCAGTGCTCAGGATCCACTTTAATAGCAGGGGGTGGGTAATTTAACAGCCGGTTTGCCTGATCCAGTGCAAACCAGCTGAATCCCACCACTGGCTCCAGGTTATGACTGGCTGCTCAACTACAGTAACAATAAAAAGAAGTATAACTCCTTGCAAGAGTGCAGCTCACACAAAGAAGAACAAAAAGTATACCCATGACTCCTTTATGTACATCAAAATAAAAACTGCATTGGTGGCAGTATATACCTCACTTTCACTTGAGGAAAGAAAACAAAACAGGTGAATAAAAACTCCTCTTTGGGAAGCAATCTAAGCAAATCAGCAAAAAAAAAAATTACTTCCAGGTTGTTGTGCATAACAAATCGCTTAGATCTGTGAATTCCACACACCTTTTCATGTCACACTAGAAGATTTGAGATAGGGGGTAAAAACTGTCATATTTTATAAGGTTTACAAAAAGCAGCTGGTACAGTTGTTCTTTTTGTAAGTCAAAATCCTTGACTTAAACCATTTCTGGGAGAGGGTAAGATTTTTTTTTCCTTCTAGAGACTTTCATCAATCTAACCACATAAGACAAATTCAGATGAGAGGCAATTTATATCAACTGCTGGTTGCCGATGAATAAACTCAACCATTTATAAGTTCAAAATAATATCATTATAACATATTGCAAAGTACACAGTCCAAAGGCCAGAAAAGTTTCTCCCATATAAAATGACCAACATTTACTGCAATGATAAAAACAACAAAAAGAAGCTAAAGATGAAAACCATATATGAATATTTCAAGTATTTGAAAAGTAGAGTAAGAAAAAGTATATGTTGCTAATCATAGATGAATTTCTCAGATTATTTCTAAGTTTATGGTCCACATTATATCAGTGCTTTAGCATATCTTAGTATATGTTTGTATTTTAAGTGATGATATTTTTGTGATATTGGTTTGCATTTTGCCATGCCTAGTTACTGTGCATCAACCTGCATTTTCTTCTCTACATTTCCATGGATATATGGATATATTTCTAGAACATATTTTAGGTTATACTGAAAGAATCCAGTTTATTTATTTACAAGTGGTTTACAATAAAAACATTTCACAGTGTAAGATCTCTCTCTCTCTCTCTTTCTCTCTCTCTCTCATACACACACACGCACACACATACACACACATGCATCAACCACAAAATTATGCTAGCCTTTTATCAGCTCTGCATCAATCTGAGGTCTCCAAGTCCATTAACAGGACCATGTCATCTAGAAAAGTATTAAGGTGTGGGCCAGCTTTATCTCCCAGAGAATGATATTCTAAAGGGAGAGAATCACCACAGAGAGGTCCTTTTCCTTGGTCCCACTAGATGTATTTCCCAAATGGGTGGGACCTGCAACAAACCTCCCTGTGCTCGTGGGGCAGGTAGCTGTAATTGCTGACAGATGGTCCTTTAAATAACCTAGCTCCAGCCCATGTAAGATTTTAAAGGCAATAAACATATTGAACTGCACCCTGAAGCAAATTGGTAACCACTGCACAAGTCTCAACATGTGCCTAGCTATGTGGGCTGTTGATTTTTGAACCAACTGAAGCTTCCAGATACTTTTCAAGGGCAGTGCCACATGAAGCACACTGCAGTAGTTTAAATGGAAGATGACTAGGAAATGGGTGACTCTGGAGAAGATATATTAGTCCAGAAATGAGGACAACCGGCTTGCAGCTTGCAGCTGTGTAAAAGCCCTCCTTGCTACAACTGCCACCCCTTAGAGGGAAAGAAACCATGATTGATGTCTTGAAAGCTGCTAAGAGGTTCAAGTAGAGAATGGATGGATCCATTAAATCTTGTCCCACTCTGTTAAGCCTGGGTTCCCCAACCAGGGTTAGGTAGACAAGCTAAACAGAATGTGCAGCGTTAGTCAGATAGGCACACAGATAAATGAGTGAGCTAAGCTTGTATGCTTATTAACATACAGTAAAAATAACAGATACGCTTGTGCTATCAAGAATATATTTTATTCCAGTATAAGTTTATGGCATAGTCAAATAACAGTCCAATATTCATTTACCATGTAGTCAGTCCATTCAGGGGTATTCAGTTAGCAAAGTCCATGTAGAATATCCTATGTCAGTTCACATAAAAATCAGTGCTTTGTTGTCTCTCCCATTCGAGCAATGCAGTCTTGTTTCCAAGCAGTAATCAGGGATCATCAAAGCCAGAGAGAGCGAGAGCAAGCCGTAGTCTTGCTACTTTTATATTGTTTTCTTAACCACTCCTTTAATTGCTATTTCCCAGTTAAAGCTGTATACACTCTAACATACACTAACTATGATTCATAGTTATTATTTCACCTAAACCAGTTAGGGTGAACAATGTTATCCCTAACACACTCCCACTATGGATCATCCAAATATGCAACTGATGCCATTTCCATTCCATATCCAGTCCTGAACCCCAATAAAGGAGGATCCAGATAATCCATTTCATTCAGGATCTTTTGGAGCTACAGGGTGACCACCTCCCCAGCAACCTTTCCCAGAAAGGGAAGGTTAGAGACAGGATAAAAATTATCTATTAGGATATAATCTAGAGATGACTTCATAAGAAGAGGTGAGGCATGATCTTCTTAAAGGGCTAGGGCACCATCCCATCTAATTTAACATTCCAATCATTCTCTGAGACATTAAAGATGTATTTTAGTTTCTCTTATCCTTCTGAATTGAATAATACAGATACATATATTTTGAACTGCATTATTGAAAATGAACAGGCAACCCAATTTGATGTAAGCAAGGAAGGGATCAAAAGATCAGATGTGGAATCAAAAAGGAATACAGTAAAATAAATGACATTATATAAATAAAGCAGACCTGATGCTTGATCCATAAAATATTTAATGACACAGAATAGGATATGTCTGCTTTGAATTGCAACAGTTGTCAGTGTGATGCAAGGGAAATTGGCTTCAGTTCCCAGGTATTCATCTCTGAACATCATGCTCAGTTAAGTTTCCATTCTAGAGCAAACAGCATATGGAAAGGGGTAATTGTCAAAAAAATAAGAATGGGAGAAAAAAATTAAACCCCTCTTCTTCTGATATCAGGGCCTCTTACTAATGGGGCTTTGAGCAGTCAATATCCACAAATACAGGGTAATTATAGCTTTTATGTATGATCTAGCCTGAACCATTACTATGTTCTGTGAATCACCTGTGGTTCTTTGCAATCAATACCAGAATAGAGGAAAAATTAGGTGTTGTGTATGGAACTTGGTAGGCTCCAAGTTCCCCAATCTGATTGGCCGAAAAGGTCGCCCTCAGATTGGCCACTAGAGAACCAATCTGATTGGCCCGCTTGACGGTGGGAACACTTAAAGTGGTGTCATTGGCCACAAGCCGCGGGCAAGCAGCTATAAAAAGGGTTGCCACGGCTTGGGTTGTTGTTCTGTTACCATTGCTTTACTGTTCTAATAAAAGAGTTGTTGTTGGAACCCAGTCTTGCGCAACTTATTTCCAGACGGAACACTGGAGATGAGGATGGGATCATTGTAGAAGAGCGAGACTGAAGCACGCGGCAATCTGAACTGAGCAAGAGAGAATGGCCGGTAACAACGCACCGCCCGCACCATTCAATCCTGATGAGGAGGATTGGGAGTCATATATCGATCGTTTTCTTATGTTTTTAGAAAGCAACGAGCTGCAGGAGATATCTGATCAAAGGAAGAGGGCTGTCTTCCTTACACAGTGCGGTCTGGCTGTTTTTAAAATGGTGAAGGCACTAGCAAAACCAAGAGACGTCAAACAGATGACTTGGCCCGAGCTGAACAGAATGCTCTGAGCACATTATGCACCTGTGGTCTCCAACTTGATAAAAAGACACGAGTTCTCCAAGGGAGACCAAAGAGATGATGAAACCGTTGCAGATTTTGTAGCCGCCCTGAGACACATTGGAGGAGCCTGCGAGTCCCAGAACATGGATGAGGCCATGAGGGACTGCGTGGTCCTCAGGTTACACTTCAGAGTAAGTTGCTGAATAGACCAAACATAACCGCAGCCGAGGCTATTGCAGAAGCCACTGCTGCCGAAGCAGCAAAGAAATCTGCAGCCACCATGCACCGGATGAATTTGATTCCAGACCCGCCAAACCAAGCCAGAGAGAAGAAGACAGAGGGAAGCAAGAAACATCCCACAGAGACCACCCACTACGAAGATCTCGAGTCCCAGAGCAACACTGAGGAAAATGAAGATGTCCATAGACTTCAATCAATTAAGAAATGGTGGGAAAAGAGAAGAAACAGGCGGGAGTTTCAGTGTGCTGGATGTGGAAGCAACCACTTGTGATCTGAATGCAGGTTCCTAGATGCAATCTGTAGGGCTTGTAACAAATGGGGGGCACATCAAAAGAGTCTGCCGAAACAAAAAGAGCTATAGTCCTAAAAGATGCAGTAGCACTCCCCCCCCAGAAATGAAGAGAGACAAGCTGGAAGCAGATGGAACCAAAGCAAAAGAACCAATGAAAGAGAGGAAATGCATCAGACGGTAACCATTGGAAATGCCAGGGCAGAAAACAAGAAAAAGGTCCGGGTACAGGTGAACATCGAGGGGAAGCCCTGTGAGATGGAGGTCGACTCGGGGTCCTTTTTATCTATGGTATCCTGGAACACCATCCGGCACCTGATACCGCACATCAAACAAAGAGAACTACAAAAACAAAGACTAATTTTAAAAGACTACCAGGGAAATTGAATTCCGAAATTGAATTCTTGGACATTTCCTCATCGAATTTAAAAATCACACCGAAATTTTGCCTCTGTCCATCGTCGACCATGATCGCCCTAGTCTGCTAGGGATTGAATGGTTCGTGCCCCTGGTAATTGGGATGACTGGGATACACCGCATTGCTGCAGCAAACTGGGAAGAGAGCCTGTTACAAGAATTCCAAGATGTTTTCGACGGGACCCTCGGCAAGTACAAGGGGACCCCAATTTCATTTAGCCTAGATCCAAAAATAGCCCCCATCCGGTTAAAAGCCAGACGTGTCCGCTTTGCCTTAAAAAATTGATGAAAATTGATGAACAATTAAACAAATTAATAGCACAAGGCGTATTAGAGCCAATCGACCATGCCAGGTGGGAAACACCCATTGTGACTCCCATAAAACCAGATGGGTCAGTGCGCATCTGCGGAGACTATAAGGCTACCCTAAACCATGAGCTCCAACAAAGCGCATACCCAGTAGTGGTAGTGCAACACTTATTGCACTCCCTAGGGGGAGGAAATTTTTTTGCGAAGCTTGATCTTGCACAAGCGTACCAACAGCTACCCGTTGACCCCACTACCGCAGAGGCACAGACTATTGTGACACATAGAGGGGCATTCAAGTGTAACCATCTCCAGTTCAGTGTTAGCGTTGCCCCAGGTGTGTTCCAAAGCCTCATGGAGTGCCTGTTAAATGGAATCAAGGGAGTCGTCCCCTATTTTGATGACATTCTGGTGTCAGCAAGAAACACGAACCAACTAGAGAGCAGATTAAGAGAAGTCTTAAGAAGATTTAGAGACGCAGGCCTTAAGGTAAAGCGAGAAAAATGTAATTTAGCAACCAACCAAGTCAAGTTTCTGGGCTACCTAATAGATGGAGAAGGGATACACCCCACCAAAAAAAAGATAAAGGCAATCAAAGACTCACCTAGATCTACAAACAAAACTGACCTTCAAGCATTTCTAGGTCTCATAAATTTTTACAATGTGTTCCTGCCCCATAAGGCAACCATTGCAGAACCCTTACATTGGTGGTTAGACAAAAAAACTATCTGGAAATGGGGCCACCGGGAACAAGCAGCATTTCAAGGTATCAAAGACCTATTAACGTCTAACACCATTTTAATCCAGTATAGCAATACCCTGCCTTTGACGGTCATCTGTGATGCATCGCCTTTTGGAATCAGCACCATCCTGAGCCACAAGCTACCAGATGGCAGAGAAGCACCAGTCACTTTCTATTCGAAAACGCTTTCCAAATCAGAATGCAATTACAGCCAACTCGAC
>BLBF01000003.1:73143041-73153796 GCA_015471245.1 Laticauda colubrina
AGATTCCATGAGTACCTTTACAGCAGAATTTTTTTGATCATCACTGATCACAATCCCCTGCTAGGGATCCTAGCAGGAAACAAACCAACCCCGAACATTCTATCACCAAGAATGACGAGGTGGTCTGAATTCCTTGCCGCCTACACCTACACGCTGATCCACCGCCCTGGAAAGACCATCACCCATGCCGACACCCTGAGCCATGCCCCGCTGCCCATCACAGAAGAGGACCCAGCTCCCACCATCTCCATACTCCAACTTGAGACCTGGCCGTACCTCCCGCTAACCGCAGCGGACGTCACGAGAGCCACTGCGAAAGACCTCTTGACAGCTTGCATCCTGCATTGGGTAGGTAAGGGCTGGCCGGAAGAGAACAAAACTGAGACCTTTAAACCTTTTTGCACCCAACAGACTGAACTGTCAATCGAGAAGGGCTGTATATAGTGGGGTGACAGGGTGGTGATACCACACAGACTCCAGGAGGATGTTTTGTGCATGTTGCACGAGGGGCACCCGGGCATAGTTAAAATGAAAGCCCTGGCCAGAAGTTATGTCTGGTGGCCAGGGCTGGACAAGGACATTGAACATTGGGTGACAACATGTCATGACTGTCAAAAATTGAGGCCAATACCCTACAGGCACCGGTTAGGTAATGGGAAACTCACTGGGGTCCATGGTCTAGACTACATATTGACTTTGCAGGGCCAACGAAAGGAAACACCTTTTTAATAGTTGTGGATGCCTACTCAAACTGGCTAGAAGTCATACCCATGATTTCTACAATCACCGAGGCAGTGATGAAACAATTAGACAAACTTTTCACCATGCATGGATTCCTGATGTATTGTTATCGGACAATGGGCCCCAGTTTACCACGTTGGCATTTGAGCAGTACTTAGCTGCCCAGGGCATCTGACATGCTTTAACCGCGCCGGCCCATCCAGCTGCGAATGGCAGGGCTGAATGCATGGTTCGGTACACAAAGGAAGGCCTGGATAAAATGGACAAGGGGGACGTGCAAGAAAAGCTAAACCGATTATTAACCTTACAGCACATTACCCCTAGCAGCACTACCAACAAAAGCCCAGCAAAAACTCCTAATGGGTAGGAACTTGCGCTTCTACCTCAACAGACTGCACCCCACTTATACCTGGGATAAACCACCTGACTCCTCCAGCAAATACCGCGCATTTGAAATAGGTGACCTAGTCTATGCCAAAAACCTTACCAGGGACCCGTTATGGCTTCCAGCCATGATCACCCAGATCACAGACCCCCCGGTCTTACCGACTACTCCTAGATGATGGAAGAGAATGGAAGCGGCACATCGACCAGCTTCGTTCTCACATCCTCAAACACAATAACACACCAGTGCCTAAAATAAATACTGACCAAAAAACAACCGAGGAGGGGATGGAAATTCAAAATAATAAAAAAGGGAGAGACGAACCTCCCATAACAAGGCAACAAACACTACACAAAGAGTCTCAAATAAAACAAAAATAACACTCACGATTAGAGAAGAGAAGTCCGGGAGCAGGAGAACGCAGCGAGGCCTTCTTGGAAGGAGACAGCCAGGCCAGCTCGACCAATCCGGACAAACCAGGAGGGAGCGGCGGAGCCATCTCAACCGGCCTGAGAGACTCAGGTGAGAGCGGCAAGGCTGACTCACCCTTCCAGGAGGTTCCATGTAGAAAGCACAGAGAAACAGCGATCCCATCCGAACCGCTTGAAGACCACGCTGAGACTGAGCTGCGCAGGTCAACCAGGACTCAAAAAAGCCCCACCTACCTGTGTGATTACGTGACGCATGTTGGACTGAACCAAAGGGGGAGGGGTGTTGTGTATGGAACTTGGTAGGCTCCAAGTTCCCCATTCTGATTGGCTGAAAAGTGGTGTCATTGGCCACAAGCCGTGGGCAAGCCGCTATAAAAAGGGCTGCCGCGGCTTGGGTCATTGTTCCATTACCATTGCTTTACTGTTCTAAATAAAAGAGTTGTTGTTGGAACCCGGTCTCATACAACTTATTTCCAGACGGAACATTAGTAAAATGCTTAAATTAGATAATAAATAATGCAAATAAAGGACCCATCAGATTTTTGATAGCTTGGTGCCATCATGGCTGTGCCATCCTTGCATCTAGGATTCTCTCTGATACGACTTGCATGAAAAAGCTTAAGAATTTTAATTTGATTTAATTTAAAAATTTAAAAATAATTTTAATTTGAAAATTTCAAGAAATATTGCTGCAATATGGATTTTAAAAATAGTTTTAGTGGTAAAAGTAGCTATCTTTGTATCTCGAGTGACTTATGATGTAGGCTATCCTATTGCCTAAGATGCTAGCAATGGAAATCAAATTATCAATGGAGTTCTGAATTTTCTTGAAATGTTACATGTATTTGTGTCATGCCGTTGAATACAGATGGGGTAAAAGCTATGAAACAGCAACTTAAGGAGGTTACCTCTGTGTATCAAAAATAAGCAAACTTGTACCAAAACCCATGCCATACTAGAATCAGCTGGCTATCCTGTTAGAGCTGAGAGGTATTGTCCTAGTATATATAGCTGGTAGCAGGACACTTGTAAAGCCTTCACCAGATGTGGCATTAAATCTCATCTCTCCAGACATTGCTTGATATTGAGAAATGTATAAATAGATACCTACTGGATATGAATAGGATGCCAATACATGCTGGATTGTCTTTGTAACAGCTGGCATTCAGTGTTGACTTTTGTATTGAGAAATACTGTATACTGTATATATGACCTGCAAGATAGTTTGCAGCACAAGTTTTTATGAAATGGAATGGAATATTCTTTATTTTTTATTGGCCAAGTGTGATTGGACACACAAGGGATTTGTCTCTGGTGCATAAGCTCTCAATGTATATACAAGCAACAAAATGATATGTCATAGATCATAATTGTTATTAACCATAATAAGGTGCAATCATAAATCATAAGATATAAATAAGTGATAAATCATAATATACCAATAGAAGAAGGTAGTAGGAAAGATGAGAAACATATTTATCAGAAACATATTACTAGGGAGAGAAGAGGAAAGATATATGGCACCAAAGGATCCTGGTACTATTATAGTAAGGAATATAGTGGATGACAAGGGATGTTTCTTGGACATCTATGTAGGAGTATCTGTTCATTTCTTGATATTACAGTGTTTTGGAATTTCTGTCTCTCTTAATTTTTTTCTTCTTCTACCATGCTAATAAATTGCTTTTCAGTTCATCCAGTCATCCAGACAGCTATGATGGCACCATTTAATAACAACTGCTCATCAATAGCTACCATAGCCAAACTCACACTATTGAATAGCAGGCATTTGGTTGTCTTAAAGTGTGAGGGCATTATTTATACTCATGTCTTGAGTTGGACTGTATATGATTATTGCTTTTTTTATACTTCATTATATCTGTGAGAACTACCTGCATGTATTGATAGAGTATGCTTCTAGTATGTCCATCTGAAACTGCCAGAGGAAATGCCATCCTGGTGGATGAGGATGAGGTAAATTCTTGAAATGGCCAAGATAATATAATCAGGGAGCACCATTCATGTGCCTGGCATAGATTACAAAGATGAATGTGTGGGCTCTGTTTATGGAGACTGGCCAATTTGGGCTGCACGTCCTGGATGCCAGGGATTTGCCCTAACTGTATTCTTCTTGTATTTTCCCCAGACATTCCATTCTGAATTCACAACATGTTAAACTGTCCATCCCAGGAATGGCTCATCATTTCTTAGGAGTAAAAGTAAAACTTTGTGAACAGGAAATGGATTCCAGTTCTAGATGTGTTTCTGCCTTGAAATGGGCCTATAACAAGATTTAGAAAATAAATAACCATTATATGTTTATGCATATTTGAATCCCCATTCCTCCATACTTTCATATTTGAAATACTTTTTTTTTAAAAAAGCAACAGTTCCTGCCCACAACCCCTTTTCCCCACAGCAGACTTTGTAAGCTTTGCTAGCCTCAATCAAGTAAAACCTCTTTGCTTTCAATCCCTCTCAGTAGTTTCCTCTCCCACACCATTCAAAGGAGAGGTTACTTCCCTTTGCCCATCTCTGCAACAAAAACAATAGCTACCATGAAGTTCAAATACTACGTATTTCAAACACGTTGTCTGAATGTTTTATAGAGTCCATGCAAAATACATGAATGAATACATGAGAATGAAATGTTTGTATAGATCTCTTCCTAAATGGTAAACCATTCAGTTATGTGATCCTCCCCTGATATTTGAAGTAGCCATACAAAGAAGTAGCTTCCAATTTTCTTTACAGCAGTTGTAAGTGCAACAGTGGTGGGATTCAATTTTTTTACTACTGGTTCTGTGGGCATGGCTAGGTGGGTGTGGCCACGTGGCCATGTGACTGGGTGGGCGTGGCAATGTGGTCATGTGACTGGGAAGGTCAAAAGTCTGTTTTTCTTTTTTTCTTTTGCAGCAACCTCCCTGTGCCCCATTTTTGGCCTACTGGGCCTCAGGGAAGCCTCCTGGGCACTAAAAAAAAAAAGCAGTTGGAAGCCTTCTGGGCTAAGTACAACAGCAAGAGGAGAGAATCAGCTGTGTCGTGTGATTTGGATTAGCTACAAAGCAAGAAATGCAATGATTTCCTGCTGTATAGCTAATCTAAACCACGTGGCACAGCTGATTGTCACCCAGCTGATTGTCAGAAATACCAATTCGGCTGAACCAGTAGCATTTTTTTTACTACGGTTTGCCTGAACTGGTCTGGGTCAAAAAAGACCTCAGAAGTCGGGTCTTCAAGGTCTATTGGTCTTCAAGGCAGAAGACATCATCCTTAAAATATATTGACTGCATCTCAAACCCAGCTAATTGCACATTGTCAGGAAACTAAAGAAGTCTTGAAGGTCAGGTGTTCAAGCCATGGGTGGCATTTTTATTCCCGGTTCGTGTGAATCAAGCCAAACCGGCAGCATTTCACCTCTGAAGTACAATAATAAGTTTATCTCTTACTTTACAGTTACCACATACCCCTCTTCTTCTCATAGTTTATTCTGTCTAATCATCAAAACCAGGAATTACAAGTGATAATTTTTCCTGTTTCACATGAAAATTCTATAAAGTTCCCAGTTAGCAATAAATGTAGACATTGTCTTTTCTCTGGTCAAATAAGTCAATTTAGCCATCTCAGCAAGTTCCGCCAACCATTTCTCCATTATGGGTAGTGCTGAATATTTCCATCTTTCTGCATACAATAACCTTGTTGCAGTTATCATATACAAAATCAAACTTCTATGATATTTTTTCCTACTATTTGTCCATCAAGTCTCACAAGAAAAACCTCTGGTTTCAATTGTGTCTCTGAAGGTTCTTGAGAACCAAACCATAAAAGAATTTATAGAATAGCTGCAGCTGCAATTCAAACTAGCATGCTGAAATGCAGCTGCAAATCTTTGGATGCCATTAACTTGTTGATTAAATGTCTAATTAACTTTCTTGGCTAATGAGTTTGTATAAAGAGACTGTGAGAATTCTGCTTTGCAAAGAGTTACTTCTTGTGCAGGGATTAATGACTGTGTGACAGTGGTCTGGGTCAAAGAAGACCTCAGAAGTAGGGAGCGCTATTGGTCTTCAAGGCAGAAGATATCATCCTTAAAATGTATTGACCGCATCTCAAACCCAGCTAACTATACATTGTCAGGGAACTAAAGAAGTCTTGAAGATCAGGTGTTCAAGCCATGGGTGGCAGAACTCACTCTATAGAGCATCTTAGCCACTCATTACATATATGGAACTAAGGCATTTATTATATTCGATAGACATTTCATTGCAGGGTGTCATTCAGAGATTATCTCAGACTGCCCATGGATAATTAAGAGTTTGGGTTTTTTACAGTAATGCTACTAAAAATTACACCAATAAAAATTAATACAAACTAAAACTGATCTTTTGCACTAGTCTTAATGAAAAAAAGCTGTAGACCAACCTTCCAAAAACATCTGTCTGTAAAAGACAGACTCGAAATAAAAATGAAAATAAGTAAGAAAATGGTAAGAGAATACCTATCTGATCTTGATGAATATAAATCACTGGGACTTGACAGATTACAACCCAGAGTTCCAAAGGAGCTGGCAGATGTTATCTCAGAACTATTGTACCATATATTTCAAAAATCCTGAAGCACTGGGGAACTACTGGAGGATTGGAAAACAGATGATGTGGTTCCCATCTTCAAAAAAGGGAAAAACAAAACAAAACAGACCTAGGAAGCTATAGACCAATCAGCCTAATATCAATACCTGGGAAGATAGTGGAAAAGATAATTAAAAAAAAAGATATGTGAACATCTATAAACAAAGTTATAATAAGAAGACAGCATTGGTTTGTAAAAAACAGATCATACCTAATGAACCATTATTTGACAAAATGACTAAATTAGACCAGTGAAATACTGTGGACATAGTACACTTAGACTTCAGTATGTCATTTGACAAAGTAGACCAAAAGTAGGCTTCTTGGTAAGCTGGAAAAATATGAGATAGACAACATCACTTCCAGATGGATTTGTAACTTGATGACAAACTATACTCAGTGAATAGTCCTTAATGGTACTACATCTACATGGAGGGAAATAAACAGTGGGGTACCATAAGGTTCTGTCTTAGGCCCTGTAATCTTCAATATCTTAAGCCCCTGTCACACTGCACCAACGGATGGAAAGAGGATGTAAAACACAGAAAAACACTTACCATCCGTTGGTTAACGCGATGCTTCCGTTCTGTACTCACTGCCTCCATTTTGCTTCCTCTCTATCCGTCCAGCATCCATCTATTGACATTTAATCCGCTCAAAAAGTTTTGAGCTGCTCAAAACTTTTGAGCGGAAAATGTATCAAACACGTCCATTCTGCATCCGCTAGGCATACGGGGGACAACCGTTCTGCATCCGTTACACATCCGCTATATCCGCAAGGCATCCGCTGCACACTTGTGCAACTCAAATCCACTCCAGAGGAAAGCGGACACAGGGAGAAAGCGGAACGGACGCGGAATGGACACGCAGCATTAGTAGCACAGACGGAGAAAGGATGAAAGTGGATGCAGCATGCATAGAAAGCATTTAAAATGGAAAAAACGTTCGCAGAGGGGACCTATCTCGGATATTAAGGATGTCTAGAGGATGCCTAGAGGATGCAAAGGGACACATAGTGGAAAACCTATATTGCCTATAAAAAGGGGGAGCAACTCACCTGGATCTCACTTTCAGACCAGCAGACCAGCTGTGCAGACCTCTGCAGACTTCATCTGCCTCTTGCTCTTCCACAACATCCAGTCATCTCCACCATGGATTGTAACAAACTCCTTTTGGTAGCCACCATCGTTCTGCAACAGTGCGAAGCCATCTATAGGATCTGTGAACTGTACTATGGGAAGAAAAGGAGGCGGCCAAGAAGCGTCTGGGTCCGAAGATGGATTGGGAGAAGAGCAGAGTACGGACTGTAAAACAAGCTGATGGTGGAGCTCAGGAACGAAGACACTCATGCATTCCAGAACTTCATGAGGATGCCTCCAGCCATGTTTGACGAAGTTGTGCAGCAGCTGACACCCAGGTTGAACAAGCAGAGCACCAAATTCCGGCCCAGCCTAGAACCTGGGCTCAAGGTGGCACTGACACTGTGCCACCTGGCCTCAGGGACCACCTACAGGAGCATGCAGTACGGCTGGAGGGTGCCACACAACACCATCAGCATTGTGGTCAGAGAAGTGGTGCAGGACATCATCGAAGAATACCTGGAGGAGCTCCTCCAGTGCCCCTCCACTGAAGAAGGATGGAAGAAAGTTGCAGAGCAGTGGTATCAGAGGTGGAACTTCCCACACACCGTTGGAGCCATAGATGGCAAGCATGTGGCCTGCAAAGCACCAGCCAAGTCGGGGTCCACTTATTTCAACTACAAGGGCTTCTTCAGCATCGTCCTCTTTGCCATGGTCGATCCTGACTACAAGTTCATGTACATCGATGCTTCAGGCAACGGCTCATCTTCAGATGCCCAGGTATACAACGCCAGTCACCTCAAGGAGGAGCTGGAACGCAACCTCATCATGGGCTTCCCAGATCCAGACCCCCTGCCCAACGACACACAAGATGTGCCCTACTTCATCGTGGGGGATGACGCCTTCTCCCACAGAACCTACCTCATGAAGCCCTATACCTCCAGATACCTCACCCGTGAAGAGAGGATCTTCAACTACAGGCTGTCCAGGGCAAGGCGGGTGGTGGAGAACGCCTTTGGCATCCTGGCCAACAGGTTCCAGGTACTTCTCACCACCATGCAGCATCACCCACAGACCATGAGGAGGATCGTGGAAGCTTGCTGCATCCTGCAAAATCTCATGCGCACCCGCTACCCAGTCTTGCAGAACAGGCTCGTGGACCTCCAACAAGGCAATGGGGAAATGGAGCCTGGGGAATGGAGGCAAGGGCAAAACCTGATAGACACTGAGGATGTGCAAGGCCCCAATAGAGCCTCACATGAAGGGAAGAAGCAGTGCAACCTCCTGAAACACTGGTGCAACTCCCCAGCTGGAGCAGTGGAAAGGCAAGACAGGATGATAGATGATTAATGGATGCTTCCTTCAGCCTGTCTCATCACACTGATGAGGTTGGGCCATGTATGTTGAATGGCCCTACAATGATCAGGGCATTTAATAAAGAGTTGTGTTTATGTTGACATGTGTGGATGATTATTACATTATTATTGATAATAAAGGGCCATAGGTGTGGCACCTGGGAGGGTGGACCATACAGTCCCACTATGCTTGCACTGGAGGTTTATCTATCCCAGAGCTATGACCCATCCCAAAGGTATTCCTGCCCATCCTACAGGTATCCCTGCCCATCCCACAGCTATCCTAACCCATCCCACAAGCATGCAAAGGCTAAAACCATTTCTAAAAGTTTCCACCAAGACTTTATTAAAAAAAACAAATGAAGCAAGTGTGTGAAGCAAAGATAAACTTTATTGAACAACAAGCTGTAAAAGAAAAATGACCCAAGTCAAGTGTCCAAATAAAGTCTACAGGTAGCCACCCAGTCTCTGGCACTCTTCTTGGTCACTCGGAGGTGTGCCCAGTCTCAGGGGTTAAGGGTCCAGGTGCTGTGGAGGTCGCTGGTGCTGGAGTGCTGATCTGAATCATCATTGGGGTGCCTGGCCCTGAGAGGACAACAGGTGACGGTGTGTTGAGGAAGCTCTCAGACAGCTGGCTCAGCCCCGTGATGTTGAGAGCTCCTTCCTCCATGCCATGGGGTGTCAGCCCCAGTACCGAGGACAGATGTACTGAGGCCGGGCTTGGCTGTGTGGTGGAAGAAGGAGCAGTGTAGTGGGGCTGTCTGGTCTGCAGCTGGGTGAGGACTGTCGTGGGTGGCATCTGTGGTGTGGATGGCATCGGTGGAACTGGTGCAATGGTGTTGTTCAATGACTCTGTGCCTGGTCTGGGAAGGGCTGCTGCCTGTGCTGCTGGACCTCCTGGTAGCCGTAGCCCTGGTAGGTGAGGGCCTGTGGAAAGCCTTGGAATGGGAGGGACATCACCTGGGGTGGAGAAGCAGACCTGGACTGGGTGGGAGCAGGTTCCTCTGGGTCTGGAGAGCTGTGAAGCAGCTCGGTGATCCGGTCCTTCACCACCTGGTACTGGAGTTCTGCCATGTCCGTGAGGGTCTGGTTGAAATAGGTGAGGAAGGGCTTGAGGTTGGAGGATGAGGAGTCAGTGTGGACCAGCTGAGAGAGGAAATCTATGCTGGTCTGGATGGTGTCCCTGATCTCCAGCAGGACAGTGTGGCTCTGCCCCTCCTGTCTGGCTCTCTGCCTTTCTGTGGAGGTGGAGATGTGGGTGGATGCAGGTAGGGCTGTGGTGGATGTGCCTTCTCCTTTCTCCCACTGCACCAGGGAGTCCTCCACGCACTCCACCACGGTTAAAACAGCTGTCCTCGGGTTCTCTGCTGTGGCACGCTCCACAGAAACCTGCCTGGAGACAGGAACTGACTCTCAGCCGGAAGAGGACTGGCTCTCAGCAGGCTGCCGGAGAGAGAGGGTCGTGAGAGGGGCTGCTGTTACTCCTTGGTGGCGGATCTCACCCTCCAGGAAGCTGCACCTGGCCATGACAAAGGTCTCTCTGTCCGTCAGCTTAACTATGGCCTGGCCAGATTTCTTGAGGTGTAGCTTCCTGTACCAGGTGTGCATATGTTTCCACCAGCCGAGGAGCACATCCGATGTGTAGCCAAGACTCTCTGCTTCTCTCTCCAAGCAGCATGCTTCCGCTTGGTGTCCCTGTAGAACTGGTGTCCCTTCCACCACAGATAGTCATTCTCTCTCAGCCACTCCAGCACCTCATCCTCGTGTTCCTCCTCAATGGAGTATTGCCTCCTCTCCCGTTCCCGCATATGCCTCTTCCTCCCTTTGGCAGGACCAGATGGGCCCTCGTCAGAGGGGCTTCCAGGTTGTAGGGGCTGCTCCTCCACACCACCACCACCAGCAGCACCAGCAGGATCATCATCATCAGCAGCAGCAGCAGCACCAGCAGGATCATCATCATCATCAGCAGCAGCAGCAGCACCAGCCGGATCATCAGCAGCAGCAGCAGCAGCAGCAGCACCAGCAGGACCAGGATCAGCAGCAGCAGAGTAAGCACCATCAGTGCCAGCAGCACCAGGAGCACGAGCAGGACCAGCAGGACGAGTAGGACCAGCAGGACGAGTAGGACCAGCAGGA
>BLBF01000003.1:73153806-73164659 GCA_015471245.1 Laticauda colubrina
GACCAGCAGGACGAGTAGGACCAGCAGGACGAGTAGGACCAGCAGGATGAGCAAGACCAGGAGCATGAGCAGGACCAGCAGGACCAGCAGGACGAGGAGCAACCTCAGCAGAGCAAGCATGAGCAGAAGCACCACTGCCAGAAGCAGCATCAGCAGCTCCTCCAGAAGCAGAAGCAGCAGAAGCCTCAGCCGCAGAAGAGCGAGCCTGTGCTACAGAAGCCCCAGCAGAAGCAGAATGAGGGCCAGGGGGCGGGAGGATGGTCCTGTCCGTCTTGCCAGGGCTGGCAGCAGATGGCTGAGGCTTTCCCCATGGTTCTGGGGTTGCTGGCTGGCAGGAAGGCAGGCAGCAAGGCTGGCAGGAAGGCTGGCAGGAAGGCTGCAGGAAGGCTGGCAGGAAGGCTTGCAGGCAGGCAAGCACCAAGGTTGGCAGGCAGGCAGGCACCAAGGCTGGCAGACAGCAAGGCTGGCAGGGAGGCTGGAAGGCAGGCAGACAGCAAGGCTGGCAGCAAGGCTGGCAGGCAGGCATGCAGGCAGGGCAGGCTGGCAAGCACCAGATGTGTCTGGATGCAGGTCTTTCCTCAGAATGGTGACCTGCTTGGGAGCTGCTTCCCTTTATATCCACGGGGCTGATGCAATACATCCCCCCGCATGCACAATTAACGCTAGGCATCCGCTAGACTTCCGCTGTGCATCCGCTAGGCTTCTGCTCTGCATCTGCTTCATCCGCTATGCATCCGCTGTGCATCCGCTTCATCCTCTCGGCGTCCACTCTGCATCCGCTTTATCTGTTCCGCGTCCACTTTGCTGAGGTCCCCCGGAAGCCTAGCGGATGTGCCATCCGCTCCCATCCGCTTCCATCCGCTAGGCTTCCGTTCCACATCCGCTTTCCATCCACTCTGCGTCCTCCCCTCATCCGTTCCTTTCCGTGTTATCTGCTCTGTTTATGCAAATTTTTGCCCCTTTTAAGAGCGGATAACAACGGATGGAACATTTTTCTCGTATGCTGTGTCCTTTTTTACAAATGTTTTGCATCCGTTGGGCAGTGTGACAGGGCCTTTAATAGATATTAATACTTAGTTCAGGGAATAGAAGGGGAACTCATTAAATTTTTAATGAAACTAAGTTGGTAGGAACAGGCAACACCCCAGAAGACAAGCTCAGGATCCAGAAAGATTTTGACAAGCTTGAACAATCCAACAACATGAAAGTTAATGTGGAAAAAAGTAAGGCTTTACATCTAGGCAGGAAAAACCAAATGTACAAGTACAGATTAGGTGAAGCCTGACTCAAAAATAGTAACTGTGAGAGGGACCTTGAATTGACCTAGTGGATGATCACTTAAACATGAGCTAGCAGTGTGCAGCAGCAGCCAGAACAGTTAATACAATCCTGGGTTCTATAAACAGAGGCATAGTATCAAAATCATATGAAGTACCACATTACAAAAAAGATAATGAGACTTTGGGAAACATGCAAAGAAGAACAACTAAAACAATTAAAGTCTAGAGACAAAAACTTATGAAGAATGGTTGCAGGAATTTGGTATGGTTAGTCTGGAGAAAAGAAGGACTGGGGGAGACATGATAACAGTATTCCATATTCGAGGAGGCTGCTACAAAGAAGAGGGGTAATTTATTTTCCAAAACATCAAAAGGCAGGACAAGAAATAATGGATGGAAACTAATCAAGGAGAGAAGCAACTTGGAATTAAGGAGAAACTTCCTAACAGTGAGGACAATTAATCTGTGGAACACTTCACCTTCACAAGTTGTAGGTATTTCATCTCTGGAGGTTTTTAAGAATAGACTGGATAGCCACTTGTGTGAAATGGTATAGGTTTCCTGCTTGAATAGGGAGTTGGACTAGAATACCTCCAAGGTCCCTTATGTCACTATTCTGATTGATTAAAAAAGAGAAAAAAAGAGAAAGAAAAATGAAAAACTGTAAGAATATAGTAAAGAAAAAGAAAAGAAGTATATAAAGAAATAGCTCCCCTTTCATCATAACTGTAAATAATTTTGATAATATATCCTCTCTTATAACAAAAAACAATTCCTTTCTCTTAAATCCCATATTTTGTCTATAAACAAATCCTTAAAGCTTCATCATTTCAGTCCTGATGTCAGCAAAAGTCAATTAAAGGTTAACAGATATAGCATATCTCTTTTAACCTTGATCAAATGAACCAATTTTATATTCAATTCCATTTATTTTTAACAAGCTTCTTGATATAGGCCCTTCAAATAATGTACTAGAACTTGATTTTTTTTCTTTTTCTTTTTTGGTCTCTTCTCACAAAATTCTTCAAAGTTTTAACAAGCTTCCTTAGTAAATCCAATATCAATCAGTCAGTCAAATATTTATTCCAGTCATAGACCAGTACAAAAAACCCAATATAGCAAAATTATATAATATAACAAAAGAGATTACTCTCTTGCTTTGTTATTTGGTTATCTCTTCCAAGAAAGAAATAAAGGTGAAGATGACTTCACAAAGAGTGGAGCAAATTATTACAGTAGAATAAAGAACCAACAAATAGACTGGTTCTTCTACAATTCGTTTCTGGAATTGAAAGGAGAGTAGTTGAGATCATACACAAGTGCACTAAATAGTTGTTCTTCACAAGGAGACTGCAAGACTGCAGTTGATGCCTTTGAAAGGATGCTGGATTTACATGCTACCTTTTTCTAATCACATCCAGAAATTATTTATTACATGTAACTATTTTTCAGCTATTAGAAAACTTTGGATTTAGAAATTTTATAGCACCAGGTGAATTTTCTTCAATCCTTAGCAAAAGGAGTAGAAGTTTTAAGTAGAAATTTTAAGACTTTTTTTTTACATAAAGCAAAAGGATGATGAAAACATTGATCTGGAAAGTTACAATGGACTAAGGGTCCAGATAAATTTGAAATAAGATTTTGGAATTAAATATAAAGAATCCTTTCTGTAGGAAAATACCTTTGCTTTAAGGTTTTTTTTTTTAATTATAAGATGTAAAATTGGATACTACAGTGAACTAAAAGGATTTAAATATTACAATTATAGGATAAGAACACTTAAACTCATTTTATGATTACAGAATGAGGCAAAATATTTTAACATTAGACATATTGAAGGATATTTTTGAACAATGGACACAGAAGTTAATTTCAAGAGTGTCTTCTTCCATGGATAGACTGTGAGTAAAATGTTATGGAAGAGGAACAAGTTCTACTTGACAAGATCAAGTCTGACTTGAAAGAGATTTAAAAATGACAGGCTGCAAGAATGACATGACAAAAGATGTTACTCTGGACATAGAAAATAAATAGGCTGGAGAATTAAGATTTTGTTGAATGTGAGTGAATATGTAAGGAAAAAGGTGTGCCAATTAGTCCCAACAGTTTGCAGGGAGATTTTCCTGTCCAATGTTCCTTATTAGGAAATGAGTCACTATGAACAGTTCTGCCAGATGACAACTCTCCAATACACTGAGATTTCTTAAATGTCTTAAAAGACATCATGAATGATAATATAGTTTTCCCCAAATTTGCATGCTAAAATATGTAAGACTACACTTGGACAAAGTTATTTGCAAAAAAATTGAAAATTGCCATTATTCATATGCATTCGCATAAAAGGGAATAACCTTCCTTAGAATCACAATAAGAGATGAAAATCAGAGAGCAGTCCCTTATATCTTTGTTTAGTCAATTTTTCTACATTTGTTCAGCTTTCCTCACAGAAAGATGTTCCAAATGTTTGATTATTTCATTTGTCTTTCTTTAATTCTTTGCTTCAGGAGACATGTTAAGAGTTTGTTTTTCTTTGGAAAAGAATTCAATGGAACTCAGGGTTGAACAGTAGAATGCACTGATGATGTTACCTAGTTGGGTAATGAAATGTCTGCAAGCAAACAACCAAGCTCAGAATGTACCAAGGAATCCCCTGGCTTCATTTACAGCCAGAATGGGGAGCTTCAATGTATAATATTTAATATATCATATACTACAAATCCCCAGAGTGCAGCTTGACCAATACTTCCCAACTTCCCACTAAAATTGGCTTCCCAATTTCAATAATTTCAGCTGAAAAGTTGAAACTCACTTTCAAACTACAAAACTGTTCCAGAATTATTCACCATCTTGTATCTTTAGCAACTTCCAGGTATGAGAATGCAACTTCCTTAAATGGATAAGGAATTTGAAAGAGCAGTGCTTAAGGACCTGTCACACTGCCCAACGGATGCAAAACTTTAGTAAAAAGGATACAACGGACGAGAAAAATGTTCATCCGTTGTTATCCACTCTCAAAAGGGGCAAAAATTGGCATAACCAGAGCGGATAATACGGAAAGGAACGGACGCGGATGGAAAGCGGATGCGGAACGGAAGCCCAGCGGATAGAAGTGGATGGGAGCGGATGGGAGCAGATGGCACATCCGCAGGGCTTCCGGAGGGCCTCAGCAAAGTGGACGTGGAACGGATACAGCGGATGCATAGCGGATGAAGTGGAGCCAGAGCGGAAGCCTAGCGGATGCACAGCAGATGAAGCGGATGCACAGCGGAAGCCTAGCGGATGCACAGCGGAAGCCGAACGGATGCCGAGCGTTAATTGTGCATGCGGGGGGGGGATGCATTGTTTAAGCCCCGCGGATATAAAGGGAAGCAGCTCCCAAGCAGGTCACCATTTGGAGGAAAGACCTGCTGCCAGATACATCGAGTCCTTGCCTGCCCTGCCTGCATGCCTGCCTGCAAGCCTTGCTGCAAGCCTTGCTGCCAGCCTTCCTGCCAGTCTGCCTCCAAGCCTGCATCCCAGCCTCCTGGCCAGCCTCCTGGCCAGCCTCCCTGCCAGCCTTGCTCTCTGCCTGCCTGCCAGCCTTGCTGCCAGCCTGCCTTCCAGCCTTGGTGCCTGCCTGCCTGCCAGCTTCCTGCCAGGCTTCCTGCCAGACTTCCTGCCAGCCTTGGTGCCTGCCTGCCTGCCAGGCTTCCTGCCAGCCTCTCTGCCAGCCTCCCTGCCAGCCAGCAACCCCACAACCATGGGGAAGAAGCGAAAGCCTCAGCAACCTGCTGCCATCCCTGGCAAGAGGGACAGGGCCACCCTCCCGCCCCCTATCCCTGATTCTGCTTCCGCTCGGGCTTCTGCTGCTTGGGCTCCCTCTTCTGGTGCTAGAGCTTCTGCTGGCGCTGCTCCTGGCGGTGGTGCTTCTGCTGGTGCTTACTCTGCTGAAGCTGCTCTTGGCGGTGGTGCTTCTGCTGGTGCTTACTCTGCTGAAGATGCTCCTCGTCCTGCTGGTCCTGCTGGTCCTGCTCGTGCTCCTGGATTTGCTCGTCCTGCTCATACTGCTCGTGCTCCTGGTCTTGCTCGTCCTGCTCGTCCTGCTGGACCTGCTCGTGCTCCTGGTCCTGCTCATGCTCCTGGTCTTGCTGGCACTGCTGGTGCTTACTCTTCTGCTGCTGAACCTGGTGCTGCTGCTGCTGCTGCTGATCCTGCTGGTGCTGCTGGTGCTTCTGCTGGTGGTGGTGGTGCTGGTGCTGGTGCTGCTGCTGATGATTATGATCCTGCTGGTGATGATGATGATGATGATGATGATGATGATCCTGCTGGTGCTGCTGCTGCTGGTGGTGTGGAGGAGCAGCCCCTACTACCTGGGAGCCTCTCTGATGAGGGTCCATCTGGTCCTGCCAAAGGGAGGAAGAGGCGTATGCAACAACGGGAGAGGAGGCAATACTCCATTGAGGAGGAACACGAGGATGAGGTGCTGGAGTGGCTGAGAGAGAATGACTATCTGTGGCAGAAGGGACACCGGCTGTACAGGGACACCAAGCGGAAGCATGCTGCTTGGAGAGAGAAGGTGGAGAGTATGGGCTACACTTCGGGGGTGCTTCTTGGCTGGTGGAAGCACATGCACACCTGGTACGGGAAGCTGCACCTCAAGAAATCTGGCCAGGCCGCGATCAAGCTGACGGACAGAGAGACCTACGTCATGGCCAAGTGCACCTTCCTGGAGGGTGAAATCTGCCACCGAGGAGCAGCCCCTTTGTCTACCCTCTCTCTCCGGCAGCCTGCTGAGAGCCAGTCCTCTTCCGACTGAGAGTCAGTTCTTGTCTCCAGGCAGGTTTCTGTGGAGCGTGCCACGGCGGACAACCCATGGACAGGTGTTGTAACCATGGTGGAGTGCGTGGAGGACTCCCTGGTGCGGTGGGAGAAAGGAGACGGCACGTCCACCACAGCCATACCCGCATCCACCCACATCTCCACCTCCACAGAAAGGCAGAGAGGCAGACAGCAGGAGGGGTAGAGCCACACTGTCCTGCTGGAGATCAGGGACACCATCCGGACCAGCATAGATCTCCTCTCTCAGCTGGTCCACACCGACTCCTCATCCTCCAACCACAAGCCCTTCCTCACCTATTTCAACCAGACCCTCACAGACATGGAGGAACCCCAGTACCAGGTGGTGAAGGACTGGATCACCAAGCTGCTTCACAACCCTCCAGATCCAGAGGAACCTGCTCCCACCCAGTCCAGGTCTGCTCCTCCACCCCAGGTGATGTCCCTTCCATTCCAAGGTTTTCCACAGGCCCTCACCTACCAGGGCTAGCAACACATGCAGCAGCCCTTCCCAGACCAGGCACAGAGTCATCGGATGACACCTTTGCCACCAGTTCCACTGATGCCACTGATTCCACCCACGACACTGATGCCACTGATGCCAACGATGCCTCCCATGACACTGATTCCACCGACGCCAACGATGCCACCCACGACACTGATGCCACCCACGACACTGATGCCACCAATGTCAGTCCTCACCCAGCTGCAGACCAGACAGCCCCACTACACTGCTCCTTGCTCCACCCCACAGCCAAGCCCGGCCTCAGTACATCTGTCCTCGGTACTGGGGCTGACACCCCATGGCATGGAGGAAGGAGCTCTCAACATCACGGGGCTGAGCCAGCTGTCCGAGAGCTTTCTCAACACACCGTCACCTGTTGTCCTCTCGGGGCCAGGCACCCCAGTGGGGCTTCAGACCAGCACTCCAGCACCAGCGACCTCCACAGCACCTGGAACCTTCACCCCTGAGACTGGGCACACCTCCGAGTGACCAAGAGGAGTGCCAGAGACTGGCTGGCTGGCTACCTGTGGACTTTATTTGGACACTTGACTTGGGTCATTTTTCTTTTACAGCTTGTTGTTCAATAAAGTTTATCTTTGCTTCACACACTTGCTTCATTTCTTTTTTTTAATAAAGTCTTGGTGGAAACTTTTAGAATTGGTTTAAGCCTTTGCATGCTTGTGGGATGGGTTAAGATAGCAGTGGGGTGGGCAAGGATACCTGTGGGATGGGTAATAGCTGTGGGATGGGCAGGGATACCTGTGGGATGGGCAGGGATACCTTTGGGATGGGTAATAGCTGTGGGATAGATAAACCTCCAGTGCAAGCATAGTGGGACTGTATGGTCCACCCTCCCAGGTGCAACACCTATGGCCCTTTATTATCAATAATAATGTAATAATCATCCACACATGTCAACATAAACACAACTCTTTATTAAATGCCCTGATCATTGTAGGGCCATTCAACATACATGGCCCAGTCTCATCAGTGTGATGAGACAGGCTGAAGGAAGCATCCATTAATCATCTATCATCCTGTTTTGCCACTCCACCGCTCCATCTGGGGAGTTGCACCAGTGTTTCAGGAGGTTGCGCTGCTTCTTCCCTTCACGTGAGGCTCTGTTGGGGCCTTACACATCCTCAGTGTCTATCAGGTTTTGCCCTTGCCTCCATTCCCCAGGCTCCATGTCCCCATTGCCTTGTTGGAGGTCCATGAGCCTGTTCTGCAAGACTGGGTAGCGGGTTCGCATGAGATTGTGCAGGATGCAGCAAGCTTCCACAATCCTCCTCACGGTCTGTGGGCGATGCTGCATGGTGGTGAGAAGTACCTGGAACCTGTTGGCCGGGATGCCAAAGGCGTTCTCCACCACCCGCCTTGCCCTGGACAGCCTGTAGTTGAAGATCCTCTCTTCACGGGTGAGGAGTCTGGAAGTGTATGGCTTCATGAGGTAGGTTCTGAGGGAGAAGGCGTCATCCCCCATGATGAAGTTGGGCACATCTTGTGTGTCGTTGGGCAGTGGGTCTGGATCTGGGAAGTCCACGATGAGGTTGCGTTCCAGCCCCTCCTTAAGGTCACTGGCGTTGTATAGCTGGGCGTCTGAAGATGAGCCGTTGCCTGAAGCATCGATGTACATGAACTTGTAGTCACCTTCGACCATGGCGAAGAGGATGATGCTGAAGAAGCCCTTTTAGTTGAAATAAGTGGACCCCGACTTGGCTGGCGCTTTGCAGGCCACATGCTTGCCATCTATGGCTCCAACAGTGTGGGGGAAGTTCCACCTCTGATACCACTGCTCTGCAACTTTCTTCCATCCTTCTTCAGTGGAGGGGCACTGGAGGAGCTCCTCCAGGTATTCTTCGATGATGGCTTGCACCACTTCTCTGACCACAATGCTGATGGTGTTGTGTGGCACCCTCCAGCCGTACTGCATGCTCCTGTACGTGGTCCCTGAGGCCAGGTGGTGCAGAGTGAGTGCCACCTTGAGCCCAGGTTCCAGGCTGGGCTGGAAGTTGGTGTTTGCCTTGGTCAACCTGGGTGTCAGCCGCTGCACAACTTCATCAAACATGGCTGGAGGCATCCTCTTGAAGTTCTGGAATGCATGAGTGTCTTCATTCTTGAGCTGCACCATCAGCTTGTTGTACAGTCCGTACTCTGCTCTTCTCCCGATCCATCTTCGGACCCAGACGCTTCTTGGCCGCCTCTTTTTCTTCCCGTAGTAGAGTTCAAAGAGCCTGTAGATGGTTTCACAGAAGGATGTTGCAGATGTTACAGAAGGATGGTGGCTGCCAAAAGGACTTTGTTACGATCCACGGTTTACATGACTGGATGCTGTGGAAGAGCAAGAGTCAGATGACGGCTGCAGAGGTCTGCACAGCTGGGCTGCTGGGCTGAAAGTGAGATCCAGATGAGTTGCTCCCCCTTTTTATAGGCAGTATAGGTTTTCCCCTAGGTGTCCCTTTGAATCCTCTAGGCATCCTCTAGACATCCTTAATATCCGAGATAGGTCCCCTCTGCGAACGTTTTTTCCGTTTTAAATGCTTTGTTTTTGTGCTGCATCCACTAGGCATCCGTTCTGCATCTGTTCTGCGTCCGTTCTGTTTCCTCCCTGTGTCTGAGCGGATGCGAGTTGCGCGGATGTGGAACGGATGCCTAGCAGATGCAGAACGGACACATTGGATACATTTTCCGCTCAAAAGTTTTGAGCAGTTCAAAACTTTCTGAGCGGATGAAACATCAATAAACGGATGCTGGACGGATAGAGAGGAAGCAAAACAGGCAGTGAGTACAGAACGGATACATCGTGTTAACCAACTATTTTCTAAGAAGCCTGCAACTATCCAGCACATTTTGTTTAACTGAACATACTTTGTGGTTAGGATACAGTAACAAAGACAACACAGCTTAATAATGCACTTAATATTTCTAATTATATTATAAAAGAGTAATTTAATATTTATTTCCTTCAGTTCTTTCAACTTCTTAACTCACTTTTTAATGGCTTCTTCAGTTCCATCCAAACAAAACTTTCTCTTTTCCATCCAACTTTGTCAGTTCCATCCAAACGAAACTTTCTCCACTTCCTCTGGACCTAATTACATGTACTTGTTTTGCAATTTGATCCTCATTTATTTGTAACCACTTCAACTTAATTCTTTCATATTAACCATCCTTTTTGTATTAACTCATATCCCTGCCTCTTATCTCTTCTTATTTTACCATGTACACTTCTTAAAGCAACCCAAATCCCACAATGTTCAGTTTGATTTTAGATTTTCCTGACACACTCATTTCTACCTTCTATATAATGAAATGTGCAAAATTTCCTTTTGCTCACCCTTGCCATTCATTTTTTTCACAAAAGATACATAAGATCCTTCTATTACCATTTGTATTCTTAAAATGTCTCCATCTATATTCCAAATTTTAGTAAACATCCTACCAAGGTTCACAGATTCATTTACTTGTTATAATCTTTATATTATTTATAACATGCAATCACCCACACCAATTTTCCAGTCAAACCCAGCTACCTTGAGCTTTGATACATTAATATTCAGATGTAGGCACTTTGTGGTTGCACACAGTCTATCTAACATTAACTGTGAATAATACATTAGACAACAATAGGGAATGATCAGCATATAAAAGTCTACATTTTCATGTTCCCAAGCAATAGATTTCTAATATAAGTACAAACATAATTTTTGAATTATCTATAAATACATTAAACAACAAAAGGGACATCACAACCTTGTCTTCTTGTTCAGTGTTGAACCATTCATTAAGCATTTCACATTCTCATCCATGTTTTATGTCTATAATAAAGTGTTCTTGCCATATTCAGCCGCCAAACGTTAGTTGCTTAGTTGTACAAAATGTCCCCTCATTTAAAATGTTATTTGACCCTACAGTGTCTCTAAATCAAACAAAATACAGTAAATTTTATATCCCACATGCATATATTTCTCAGCTGTTTACTGGTATAGGGTTTCCTTCCTGAGCAGGGTTTTGGACCAGTGGTGGGATTCAACTGTTTTTACTACCAGTTCTGTGGGTGTGGTTTGGTGGGCGTGGCAAGGAAAGGATACTGTAAAATCTCCAATCAGAGGTGGTATTTGCCGGTTCTCCAAACTACTCAAAATTTCCACTACCGGTTCTCCAGAACTTGTCAGAACTTGCTGAATACCACCTCTGGTTTGGACCTATTCTATTCTATTCTATTCTATTCTATTCTATTCTATTCTATTCTA
>BLBF01000003.1:73200633-73267167 GCA_015471245.1 Laticauda colubrina
ATGTATGTATGTATGTATGTATGTATGTATGTATGTATGTATGTATGTCTATTGCTTACAAGATAATAGGTATAAGTAAAAACATAGTTATGAATACATGGATACATATACGAAAAATAAAAAAAATAAAAGAAACAATAGGACAGGGACGGTAGGCACGTTGGTGCGCTTATGCTTATGCCACCTACAGGCCTCTTAGGAAAGGGGATTTGCCCCCCCCCCCCCCCCCCCCCGAGTTTTCCAACCCCCCCCCCCCCCCCCCCCCCCCCCCCAGTTTCTCTCTGAAGGGGTATTTTTCTCCCTGGCTGCGTTGCCCCCATATTTCCAAACAAGCATCCAGGGCTGGGATGGGGTGGAAGTTTGACATACTTGGAGGACGGAGCTGGAAGGGCGGGCGGGGCGGAGAGGTGGGGGTGTGTGTGTGTGTGACGGGATCCGAAGAAGAAACGTGGTGGGGAAGGGAAGCCACCGAGGGAGGGGTGAGGTAGCACGACCTGCCGCTCCTGGCCCAGACTTTCCGTCGGGACGGGGCGTTAAAAAAAAAAAAAAAAAGGGAAGCCCAGTCCCGCCGCCCAGGAGGGAGGAGGGGACTCGGCGGCGATGGAGCTGAACTTGGGCGCGAGTTTCGGGAGAAGTTTTTAGACTTTGGGCAAAAGGTCTGGCGCTGACAGCCCGCAAAACCGGGCGGGAATGCCGCCTCTCCCTTCCCCTTTCCTCTCTCCCTCGACGCCGCAAGCCTCTGCTCCGGAATCGAGCCGCCGCGACGAATCCCATCCCTGAGGCGTTTCCCGCGGGCGATTTTAACGAGCTCGGCCTTGAGCGAGGGGAGCCGCGCCGGCCGAAACGGGCGGCCGGCCGAGGTTTGCCCCATTGGCGGGAGATGCCGACAGCTTAAGCGCCTCTCGTCCAGTCTGAGGGGCTCGGTCCAGCATGGCCGTCTCTTCCTTGACCGGCTTCTCCCTGGTCAGCCTGCTGAGCTTCGGCTACTTATCCTGGGACTGGATGAAGCCCGATCTGGTGGCTGAGGTTTCGGGGGACCCGGCGGGGAAACCTCGCCTCCCGCCTGCTTTCTCCAGGCCTCCCCACATCTTTTTCATTCTGACCGACGACCAGGGCTATCACGACGTGGGCTACCACGGCTCGGACATCCAGACTCCGACGCTGGATAGGTTGGCTGCCGAAGGGGTTAAGCTGGAGAATTACTACATCCAGCCCATCTGCACGCCTTCCAGGAGTCAGCTTATCACGGGAAGGTAAGGAGGGGCAGAAGCGCCTCTTTCACGCCACTCGATCCACTCGGTCCACGGGGGTGGCTGGGTGGGGGGACACTGGACGGGAGAAGCGACTCCAAAGGGAAAAGAAAAGAAAAGAAAAGAAAAGCCTCAGGTGGGTTCTGGAGAGGAAGCCCGAAGGAAGCCCATGAACTTCGGCCATGGCCGTCCCGCCGGAGAAACTTGTATAAGTTACTTTCAAATCATCATCATCATAATCATGAAAAAAAAAGAGGGACAGGATGAATAAACCTAACCGAGAAAAGCGAAAGAAAGACAAAACCACGCTATTTTTAAAGAGAGAACGTGGCTGTTCAGGATTCAACATTAAAGTGTTAAAAGAGCGGAATATTTGCCGAGCCTTTTGGGAGGGCTAGATGGATTTGATTGTATTAGAACTTCAAAGCCGGGCTAAATTAATGTGCAGACAGTAGGGATGAGGCATAATGATGAATAATAATAATGAGTAAAAATGGTAAATGGATTTCACTGCGTCAGTTAAATCAGAAGGGTGTTGGTGCGCCAACAGTACTAACGAAGCACAGTGATGAGTAATATGAAACATTGGCTGTATTTCATAGGATTAGGCTTTTATAACATAAGAGTACTGGTGTACAGACAGTGTTACTCAATGGATGGGCATCACTTTTCAGTTCAGACAACTTTCCCTTCAGAGAGAAGCCAGTTTGTCTTGAGAAAAGTTACCTTACATTGTTTGCTCCTTATTTATATGGAAATAATATTACTGATCTCCCATACCAGGTTCCCATTAAGGTTATGTACGTGTTATTATGTTGTTGTGTCTTTTTTTTTTAATTGTAAAATCAATAAAATTTGTTTAAAAAAAAAAGATTCACGCCACATACCATTAAGACTTGTACATACAATTAAAATTTATATCTACAATTAAAATGCAGTTATAGAATGGATTATGATGAGGACAGAAACAGCAGCATTTGGAGAATCAACAGGATTTCATCAGCCTTTCAGATCATTACTCCTAACATTAATGCATGAAATTCATTTACTTTGTTAGCAATGAAGGCGATTTAACATCCCTTTTAAAGAAACAGTCTGGCTTGAGATTAACAATATCCATGATAATAACATTGGACTAGATAGGCCAATGAAAAGTTAGTCAAAACCTAAAGCAAAAGTTTTCTTTTGAGTTACTTTATTGGTCCAGTACTGGCAACATTGACCACAAGTCTATATATAGATTTCATGTAGGAGGTTTCCCCACTGTACCTCTAGATCCTGGGGATTCAAGCATCCTTGGCATATAAAATATAGGATGTATCATATAGGGGGAAGAAAGGGGGAAGAAAGACATCTTGCTTTCTAAAACTCAGAATAATCTATTTTTCCTTAGCAAACTGAAGCATATGAGACAGAGAGGATATCATGAAAATTTCTGCCCAAACATTGCATGAACTGTGCTTTTTGCTTTGCTGCTACAGTTATCCTACCAATAGTTCTACAGTCCAGTTCTACATATTCGTCAAACACCAAAATGAACATTTCTGGGTGGAAACTCTATTGCACAATTCTTTATGTTTTGACAGATTTTCAGTGGCTTGCTCTGCTGTCCATGAGCCAGAAATAAATAAAAAAAAACCCCTTGCCTTATTTTCATCATCCAAGCATCTGTCAGACATAAAACATGCTTAATTTCCCACAGCTACTCATTCCAAATCAACAGTGTATGTGGGTTGTGTGTGTGTTTGTGTGTGTGTTGGGATGGGATGGGGCAGGTGGAAAGATTCAGAGCCAACTGTAATTATTCCTGAGAAAAAGGGAAAAAAGTTTGGGGATTGGAGAATTATGGGATGATTAGTCTTTTCTCAGACTCACTGCGAAACATTTGACTTTTCCTAAGACACTTCTAGAAAGGTAGACATCTGCTTTGTGGCTAGCTAAACTATCTCCATTTACTTTTGTATCCAATTTCAGAGTGCCATTACCTACGTGCGTATCACAAGACATTCAATTTAACAATGAGGCAAAAAGCATGTGGATTTCTTCCATAAATATTTTGTACTGGAGGGAAAGTAATATATATTGAGTACCACTGTAGTTTATGTAAGACTCAGATTTTTATGCATTGGAGTTTAACTACCTGGTAACTGGAGGCCCTAACGCATGAATAAGGTGATACGCCTCCAGTGTATGAATGTTTATACCATAACAAATCTGGAAGTGTTTAAGGTGCTATATAACATCCTAACATTTTCCCACTATGGCACAAAATTAAATAAAATGACTTCCAAAATAAATATTACAGTGGATTTCAGGGACATAATTAAATCTGCAATCCTATACCGGATTGCAGACTTAATTATGTCCCTGAAATCCACATACCGGATTGCAGATTTAATTATGGGAATAAGCCTTTTGGGCTTCATTTCTGGGCAATTATGAATGTGATTACACTCGATAGGTTACACAGTCCAACTTTTTATAGAAAAAATAAGGCATTCCTTCCCTTGCAGAAAACTCTAGCGATTTTGCCCCAATTTGCCTCAGTTTTAAAAGGACTAAGTCCTTTGAAGTTGATAAATAAATGTTTTCGGAAAACAAAGCAAGTCTATATGAAACATTAATTCTTGCTGAATTGATCCCTTGTGGAAGGAGATCAAAAACAAATAGCTTAAGCCCATGTCACACTGAACCAAAGGATGCAAAGAGGATGTAAAACGGACAAAAAACCTTGCCATCCGTTGGTTAACGCGATTTATCCGTTCTGTACTCACTGCCTCTGTTTTGCTTCCTCTCTATCCGTCCAGCATCCGTTTATGGATGTTTCATCCGCTCCAAAAGTTTTGGGCTGCCTAAAACTTTTGCGCGGAATATGTATCCAGTTCGTCCGTTCTGCATCTGCTACGCATCCGCTACTCATCCGTTACGCATCCGCTACGCATCCGCTATATCCGCTAGGCATCCGCTGCGAATCCGCGGAACTCGCATCCGCCCGGACGCAGGGAGGAAGCGGAATGGACGCGGAACAGATGCAGAACGGATGCAGAACGGATGCAGCACGGAAACAAAGCATCTAAAGCGGAAAAAAGGTTCGCAGAGGGGATCTATCTCGGATATTAAGGATGTCTAGAGGATGCCTAGAGGATGCCTAGAGGATGCAAAGGGACACCTACACTGCCTATAAAAAGGGGGAGCAACTCGTCTGCATCTCACTTTCAGACCAGCAGCCCACCTGTGCAGACCTCTGCAGCCTTCATCTGACTCTTCCTCTTCCACAGCATCCAGTCATGTCTACTGTGGATCGTACCACAGTCCTTTTGGCAGCCACCATCCTTCTGCAACAGTACGAAGCCATCTACAGGCTCTGTGAACTCTACTATGGGAAGAAAAAGAGGTGGCCAAGAAGCATCTGGGTCCGAAAATGGATCGGGAGAAGAGCAGAGTATGGACTGTACAACAAGCTGATGGTGGAGCTCAGGAACGAAGACACTCGGGCATTCCAGAACTTCATGAGGATGCCTCCAGCCATGTTTGATGAAGTTGTGCAGCGGCTGACACCCAGGTTGACCAAGCAGAGCACCAGCTTCCGGCCCAGCCTGGCACCTGGGCTCAAGGTGGCACTCACTCTGCACCACCTGGCCTCAGGGACCACCTACAAAAGCATGCAGTATGGCTGGAGGGTGCCACACAACACCATCAGCATTGTGGTCAGAGAAGTGATGCAGGCCATCATCGAAGAATACAAGGAGGAGCTCCTCCAGTGCCCCTCCACTGAAGAAGGATGGAAGAAAGTTGCAGAGCAGTGGTATCAGAAGTGGAACTTCCCACACACCGTTGGAGCCATCGATGGCAAGCACGTGGCCTGCAAAGCTCCAGCCAAGTCGGGGTCCACTTATTTCAACTCCAAGGGCTTCTTCAGCATCATCCTCTTCGCCATGGTCGATGCTGACTACAAATTCATGTACATCGATGCTTCAGGCTACGGCTCATCTTCAGATGCCCAGGTATACAATGCCAGTCACCTCAAGGAGGGGCTGGAAGGCAACCTCATCGTGGGCTTCCCAGATCCAGACCCCCTGCCCAACGACATGCAAGATGTGCCCTACTTCATCGTGGGGGATGATGCCTTCTCCCTCAGAACCTACCTCATGAAGCCATACACTTCCAGACTCCTGACCCGTGAAGAGAGGATCTTCAACTACAGGCTGTCCAGGGCAAGGCGGGTGGTGGAGAACACCTTTGGCATCCTGGCCAACAGGTTCCAGATACTTCTCACCACCATGCAGCATTGCCCAGAGACCGTGAGGAGGATCGTGGAAGCTTGCTGCATCCTGCACAATCTCATGCGCACCCACTACCCAGTCTTGCAGAACAGGCCCGTGGACTGTCAACAAGGCAATGGGGACATGGAGCCTGGGGAATGGAGGCAAGGGCGAAACCTGATCGACACTGAGGATGTGCAAGGCCCCAACAGAGCCTCACGGGAAGGGAAGAAGCAGTGCAATCTCCTGAAACACTGGTGCAACTCCCCAGCTGGAGCGGTGGAGTGGCAAGACAGGATGGTAGATGCTTAATGGATGCTTCCTTCAGGCTGTCTCATCACACGGATGAGATTGGGCCATGTATGTTTGGTTGGCCTACAATGAACAGGGTGTTTAATAAAGAGTTGTGTTTGTGTTGACATGTGTGGTTGATTGATTACATTATTATTGATAATAAAGAGCCATAGGTGTGGCACCTGGGAGGGTGGACCATACAGTCCCACTATGCTTGCACTGGAGGTTTATCTATCCCACAGCTATTACCCATCCCAAAGGTATCCCTGCTCATTCCACAGGTATCCCTGCCCACCCCACTGCTATCTTAACCCATCCCACAAGCTTGCAAAGGCTTACGCCAATTCTAAAAGTTTCCACCAAGACTTTATTAAAAAAAAGCAATGAAGCAAGTGTGTGAATCAAAGATAAACTTTATTGAACAACAAGCTGTAAAGAAAAAAATGACCCAAGTCAAGTGTCCAAATAAAGTCCACAGGTAGCCAGCTAGCCGGTCTCTGGCACTCTTCTTGGTCACTTGGAGGTGTGCCCAGTCTCAGGGGTGAAGGGTCCAGGTGCTGTGGTGGTGGGTGGTGCTGGAGTGCCTGGCCTCGAGAGGACAATGGGTCGGTGTGTTGAGAAAGCTCTCAGACAGCTGGCTCAGCCCCGCGATGCTGAGAGGTCCTTCCTCCATGTCATGGGGTGTCAGCCCCAGTACTGATGACAGATGTACTGAGGCCGGGCTTGGCTGTGGGGTGGAGGAAGGAGTAGTGTAGTGGGGCTGTCTGCTCTGCAGCTGGGTGAGGACTGGTGTGGGTGGCATCGCTGTCGTGGGTGGCATCATTGGCGTGGGTGGCATTGCTGTCATCAGTGGCATCAGTGGAACAGGTGGCGACGGTGTCACCCGATGACTCTGTGCCTGGACTGGGAAGGGCTGCTGCCTGTGCTGCTGAACCTCCTGGTAGCCATAGCCCTGGTAGGTGAGGGCCTGTGGGAATGGGAGGGACATCACCTGGGGTGGAGGAGCAGGCCTGGACTGGGTGGGAGCAGGTTCCTCTGGGTCTGGAGGGTTGTGAAGCAGCTCGGTGATCCAGTCCTTCACCTGCTGGTACTGTGGATCCGCCATTTCCTTGAGGGTCTGGTTGACATAGGTGAGGAAGGGCTTGTGGTTGGAGGATGAGGAGTCGGTGTGGACCAGCTGAGAGAGGATATCTATGCTGGTGCGGGTGGTGTCCCTGATCTCCAGCAGGACATTGTGGCTCTGCCCCTCCAGCTGTCCGGCTCTCTGCCTTTCTGCGGAGGCGGAGCTGGGGTGGTGGTGGATGCGGCTAGGACTGTGGTGGACTCAATGTCTCCTTTCTCCCACCGCACCAGGGAGTCCTCTACGCACTCCACCACGCTTACCACACCTGTCCACGGGTTCTCCGCCGTGGCACGCTTCACAGAAACCTGCCTGGAGACAGGGACTGACTCTCGGCCGGAAGAGGACTGGGTGGCAGCAGGCTGCCGGAGAGAGAGGGTAGTGAGAGGGGCTGCTGGTGCTCCTCGGTGGCGGATCTCACCCTCCAGAAAGCTGCACCTGGCAGTCTTCTGGTAAGGTGTGCATATGTTTCCACCAGCCAAGGAGCACCTCCGAAGTGTAACCCATACTCTCTGCCCTCTCTCTCCAAGCAGCCTGCTTCCTTTTGGTGTCCCTGTACAGCCGGTGTCCCTTCCGCCACAGATAGTCGTTCTCTCTCAGCCACTCCAGCACCTCATCCTCGTGCATCTCCGCAATGGAGTATTGCCTCCTCTCCCGTTGTCGCATACGCCTCTTCCTTCCTTTGGCAGGACCAGATGGGCCCTCATCAGAGGGGCTCCCAGGTAGTAGGGGCTGCTCCTCCACACCACCAGCAGCAGCAGCACCAGCAGGATCATCATCATCATCATCATCATCATCATCATCATCATCATCATCATCATCCTCACCAGCAGGATCATAATCAGCATCATCATCCTCACCAGCAGGATCATAATCATCATCATCAGCAGCAGCAGCAGATACACCAGGACCAGGGTCAGCATCAGTAGAGTAAGCACCATCAGGGCCAGCAAGTCCAGGAGCACGAGCAGGACCAGGAGCATGAGCAGGACGAGCAAGTCCAGGAGCAGGAGCAGGTCGAGCAGGACCAGGAGCAGCTTCAACAGAGTAAGCACCAGCAGAAGCCCCAGCACCAGCAGAAGCACCACCGCCTGGAGCAGCTTCAGCAGAAGCCCCAGCACCAGCAGAGTCAGGGGCAGGGGGCGGGAGGTTGGCCCTGTCCCTCTTGCCAGGGATGATGGCAGGTTGCTGAGGCTTTCGCTTCCTCCCCATGGTTGTGGGGTTGCTGGCTGGCAGGGAGGCTGGCAGGCACCAAGGCTGGCAGGAAGGCTGGCAGAAAGCCTGGCAGGAAGGCTGGCAGGAAGGCAGGCAGGCAGGCAGGCACCAAGGCTGGCTGGAAGGCAGGCTGGCAGGAACTCGAAGTGTCCAGCAGCAGGTCTTTCCTCGGAATGCTGGCCACATGCGAGCTGCTTCCCTTTATATCCGGGGGGCTTATGTAATACTTCCCCCCCGCATGCGCAATTAACGCGGGACATCCGTTCCGCTTCCACTGTGCATCCGCTTTATCCGCTAGGCTTCCGCTGTGCATCCGCTTCATCTGTTCGGCGTCCGTTCTGCATCCGCTGTATCCGTTCCACGTCCGCTTTGCTGAGGCCCCCCGGAAGCCCTGCGGTTGCGCCATCCGCTCTCATCCGCTTCCATCCGCTGGGCTTCCGTTCCACTTCCGCTTTCCATCCGCCCTGCGTCCTCCCCGCGTCCGTGTTATCCGCTCCGGTTATGCAAATTTTTGCCCCTTTTGAGAGCGGATAACAACGGATGGAACATTTTTCTCGTCCGTTGTGTCCGTTTTGCATCCGTTGGCCAGTGTGACATGGGCTTTAGTAACTGCCTTGTTTAGCAACCATTTGTAGTTATGATGATAGTGATGAAAAGCACCTTTACAACCCAACTTTTCATTTATAACCTTTGCAGGTCTGGAAAGCAAAGGAAAACTGAAATAAGATAAACACAGTCACTGTTTTACTTAGTGACCTTTTCACATGATGATGGAGTTGTCAGCCCCAATTGTACTCATTAAATGAAGATGGCCTACAGCAATTCATTTAGAGACCATTCAAAGTTACAATGGCCCTGAAAAAAAGTGAATTATGACCATTTTTCATACTTACGACCATTGCAGCATCCCCATGGTCACGTGATCAAAATTCAGTTGCTTGGCAACTGATTTGTAGTTAGGATTGTTGCAGTGTCCTTGGGTCACGTGATCACCTTTTGCGACCTTCTGACCAGCAAAATTAATGGTTCACTTAACAATGTAACCACTGCAGTAATTCACTTAACAACTGTGGCAAGGGAGGTTGTAAAATGAGGCAAAAATTCACTCAACAACTTCTCGCTTCACGACAGAAATGTTGGGCTCTACTGTGTTCGTAAGTCAAGGACTCCCTGCAACATCTGTATTTCAATAGGAATCATTGTGAATCTTGAAAAGAAAAACCATTCAAATTTTAACTTTTGACTTTCTAAAAAGTGTTGTTTGTGATCCTGAATTTGTCAGAAGTATTGATGCAAAAAGCCTTCCTGGCTGATGCTACCTAATCTGCAGTAAGACAGAGCATCAGCACCATTGAAGGTTTTAATATGCTTTCCCTAAAGTCGTGGCAAAGGCGATAGACTGTAAAGAAGCTGTTCTCCTCAGTGTGTTGCCTCATAACAAGCTTATGCTGGTTTTTTTTTTGCTTGCTATTCAAAACATATCTAATTATTCTCATCTGGAAAAAAAAAGATTGCATGATGCAGAATTTGTAATATCAAATTAATTACATAACATATGAAACTCATTGGGCCTTGTGTTACACACAATGGATCAGATATATTTACAGATAAAGATTGTCCTTGACTTACATCCATTTGTTCAGCGCTCATTCATAGTTACAACAGTGATGAACAAATGGATGTATCATTGGTCCTTAAGATTTAGGCCATTGCAGCACTGCTGTGGTCACATGACCAAGATCTGGGCACTGGGGTACTTAAGTTCACAATTACTGGATCAAGGCAGTCATGGTCACACAATCACCTTCCTTGCCAGCTTCCCACAAGCAAAATCAATGGGGAAGTTGGCAGGGAGTATGTCTGGGTACGCCTGCAACAACCTCAAGTATGTCACTCCTGCTTATTCCCTGCCTGTAGCATTCTTCCACCTCTTACAGCTTCTTATGGCTATCCCAGGCCTTCCTACTACTCATGTGTGGTCTGTGCTGGCCTTCCCACCTTTCCCAACTCATGCGTGGCCTGCACCGGTCCTCCCATGCCCTCCCCAGCCAACCTCCCGTGAGACTGTACTTTATCTGTGACTCCCACCTCTTCCTGCTGAATGTCTTGCAGGTTATGATGGCAACTGAAATCACCCAGGACTGCTGTTGATGAGCAATGAGGTCACATGGTGTTGCACTTACCACCATTTTCCTTTGCTGTCATAGCCTGAGTGCAACTGGTAGTGTCATGGATAGACATATATCAGGTAATCTCGCAGTATGCAGGGGATTGGACTTGATGACCTCTTAGGTGTCCTCCGATTCTGTGATTCTATGACATTCAAGATGTATCTGAGGAAACTGTAGTCCTGACTCCTGAGTGTAAACTTGCTACAGATTTTTTTCAGGTCAGTTTTTTTGCATCAGCTTTGCACCATTTTGAAAGGTTATGAATATCTTCCAGAAATTAAGTTGGAATTGCATTTATGTTCACTGCAATTTTATGCTTTGGATCTATACTCACAAGGAAATCATCCAGAAAGCATTATATAATGGACTGATCTTTGTTTTTGTACCATTATTTGCTACTGTTACTTTTACCCTCTCTGGCTTGAATCTCAGCACATGATTAACCTTTTCAATTGGAGGTAAAGGTGGAAATAGGAGTGGGGAGCAAATATGAAGAAATTAATGAAAAGCAATAGGGCCTAAAGTAGTTCCGGAAAGCATTGGAATTTAGCAATATTCTATGTTTCCTTTAAAAATGTGTGTATTTTGGAGACTTCCAGAGAAGAAAGGGCAAACTTGGTGGTTGTTTATGGTTCTGTTAAAAAGGGAGCCCACAACCACAGTGGAATGAAGAAATGGTGAGAAGACTGGCTCTTCATAATTCCTCCGGACAAGGAGAAGACTTGAGCTTCTGTTATTTGTCCCAGCTCCTGCCAACTTAGCAATTCAAAAGCATGCAAATACAAGTAAGATAAAAAGGTGGGAAGGTAACAGCATTCCATGTGCCTTGACGTACTGTCATACTGACTTTATGACCATGGAAATATCTTAGGACAGGGGTCTTCAAACTTGACAGCTTTAAGACTTGTGGACTTCAACTCCTAGAATTCCTCCTCCAGTCATGTCAGCTCAGAAATTCTTTGAGTTGAAGTCCACAAGTCTTAAACTTGCCAAGTTTGAAAGCCTTTGTCTTGGACAATGCTGGCTCCCTTGGTTAAGGAACAGAAATGAGCATTGCCCCCTAGAGTGGGACATAAGTAGGTAGGGGAAACTTTTAACTTTAAAAGGGATGTACAAACAACCCACTACATAAAGAACAACAAAAAAGAGATCTGGATAATTTTACTATATTGGATTTACAATAGAGAGTTGTTAAAGCTTTGAAGAATTTTGTGGGAAGAGAGAGAAAAAAAATAAAAATAAAATTTTAGGATATTGTTTTAAAAGGATGAAAGATTGGGATTGTTAAAATTAAAAGGAATATAAAGTTAGTTTATTTGATCAAGGTTATAACAGATATGGTAATCTTCTGATAATCTTGAATGGACCATCTCTGACATCAGGACTGAAATGACAAGACTTTAAGGATCTATTTATAGATAAAAAAATGAAAAATGGGAAGAAGAGATCATTTTGTATTTTAAAAGAAGGTGGTAAGTTACTAAAATTGTGTATACTTGTTGTGATGTCAATATGTGTATGTATGTACGTATGTATATATATGTGTGTGTGTGTGAGTGTATTTACTATGTTCTTATTTTTCATTTTTACTTTTCTTTCTGTTTTTCTTTTTTGCACTATTTTCTATTCTTTTTAAAGTTTAAAGCTTTTTAACTGTAGTGTTTAATAAAATTACTATGAAAAACAAAAATGTGTTTATGCTACATACATGTATACAAGTGAACAGCTTGGATTCTTTGAAAAAATGGCATATAGCTTTTGGAAGGAATCCGAGTAAAATAATGTTCTATTGAGGAAACCTATTACTGTAGGTTCACGAGGGGTGGAAATATTGTAATTTAAGATGATCTTTGCTTTCTTTCTCTTTTTTTTCCTAGGTACCAGATCCACACAGGTCTTCAGCACTCAATCATCCGTCCCCGACAGCCAAATTGCTTGCCTCTGAACCGAATCACTCTCCCACAGAAGCTGCGGGAAGCTGGCTATTCTACCCACATGGTTGGCAAATGGCACTTAGGCTTTTATCGTAAAGAATGCTTGCCAACCCGCAGGGGCTTTGATACCTTTCTGGGCTCACTGACAGGAAATGTGGATTATTATACATATGACAACTGTGACGGGCCAGGAATATGCGGGTATGACCTTCACGATGGGGAAAATGTAGCCTGGGAACAAAGTGGCAAGTATTCCACGTTCCTTTACACCCAGCGAGTCAGGAAAATTTTGGCAACTCACAACCCCAAGGAGCCTCTCTTCATCTACATAGCATTCCAGGCAGTGCATACACCTTTGCAGTCCCCAAAGGAATATATCTATCGCTATCGCTCCATGGGCAACGTTGCCCGCCGCAAATATGCTGCCATGGTCACATGCATGGATGAAGCCGTGAAGAATATCACCTGGACCCTAAAGAAATATGGCTACTATGACAACAGTGTCATTGTTTTCTCTACAGATAATGGAGGGCAGACATTTTCTGGGGGAAGCAACTGGCCCTTGCGAGGCCGCAAAGGAACATATTGGGAGGGAGGAGTGCGTGGCATTGGATTTGTCCACAGTCCACTGATTAAACGCAAGCGAAGGACCAGCAGGGCACTCATCCACATAACTGACTGGTACCCAACCTTAGTGACTTTGGCTGGGGGAAATGTGTCTGAAGCAGATGGCTTGGATGGCTATAATGTGTGGCCAGCTATCAGTGAGGGCAAAGAATCTCCCCGGACTGAAATCCTGCACAACATCGACCCTTTGTATAATCATGCCAAATATGGCTCTTTAGAGAATGGTTTTGGCATCTGGAATACAGCAGTACAGGCCTCTTTACGGGTGGGAGACTGGAAACTTCTTACTGGAGATCCTGGCTACAGTGACTGGATCCCACCACAGACTCTGACCAACTTCCCAGGGAGTTGGTGGAACTTAGAGCGCCTGACAGATGGGATACGGCAGTCTGTCTGGCTTTTCAACATCACAGCTGATCCATATGAGCGCTATGATCTGTCAGACCAGCATCCTGATGTGGTCAAGGGTCTGCTTCTTAGGCTGGTTCATTACAACCAGACAGCCATCCCTGTCAGATATCCTGCAGCAAATCCACGAGCTCACCCTGACTTCAATGGTGGCGCCTGGGGACCTTGGGCCACAGAAGAGGATGAAAGATGGGAAGTAGGGCATGGAAAGCCAAAAAACAAAAAGAGGAAAAAGAAGTGCAAGATCTGTAAGCTACGCTCCTTCTTCAAAAAGTTGAACACCAGACTGATGTCAAACCGCATCTGAGATGGGGCAGGCTGGGTTCTTGCCAAAAGTCAGGTTGAAAGAGGGCTGTCCCAAATAAATGGAAGTAGGGAGAGAGATCAGTGGAGTATTCTCCTTTCTGTTCAACTTGGAGTGAAGTGAGTGGACTATCAGCTCTTCTTCCTCTATTATGAGGTAGGGATAACCAACTCTGCCTATCCATCCCACTTCATCTTTTCCCCAATTTCAGCACCAACATTGCTGATTCTGAATATGGGCAGACTTTGCAACCGCTATTTGACATAGTCCCTTCCTTTTAAATGTGCAATTAGTCATTCTAGTAGGTTGCAGCAAAGATACTTAAACTATGCCATTCAGGAACTAGTGGGAAGAATATACATTCTCATTATTTAACCAAAGATGAAATTGCTCTTTACCCAAGGAAAGAATCGCTTAAGGATGAAATTGTTCTGTATTTGCTATTGACTCATGGAATGCTGACCATAAATAATCATATATAACGTTGTTGCTCTCAGAAGGCAATTGCGGATTCTTCTCTCCCTAGAGACTGTAGTTGCCTCCTGATCACTTTAGTGCCGGAGGGTGTGGATACAGAAGACCTGGGACAATTATTTTTATCAGAGTTAAAATGCAGATTTGGTGTGGTGCAATTTCCCCCCGCCCCCTGAATACGTATAAAGCCAAATATCTTGCATATGTGGGCAAGGGCATCAGTAAAGGCTGTGTGAATGTTGCTTGAGCTAAGAGCATAGTCTTATATATGCAGAAAGAGTTGATAAGAGCTGAATTTTACATTGATTGACAGATCTCTTTACTTCCACTGAATGGCTGCTCTTATATAGTTTTTTCACAATGCATATTTTCTTCTCTGAAATTTTAAGTGTACTGCAGATGAGCACTTCTTCATCTATAGATCTGTTCAAATACAGAAGAATAATTGCAAGTTGCTTCCATATATCAATTTGTATGTCAATCAAACTATGCAAATACTTATGATTAGCTCACAAATAGTTAAAATCTTACTGTTTGGGGAGCAGATGCTTGAATTTCTTCATAATGGCAGAATTAATTTTTACAAATGTGATGATTACTAGCTGAATTTATTTTTTTTAAGAAAAAGCTGTTCATTCTCTATTAATGTGAGTTAATCATGGTGATTGATTGATGCAAGGATTGGGGATGTTCTTTCGGGCCAGTGTTGGCTCTTAGCAATCACATAGATAATTTTTCATTGATAATCATTGATGATCTATCACCTCTAATGAGTCATGGTGGCGCAGTGGTTAGAATGCAGTATTGCAGGCTAATTCTGCCAACTGCCAGAAGCTTGATTCTCACCAGGCTCAAGATTGACTTATCCTTCCATACGTTCTGAGGTCAGTAAAACGAAAATCCAGATTGTTGGGGGAAATAGAGTAGAATAGAATAGAATCCTTTATTGGCCAAGTGTGATTGGACACACAAGGAATTTGTCTTGGTGTAAATACTCACTATACATAAAGAAAAGGTACATTCGTTAATATGTTAAACCACTTAGGGAGACCTGTAAAGCACTGTGAAGCAGTATATAAGTCTAAGTACTAGTGCTATTGCTATTCCTAAAGTGGTCCTTCAGGTCTTCAAATGGCGCATACAATCCTTCTCTTCTCACCACCTTTTCCAGCATCAGAGCCTTTTCAGATAAATAAGTCTTCACATAATGTGTCCAAAGTAGGATATTTTGAACCTGGTCCTTTGAGCTCCAAGTGAGAAGTTGGGATTGATTTGCTCACTAATCCATTTGTTTGTTTTCTTGGCTGCCTTGAAGTAATTTCGCTGGAGTCTTCTCCAACACCAAACTTTAAGAGGCTCAATACTCTTCTGATCCTGGTTCTTCAAAGTACCATTTTTGCTTTCATAGATTGTGACAGAGAATTGCATGGAATATTCTGATCTTTGAAGGTGTAGATACATCAGAGCATCTGGATACCTTTTCCAAAGTCTTCAGGACCATTCTGCCAAGTGCTATCGGGGAACATATTTCCTAATAGCTGGTTCCTATTAGTGTGGATGGTTGATCCTAAAAGGAAGAAACTATTTACCATCTTGATATTTTAGGTTACGATTATGAAATTTAATCTTCATATTCAAACCATAAAACCAAGGGTTGAAGATAAAGATGAATGGTTTAGAAATTTCCAGTGGCATCTGACTGGCCCCTGAGAGGACACAGGGACTGAATGAAGCTGATTGCTGATCTGTCCAGCAGATTTTTTTTAACCATCTTATATTTTAGTTATGTTGACACTTGCTTTGTTTATTAAGCTTCTGATCTCAAAGAAGAAGAAGAAGAATTTAGCAATCTGGAAAAATTAGGATATTTGGTTCTTAGGCAAGTCTGAAAAAAGAAAGTTTGGCTTCCTTAAAATATTCGTTTCAATGAATCAACTCCTTAAAGTAGTTGTATCTTTTTTAAGGCTCAGGCAGAGGTCCTGGGCAACAGGAACTACTTTGAGGCATTGTAGAGAGGGGTTGTGCTTTCATGTGGTCCAAAACACTTCTTCTGAGTCACTCTCAAAGAATGCTCAGCCCTAAATATTATGTATTACCCTCAGTCTCTGAGGCAATATGTGTCTTTGAACAGTGGTCCCCAACCTTTTTTGTACCAGGGACCAGTTTCACGCAGAAACACTTTTTCAAGGACTAGCAAAATCAGTTCTTCCCCAATAGTAAAGGGCTTCTTTACTATTTCTTTACTAAAAACATATTTTTATATATATATTTTAATCACAATTATTCATTCTTTGCGGCCTGGTACAAAATGATCCATGGACTGGTACCAGTCCAGTGCCCGGTGGTTGGGGACCACTGTCTTTGAATACCAATTGACATGGAATATGAGAGTTTGGTGATGCTTGAAGGATTTCCATGGATATTTGTTATTTATACCATGGGTACTGCAAGGAGCAAGATACTGGTTTGAATTTTCTAAGATCCATTATGCATTTGCCTGGAACTATATATTTTTTTCCCTTCCTCTCTTCCTATCTAGCTTGCCAAACACAAGACTAAACTTGTGAAAGTTGCTTTTAAAGAGAATATTTTTTCCAGAGTCTGGTGCTAAACTCTATTTCTCTTCTCTTTTCTGGACTAGTGCCTTTCCCTTTTAAATGCTAGGAAGTGTTGCTTGCCTGGGGCTTTCTTGGGGCAGAGATGCTGAAGGATTGTAGGCAGACTCATATGGACACATTCTGATAAGCAGTGAAATGCTGATCTTAAATTAGACTGGTCTTGACTTTCCAGCCTCACTAAGAAGAGGATGATATCTGTGGCTTGTAGGAAGCCCCTGAAGTGTTCCTGCAAAGTGACAGTGATTGCCTGGATCACACAATTTCCTTTTGGTGTTTTATGGAAACAGTTCCCATATGTATACCATCAAAGAGGATGCTATCCAAAAAGAGGACGAACAACTCTAAAATCAGTTAACCATAGAAGCCTGATTTTATTTACACTTACATAACATGTTTTACATTTTCTGCCCACAGGTTTTAGTTGGTACAGTGTGTGTGTAGGCGAAAGCCCTGCTGTGAATTTTAAAAAAAAATGTTATTTTTGTCCCAAGTGAATGAACCCTTTTAGAACTTGTCAACTCATTGATGAGCTGTGTGAGGCTCTTTTTCTTCCATGTCACTAAAATCTGTGACAGTTGGCAGGGCTCAGACTACTCAAGTATACAATGTACTCCTTTTCATCGTACCCTGGAGATCTGTTTGTGCCTTCTGAACAAAGTGTAATTTGCACCACAGGGCTACTTATGGTTCTCCCAGAATGATAGCTTAATGTATTCATGGGTTAAGAAGAAGGAAGAGAAGGAGAAGGAGTGCTGCAATTGTTTCTGAGAAGTGGCTAAGGTACAATGAGTCTAATTTATCACGTCAGAGGCATTTCTAAAGAATTGTCCCTGTTTGCCCATGAAGTAGGTCAGTTTTCCAAAACCAGAAAGAACAAAGAATGGATAGAGTTGACTGCTAATTCAGTGCTGAATTAGCATTACTTTATTCTTCTGGACAGTTCTGGTAGAGGAAGGGAGGAGGTCAATGACATTTACATGTTTTTAAAAATCAGAGAGATGGAATGGAGAAATGGTTGGTAAAAATGATGGAATTTGTTTAGATGGCCAGACTGACTTTCTTGATCAGAGGAAAGACAATACCAATACCTACAAATATTACATACTGGAAACCCCTTATAGACTCCTTGTATGAAACAGGGGGATAAAAACCCTTATGATTTATGGTAAACTTAAGTGCTGTAAAGAAAATTGGAAATTACTTCTTGTATCTTTTCTATTTTTTAAAAATTTTTCTTTCTTGCATTTTTGGCTTTGTCTTTGATTTCTTCCTCCTCCTCCATATTTTATATTAGTTTTAATGAGTTTTTATTTTCTTTTAAAAAATCTTTAATGAAATTATATTAAGAAAAATGCCCAGGAGATGCTAAAATGCATTTGGTGCTTACATAAACATGCTGGCTAATGCCCACTTTTAAACAGTTACTTCCATTTAGTCATTGTAGGAGTAGAACTGTGTTAGTCTACAGGGGCAAAAAATCAGAAGGCATCTGGTAACACCTTTTCTGACTAACAAAACTTCATCATATGCATGTAATATTATTTTACTGCATTTAGTAAAAAAACAATAATAAAGAATAAACCATAGGCAGAATTAAGGAACTTTATATGCTGACTTGATTACATGCAATCAGGCCAATATTAGCTCTAAAGTACCGCATAAATTTTTCTCCTTGATGATCTGTTACAAATCTGATCTTTCAGGTTTTGATCCAAAGGTGCACTTATTGCCATTTTAACTGCATCCATCCACTTTGCTACTAGTTATCTTCTTCATCTCTTTTCATCCACCTTTCCCAGCATTAGTACTTTCTTCAGAAAGCTAGATCTTCCCATAATGTGTCCAAATTAGGAGACTGTGAAGCTGAATATTTGTACCTCAAGTGAAAACTCTGGATTGTTTTGTTCAATGGTACATTTATTTGCTTTCTTGGCTGTCCATTGTATTCCTAGAACACTTCTTAGGGCTCAAAACCAAATTTTATACAAACCAATTATTATATGTGTGTGTGTGTATACATGTGTATATATGTGTGTATACACATAACTGTATGCAATGTTGGAACACACTGTACATACAGTCTGTTTGCTTATTATCTGAGCCTGTGTTTCCCATCAAACCATTTCTTGTGTGGTCCTATAATGGATAGTCAACAACAGCTGCTAGCTTTCCCCTCCATGCCCCTCAAGAAGATAGATAATCCTATTTCTCCCATCCATTTGAGATGTATTTGTGCTCTAAACCCAGGCTTTTTTTCCTTTGCTTCTCCAGAACCAAATTAATTGAAATTTTAATCCTTTAGAAAGATGAAATTACATTTGAGTATATGTGATTATTATTATTCTGTAAGGACTTTCCAGAATATGAAAAAATATGGAAGTATTTAATAAGGCAAGCTTTTGATTGTTCGTGGAGTGAGGGTGGGGGGTAGGCAGTGCTGTTTTATTTCAATTGGCAAGGCAACAAAAGTTGGTTGCTTGTTTGCTTGTTGTCATAGGGCAGGGAGAAAACTTGTGTTCTTTCTGATGTTTTGGGGGATTCTAACTACTATGAACCTCAGCTAACTAGTCAATAGTTAATCATAGTGGCAGTTGTGATACAACAACCTAGAAGACCACACATTCTCCAAGTCTGGACCAGTTAAACCTTTAATCAAGCAAAATGGAACTTACAAAATGTTTACTTCTGGTTTCTTTCCTCCTCCATTTTAAAAAGCTATAAATGATGCCAATTTTTTTTCCACAAAAGATCTTGGAACATTTTGGATCTAATTCCAAGGATCCCCCAGGATCTCCCAAGTGAGAAAATATACATTATTTTTTCCAATTACATTGAAAACCAAAGTCTTTATGTGTTATGATTTGAAACTTTGAGACAGTTTGGATCAACAAAAGAAATGGTTTATTTCTTAATTTAGGGCAATGATAAAATTGTTCTGTGGAGAAGAAGGCTTAAAGGCTTGAAAATCAGATAATGAACCATGGGATCATTTTAATGCCAGCTCTGAATATGTTAACTCTATTTGCTCAATAGTTCAGTTATTATCCATTGCCACTTTCAGTGTGGAAATTGCGTGAGATTAGAAGAAACACCCTGACCTGCAAAATGCACACATAGTGACAGTTGGAACTTTGGAAATGTCTGAGTGTTTCATTGACTGGCATGAAAGGTCAACATGCTTCACTTTGAACACAGGGAGGAATATTCCTGTCTCATCTGGTTCTTGCACCCCACCTGAACTGTGGAGTAGAGAGGCTGTCTAATATTTCTCTCTTGGCAAGTGTGGTTCCAAATGATACCTACAACATCTCCATGCTGTAGGAACATCTGCCAAGAGAAGGAAAACCATTCTTTTGCTATGGTTCAGAAACTAAATGTATTACAATTCAATATGTCAAGCAGCCCAACCCAGAGGTCTCAGCCAGGATGTGTTCTGGCAGCATCAGATTTGCAGCATATGCAAAGAGGATGCCCGATCTAAATGCAGCTGTCTCTCCTAAGTCCAGCCCCATATCTAATAGTCCCATTAAACCGCCCAGCCTGCTCTGCCTGTCATTCTTTTCAAGCTTGGAAGCTGTGAATACTTGAGAAGTATGAAATTGCCTGAGGGAGCACTCTGAAAGAGGCTGAGTTACCTCCTGCTTGGTGTCAATCCATAAAGGTCACAGCCGGTGAGAAACGGCAATTAAGTTCAAGAACACTTTGTGGAAATGCTGGGTGTTCAATGTGAAATGGCTCTTTCTGGTTTTGCAGGATGATTGCCCAGTTACACGGGTGGCATTTTCAGGGCCATAAGACTGTTCTGACTTCCTACTGAGCACAATAATCCTCGTCTGTGTCTCCCACTGCATGTTTCATGAAGAATTAAAGCCAATTAATAGGAGTGGTCATGTCCTGGTCCTATCTAGAAAATGACATTACACACCTGAGGTACCTCTACAACTGAACAGGCATTTATTTATACAAGATGGAGATAATGTGCAAATTAATAGATGACATTAAATATGCTGATATCCACTGTGTTAAAACAAGAATTGTTTCCTGGGTTTGGCTGACATTTCTGCCCATAAATGTGTTCAAAGAATGGATGTTATGCATTGTTACACGCAAGATCTTTACATGACAATGAATAACACAAAACTTAAAAGGAATGTGTTTTGGGTTTTTTTGAGATGGGCCAGCTTTTACTTCGTGTCTGCTACTTAGCTGAGCCCCAGTAATTTTAGCCACGCTTTAAACACTAAATTGCTTTTTATTTTAAATGTTAAGAACTGTGAGCGCGCTGGAGGAGAAGGGCCAAAGAGAGGGAAATGCTGAATTATGTGTCATCAGACAAATGATGCAATTTGTGTAGTTGTACCAGATACCATGATGCAAGTATATAATTGATCACTTGTGCAATAATGATACGGTGCACATGTGGCCAAGTTGAAATCAATGTGACTTGTTGCAGACACTGATGTTAAGAGCAGCTGTTCCTAATCTGCTCTTAACATCAGTGTCTGCAACAAGTCACACTTCTTGGTAGGTTAGCAGCCAGGACTCCAAGTTGGTATGACCAAGAAACAGATAAGGAGGGCTACACAAGACTTTGACTCCTCTTATCAAACTATCTCCCTATCTAGGTCATTGTTATCAGCACTAGCTGACCTAATGAACTTCTCTCCAGAGATCATGGATACAACTCCCTAAATATTCCTATGACAGTGAATATAAGGCAGAGATCTCGTTTCTAATTTCCCATTCTGCAAGAAAGAAATGGGAATGAATAGGGAAGGAATGGTCCCAGTCTCTCTACACATGTCAGTATTCATACATTTGGTTTGGAAATGCACAAGCAAGGAAAGAAAAGATTCCCAGAAGAGGTGATTCACTTCTCTTGCCTGAAACCATGACATCTTGGTATCCTAGTTGGATTGCTGTAAAATAATTATAATTTATACTGTATCAAATAACATAAACTTATCCAATTCTCTATATATCATCATCTAGAGCGTCTAGACCAGGGCTGTCAATCCAGCAGGCCGGATCATCACGTGCTGACCATACCCACACCCAGTTTAGCAAAGGGGGAAAATGTCCTGATATGTCATGTGACGCTACCATGACGACATGAGTTTGACATCTCTGGTTTAGACAATGCACTGGAGGAGGAAGAAGCATCAGCAGCTTGCCTTTCAAAGTGCTGGATTGTGAGTCAAGTGGGGTGCTTAAAGTTGTTGCAGAGAACCCAGTGTTTGGGATATGCTCCTTTAGAGTGATTGCTTTAATATGCTTTTTGTAGGAACTCACTGCTAGGCAGCGCTCAGTATGATTACCTCTTAACAATTTAGTTTTCTTTTCACTACCATCAAGAGAGACTTCTCTGTACTTCCCAAGCAATAGATGATAATGTGTTTGTATGCTAGAAGTTTACAAATTGGGACTTGTTGCTATCATCTAGTGACTGTTTGGATTTTTGCAGCCCGGGTGTGATAAATTTAATATCAATAAAACGTACTTCAGAATGACATGGTGTGTATGAGAGACAGAGAAACAGACAAGAGTGTGGGAGATTTCAATGTTTATATTCCATATTAAGGGCTGATGGACCCCCTTCTGTATCTTAAAAGTCTTGATTGCAGCTGACGTACAGAAGCTGTATATCGCACCCAGAGCATTTGAAAGTGGAAGAGCAAACAGTTAATATTTGGGTCTGTGTTAAAATGCAACTCATTCTTAAACATATAGCAGACCCTCTTTTGAGGATAGTAGACATCTTCATTGGGTCTCTTTAGTGAAGGCTGCAATGCCCCCTAGCGAGTTTGTGCAAGAAATGGTTGCCCCTTTTTGCACATCGTTGGAGTTTTTCAGCTCCTGGCTTTGCCCCAGAGCATTCCAAGACCTCCTGTGTAAATCACATAGCACTGCAGTCCTGAAATCTTCAAAGGCTTTTGTGCTCTCGGTGTAAGAGCCATCGACCATACCTCAACCCACCACAGATGTGGCAACATTGAATGAACTTTCTTTTCCTGCTTCTTGCCTGGATCCTCCTTCAAGCAGTTACTAGAAGGCCCAGTGAGGGCTGGAGAAGAAAAGAGGCAATGTCTCCTTTCAGCCAAACTTGACGCTGATGACTTCGCAGATGCTCTTGTCTGGTTTACTTGGCAACCTCACAAGACAAGGTTGCATTTTGTCTTCTGAGATGTTTTTTCTACTTCCGGATTCTACTCTTCAGCTAGGGGATTTTCTAGCAGGACACCTTTTTAAGTACCAACCAACTGCTTACCTTTACAAGATCATCTGCATCAACCTAGATAACTGGGCATCTCCATTTTAAAATAAGCCTCGGGCTGATAAGGCTGGACTACCCTTTGGCAATCCAGTGTGCATTTTCCTCCTCAGATAGTTTGGATGGCAAGGGATGTAATCAGACACAACCAAATTGGGGACAGCTGGTGCAGACAAGCCTAAACTTGCAGGACCCATGATCTGACTCAGTATAAATCAGCTTCCTTTAAAAGGCCAGGAATGCTGCCAAAGGGGGGAAAAAAGTGACAGTTTGTTCTTAGCCTTCTTCCTAACCTGATTCACCCTGAAACAGACAGCTTGCTGTTCATGCCAGATTGGTCACCAACCCCCCAATCACTCCTGCAATGGGGAAATGAATACACAGTTCCTTCTGGGAAAGTAGTAGCAACCAGAGATTGTAGAATCTGGGATTGTTAAGGGAGATGATTAAAAAGAATTGTTGGCAGAGAGAAATAGTCTGTTCTCTAGAAGCTTCTCTGGAATTGTTAATGAACTCTGGATTGCAAATACAAATTTAATATAGAATTATCTTGATTATTTTCATTTGGCATAATCTGGATAAATTGTTTCATTTTCATAGATTAACAAAACATGGCTAAGAGCTAACAACACTGATAATGCAAAACTGTGATATAAACATTAACCAGATGAGGATATAATAACTTATAGCACCATAAACCAAACCAAGGAAGCATACACTCAGGGTACAATCTTACCAGCATGACAACAAACTCCAAAGTTGATCATCAAGTGCAATAAATTGAATTAATGCCTTCAGTATTTTTAAGTCTCACTGATTTCAAGGTGGAGACACCTAATTCCTCTAGACAAATTAGACCTCCAGATCTGCACTGTAAAAATCCAGCTAACCATTAGCTCCAGGTTTTGAAACCCAGGTCTAAAAGTCACATAGAAATCAATGCAACATCAAAGTAAACTCCACTGATTTTCTTGTATTTTTAAAATAATGGTTTTAAAAATATCTAGATAAATTATCTTATTCAGACAAGTTTGACCATGTGGTTTGGAGGAGATTAAAACTACTGCCCATATACTGCAGTTCTGCAATTTTTACAGGGACATAAGAAATTATCTTATTTCATATCTTTAAAAAAATATCTAGGACAAATAGATTTTTGATATATAAATGTTATATTTTCTGATTCTACAGCTACCATTACCAATATTGTGGCTAAATTCTGTATTGATGCAATTAAAATATACCTTCAAATCCTACAGCCTTAATTATTTTATTTGTGTAATCTTTTATCATTTTTTTTCTTTGCAACAGAGGTCATGGCTGCCATTATAATGATGACAAAGACAAAGCATCTAAAATAAATGCAGTGTAATATTAGTAAATTCCTGGTAATCGGTTCCTAAGATGTTTAGTTTTGTAAAACACTTGAAATACAAATGGGAAATACTGCACAACCTTGAATTTTCAGTTCAAATACATGCTTACAAAATTACACTTGCCAAACTAATGCATGGGTACAACCTAATTTAAATATATGTTCCTTTTCCTCTGAACCCTGCAGGATTGAACAATATTTATAATTAATACAATGGTAAAAATATATCAACCTGCCCCCACCCCAAAACCTATGGTTAAAACTGAGCTGCAAATTTAGATGTAAACAAATTTATAGCAAAAGATGCTAATAATTCCAGGGGGACCAGATATTTGGACTGCTGCAATCAGAAACCTAGGACTACTAAAAAACAGTTTAAAGGGAAAATAAATATTGTAAAGTTGAATCATATTTGACTATCTCCTTAAATAAACAAGGAGTTCTGTAAGGTTCATTACAAACCTGGGTACTACAGCTTTTTGACAAATGCATAACTCTAAGAGAGCATTCAGCAAAATAGCCTGTGATTATGCACTCTTTTAGTAAGTATAAATGTATTTGAAAAGAAGTTGACCAATGAGATTAAAGAAAAACAGCAGTTTCACAGTATGCATGTCCTGTTGAGACTAAGTGCCAGGTGGAGGCACGACATACCATAATACAGAAATGGCCTTACTTAATTCTACAATTAATTGTAACACATAACAGCAATAGAATCTAGACTGTGCCCATTCAGAATTGTCTGCCTCCATCCTTTCTGAAGCTATGAAACTAAGAAAATGAAAACTAAAATTTGACAGTGGCTTGTAATGCTGTATGTCTTCATTTTTGTAGTAATATGATTGTTAAGTTGGGGCAGATTAGAGGCAGGACACAAATCTTCAACTAACAGCTCTTTATTCACTCAGTAGATCAGTACAACCCAGCAACTTGTCTGCATGACAGCTTGCCCTTTTATAGGGAGTTGTCAGACGGCTGCTCAACCAATCAAATTCAACTGCTTTTCCTGCTGCAATGGCGGACCTGAGTGAATCCTTCGTACCTCGGCTTCACTCCCTTATTAGAGCATTCAACAATGATACGGGTAAGTTTCCTGATATAGATGGATTCTGGAGCCACAGAAAAACATGTGTAAAATGCATGGAGTTCAATTCTACTAAAGCCCATGTCACACTGCCCAACGGATGCAAAAAGGACACAACGGATGAGCAAAATGTTCCTTCCGTTGTTATCCGCTCTCAAAAGGGGCAAAAATTTGCATAACCGGAGCAGATAACACGGACGCGGGGAGGACGCAGGGCGGATGCAAAGCGAATGCGGAACGGAAGCCCAGCGGATGGAAGCGGATGGCACATCCGCTGGGCTTCCGGGGGGCCTCAGCAAAGCGGACGCAGAACGGTTATAGCAGATGCACAGTGGACGCGGAACGGATGAAGCGGATGCACAGGGGATGCACAGCGGATGCGCAGCGGAAGCCTAATGGATGCCTGGCGTTAATTGTGCATGCGGGGACGATGCATTGCATCAGCCCCGCGGATATAACGGAAGCAGCTCGGAAGCAGGTCGCCATTCAGAGGAAAGACCTGCTGCCAGATGGATTGGCTGCCTTGCCTGCCCTGCCTGCATGTCTGCCTGCAAGCCTTGCTGCCAGCCTTGGTGCCAGCCTTGGTGCCAGCCTTGGGGCCAGCCTTGCTACCAGCCTTGGTGCCAGCCTGCCTGCAAGCCTTGCTGCCAGCCGGTCTGCCTGCCAGCCTTGCTGCCAGCCTTGCTGCCTGCCTTCCTGCCAACCTTCCTGCCAGCCTTGGTGCCTGCCTCCCTGCCAGCCTTCCTGCCAGCCTTCCTGCCAGCCTTCCTGCCAGCCTTCCTGCCAGCCTTGCTGCTTGCCTCCCTGCCAGCCTTCCTGCCAGCCTTGGTTCCTGCCAGCCTCCCAGCCAGCCAGCAACCCCACAACCATGCGGAAGCACAGAAAGCCTCAGCCATCTGCTGCCAGCCCTTGCAAGAGGGACAGGGCTACCATCCCGCCCCCTGGCCCTCACTCTGGTTCTGCTGGGACTTCTGCAGCATGGGCTCGCTCTTCTGGGGCTGGTGCTTCTGCTGCTTCTGCTTCTGGAGGAGCTGATGACAAGCACTCCAGCACCAGCCACCTCCACAGCACCTGTAACCTTCACCCCTGAGACTGAGCGACCAAGAGGAGTGCCAGAGACTCATTTTTGTTTTATAGCTTGTTGTTAATAAAGTCTATTTATGATTCACACACTTGCTTCATTTCTTTTTTTTAATAAAGTCTTGGTGGAAACTTTTAGAAATGGTTTAAGCCTTTGCATGGTTGTGGGATGGGTAAGGATAGCTTTGGTATGGGTTAGGATACCTGACTGGCATTGTATACCTGGGCATCTGAAGATGAGCCGTTGCCTGAAGCATCGATGTACATGAACTTGTAGTCAGCATCGACCATGGCGAAGAGGATGATGCTGAAGAAACCCTTGGAGTTGAAATAAGTGGACCCCGACTTGGCTGGAGCTTTGCAGGCCACGTGCTTGCCATCTATGGCTCCAACGGTGCGTGGGAAGTTCCACTTCTGATACCACTGCTCTGCAACTTTCTTCCATTCTTCTTCAGTGGAGGGGTACTGGAGGAGCTCCTCCTTGTATTCTTCGATGATGGCCTGCACCACTTCTCTGACCACAATGCTGATGGTGTTGGATGGCACCCTCCAGCCATACTGCATGCTCCTGTAGGTGGTCCCTTAGGCCAGGTGGCGTAGAGTGAGTGCCACCTTGAGCCCAGGTTCCAGGCTGGGCCGGAAGCTGGTGCTCTGCTTGGTCAACCTGGGTGTCAGCCGCTGCACAACTTCGTCAAACATGGCTGGAGGCATCCTCATGAAGTTCTGGAACGCCCGAGTGTCTTCGTTCCTGAGCTCCACCATCAGCTTGCTGTACAGTCCGTCCTCTGCTCTTCTGGCGAACCATCTTCGGATCCAGACTCTTTTTGGCTGCCTCTTTTTCTTCTCGCAGTAGAGTTCACAGAGCCTGCAGATGGCTTCGCACTATTGCAGAACGATGGTGGCTGCCGAAAGGACTTTGTTACAATCCATGGTGGACATGACTGGATGCTGTGGAAGAGGAAGAGCCAGATGAAGGCTGCAGAGGTCTGCACCGCTGGGCTGCTGTTCTGAAAGTGAGATGCAGATGAGTTGCTCCCCCTTTTTATAGGAAATATAGGTTTTCCGCTTGGCATCCTCTAGGCATCCTCTAGGCATCCTCTAGACATCCTTAATATCTGAGATAGGTCCCCTCTGCGAACCTTTTTTCCGTTTTAAACACTTTGTTTCCGTGCTGCATCCGTTCTGCATCCATTCTGCATCCGTTCTGCATCTGTTCCATGTCCGTTCCGCTTCCTCCCTGCGTCCGAGTGGATGCGAGTTGCACGGATGCGCAGCAGATGCCTAGCAGATATAGCGGATGCGTAATGGGTGCCTAGCGGATGCGTAGCGGATGCAGAATGGACGAACTGGATACATTTTCCACGCAAAAGTTTTGGTCAGCCCAAAACTTTTGGAGTGGATGAAACGTCAATAAACGGATGCTGGATGGATAGAGAGGAAGCAAAACGGAGGCAGTGAGTACATCGCGTTTTCCAACGGATGGCAAGCTTTTTTGTCCATTTTACATCCTCTTTGCATCCATTGGTTCAGTGTGACATGGGCTTTAGCAGCAGTAATTTCCTCAAAGTAGGGAGATCTGAGAATAAGGGGATTTCCAAAGAAGTTAAGATGCCTTGTTTCACAGGCTTTGCACAGGTGATGCAAAAGGATTGGAACTTGATTGCACACCTGAACATTTTTTATTCTCTACCCGCCCCCCCCCCCGGCCTCCTTCCCCAAAGTATCAAGCATGCTCATCAAATCTTCCTTCAGAGTCCTTCATTCCACTCAAGTACACAAATGAACCTTCGCTTTGTTTTATTGTCTGTCCACATTTCTAATTGATTCTCTATAGCCCTTTCCATAAAGCTGTTAGTTAGCTAGTACCCATGGCTGGCAGAGGCCATCAATATTTTAAATAATTCTAGCTTTCTCCTTGTTGTAAGCCATAGGAACCAAATCAGACAAGCCTTTTGGGGGCATTGTAACACCCAGGGTAGTGGCTCTCCTCAAATCGGCAGAAAGACAAGGCTTCATGCTTCCGTGGTAACACAAGGTCCTGTCCTGTATGGCAGCAATATTCCAGCAGTAATACATATAAAGATATTTCACCTTGCAAGTAATCTCACTGACCATGTAGCTGCCTGTAGGAACTTGATAACATTTAGAGGATGGTGGGAAGGCAAGGCAGGGATTAACCTAACAGCTTCTGCGACGAGCATGCCAGGTAATGGCCCAACCTACAGTAAAAATCTAGATGAATAAATATTTCAGGCTGACATCCTCTGTGATTCAGCCTTCTGCTTACACATTATGTAAGAATAACAGGATCATGCCCAGTTAAGTTATCCAAGGCTTTGTCTGGTCAATATGAATCTCCTCCCTGAAAGTGATTTCCAATTTCCACAAAAACCCCTTTATCTTGATAAATTGATGTTATTACAGTAGCTGCAAATCTATCTCTGAAATGTCTAGCAAAGCTAGTCGGCCAGCCCTCCTTAACCTTAAGACTGTTGTTCTTTCCCAGGGCCGATTTCAGAAAGTGTCTTCTAGCTATCGACTCCCAATTCTGAGTCCTCTCATTGTCTGTGGCAAAGATTCTTGACTGATGGAGAACATGATCCAATACTATCTCCACAATCAATCTTAGGTTTGTTCAACCTTTGGTTTGAAAATTTTTTCAGCTCTTAATGTTTATTGAAGGTCCATCTTTAACTACTCGGCTACTGTAACTTATGTGAAAGCTTTCAATAAATGTTCTCATTTGATAAAGGCAAGTAACAAGTAACAAGAGACAACAGGATCCATCATCAAAAAACATAAGAGTGATGGCATTTAGCACTTTTTCTCTCCTAGACTTCAACAGAAGGCTTCTACTTATGCCCAGACAAGCAGCAAGAGTTTGCATTGCCTGCTCATATGGTGCAACAGATCACTTTGTTAATGGGAAGCCTGATCTGTTCCCCCTTTTCACAGCCCTTCTGGCATGCTGTGTATGGGTGTGTATGCTTTAGACAAGCCAGCTTTGTTCTGGCTTGTACCTTCTGTTCTCTTTGTCTACTGCTACAACTGCAGCTTCTAACTACTATTAAGAGAGTTCATTCTGGTTGGTCATTCTGATGTGCACTAGGATACCAGGGTTTTAAAAAGGAGCTTCTTTGGATTTCTTACCAGTCAATTCTCATAAGAACATTGACTGATAGGCACTTCATACAGTAATTTAGGCAAAGTCCACTGATTTCTATTGGGCTCTAAACAAGGCTCCTGAAATAGCCTTAAGACATTCCAGTTCACATCCTAAAGCTTAGGATTCTGATGTCTTCAGTTCATGGCCTCTTGAGTTTCTTTTCTTATAACAGCTCTCCTCCCTCCTGATTTATTTTGTGTTCAAAATGCATCCTTTTTTCTTTGTGCAGGACAAAAGACGCAGCTTGCTGCTTTCTTGTCTTTCTCACTGCTGAGTTAAAGAGCTCTCCACTCCACCCACCAATGTGAAATTGTCTGCCTCCATTTCTAATCACTCTCCTCCTTCAAATGCCTCTGTTCCCAATCACTGTAGTGACAGCTGACTTCCATCCAAAATAATGGATGTCAAAACCCAAAGGGTTTTACACTCCTTGAGGCTGCTGGCCTTGGACAATATCAAAACAAACGAGAAAGCACTGGGGGTCTTTTGGATGATCAAGTTCAACTGCTATCCACCTTAAGCCTGCAAAAAAGTATAGGCATAAATTGCACTATGGCCTTACCCCCCAATCTCTGCTCTGCAATAGTAATGGAGTTGGTGTAGGCTGCTGTTTGTAATAGTGTGTGGGAGTGACCTTGGGGGAGAGGAAGAACAGCCACAAACTAGATTCACATCATTCTGCCTATTGCAGAAGGGACATGGGAAGCATTTCAGAAGAGACCCAACCTAATTTTCTGGAGAGTGAAAGGAAGAGGAGAAATACTTTCAGACTTGCAAGATTCTGTTAATGGAATTTTATAACAAAGACAGAGCTAGCATTCAGAATTGTGTTTCTTGTCTGGATTACTTATTGGATTGCAGCTAACATTATAGTGGGCCAAGACAAAGGATTTATGGTTCTCTGAGCTTTGTTTTTCCTCCAGTAGGAAAACAATAACTTTCACTAGCATGTATTGTGGTAGATGCATAGAATGGCATTTAAGTATACCTCTCCAGTTGTTTGATTAATAGTGACAAACACTAAAAAGGAGTGTAGGTTGAGATAGGAGGGAGCACATCAGTTCCCTGCTTGATGTAACTCTTCCTCATCTCTCTATTTTCAGAAAGAGCATTAAACCTATGATGAAAAATCACCCAGGTAATTGGGAAGAAGGAGAATCATACACAAGGTGGGATGTAACTATGATGAGTGACTCATCCTTCTTTGACTATTACTCTAATAGAATGGCAAAGTTGGCAGTGGGTGACCAAGAAGTCTGGTTCTGATCTCTTGGCCAACAATATTTAGTGCTGTCAAAGCTGAAATGGAGTCAACAGAGTGGCACTATCCTCATCATAATAAACCAAACAAAGAGAGAATAAGTGTTGCCACACAATTCTACCTTTCCAGCAGATCATCTCTTTATGGACTTCTATGACAATTTCTCTGTGATGGTGGCAAATATCTGTAGCTCAGGTGTAGGATGAGGGTGGAGGTTTATTCTGTGAGCTTATGCATTGGTTTCCAAACATTTTGTTACCAGACTAGGAAATATATCTTCAGCTGAATTTAGGGGATGTCAGTACTGGTTTTCTTCTGCTTATAAGTCCTTGGTGAGGTAAGTAGGTCTTATGATGGTGAGGTCACATCAGGTCAGGGTCTTGTGATGTGTAAGGTGTGGATTGTGTCAAGTGATTTCAAATTTCTCAAATTTCAAATTTTAAATTTCTCTGTTGTATCACATCCCAAATTGTTTTCTTTTAAATCTAAAAACTTACAAATACCTACAAACAAGGAGAAAATCCACATAGCAACTTCCCCATTCAGTTTAGAGATCAGGAGATCTTCTTTCTTCATGATTACTCAAAACTAGAATAATCCTCCTCCTCCTCCTCCTCCTCCTCCTCCTCCTCCTCCTCCTTCTCCTTGCATTCCTATGTATTGCTTTCTGTAAGTGAAAGTTGGACTTCAAAGAAGCAGGATAGGAAGATTATTTACAATTTTGGATTTTGGTACTGGAGAAGACTTCTGAGAATACTATGGACATAAACAAACAAACAAATGGATCATTGAACATATAAATCAAGAGCTCTCTAGTTTGAACACATTATGTGAAGATGTAGTTCTCTAGAGAAGGTTTTAATGCTGAGAAAAGCAGAAGGAAAAAAAACCTAAAGCATAGAAAATGATTTCACTATAGGTTATAGAGAATATACAAAAACTAAATATACATTATTTAGAAGATGGCTTTATGTTAAATTAGGAAATTGTGTGCAAAACTTAAATTCCTACTCATGTAGGAATTTACATCAAATAATTTGTTTTTTGTGCATTATTTTGTGTTTTAGACAAGGCCTGTGTACACTTATCTATTATTGACCTTGCTTCTGTCTGAGAATAGACAATGAAGGAGCTGTTGGCTTATTTTTTAAAATAATTTCAAAAGAACAACATCCACCCACAAAACATAGATTGGAACCAACAATTTAATGGATTTTTAATAGGAAACTTTACTAAAATGACCTAGAAAGAACAAAATCCAACTTATATAGCACAATGCTGTGGAATCAATACCACAATTTCCACAGATCATCATCTAATCAGACCTGATATAGATCAAATCATAAAAAAATGATGGACACAGTGCTTAGTATATCAACAGCCTTCACCTTTATTTATGTAAAATTCATAAACTGCTGTTTAATGCCCATCTCATATTGAAAGCAATTTACAAAAGATCATCATCAATGACTGTAACCAAAATTATGAGATTGTTACTATGGAAAAAAATTAAATATTTGCTATGGGTCATTGTGAATGCACACTGCCTATCTGGACCCATTTAGAATTTCTATGCCTTTTTGTTACAAGGTGGGAGGATAAGTGATTTAAAATATTTATAGCAGACCATTTCTCCCCAGGGTTCCCCAGTAAAAAGTAATTATATAGGCTTCCCACAGGTTAGATTAAACCTCCTGGCACACTCTAGGGCAGAAGCTCAATCCCAAATCATCATAAGGGCTACATGAGGGCAAATTCATTAAATCAAAGCCTTTTCACATGCTAAATTTCTTTTCATAGGATTTTTTTTTTAAATCACACAATAGCTTTGGGGAAATTAGCCTATATTTTTCCATAGAGGACCAATTAGCTTAAGCATGCAAATAATAAAATGCTGATTAATTATATAAGGCATAATAATTAAAATCATCTGCCAATGTAGCTCACACGTAACAAATCAATTGGTAAACCTCACGAGTGACCAAAAGTTTGCCTGCTCTTCAAAAAATTACACAGACTTGACATGTCGGGGCAGTAAGCAAAATGAAGATCACTAATGGAGTTCAAAGAAGACAAGTCAGGAGATACAGGAGAGGAGTGAAGAGAAGAGAGAGTGAACCATATTGAAGAAGAAAAACAAAATAAAGAGGTTTGTTTCTTCTTGGAGGAGTTAGAGCTCCTGGTTTAGAAGGAGGTGTTCTCTGCCCTTTTGATTCTACTGATCTCTGGAGCAGGGGTGGGTTGCTAGCAATTCTGCCCGACTCTATAGAACCGGTAGCTCTGAAGAGCAGCAGACACTGAACCAGTTCTGTGTTTGCTGCTGTTTGGCCCATCCACTCACCTGGACTCTTACCTGTCCTTTATTTCCTGCTTTTTCAACCTCAGCTGCTTTGTGCAACAAAACATAGTCACCAAACCGGTAGTAACACTGATTGAATCCCATCCCTGCTCTAGAGCCATCAAGAATGGCAAGAGTCAATGAGCTCCTGCTTCCTTGTTCTTTGTTTGTCTCGGCTCTCCCTGATGGGAAGGCTGACTCCGCCTTCAGCCTGCTCCTTTCTTCCTCTCTAAGGACAGAAAGATCGGAGAGGCAGGGTTTGAATCAAAGCACAACTATGTCCTTTCACCATCTGTCTTTAAGCATACTTTATTTACACATTATGATCCATTGCCCCTTTGCCTCAAACCAAGCAAAAACAGGTTCTACTGGCCTCCTTTTTCAGTTGAGTCCTTAAACTGTTGCCTTTTTGCTCCAGTCCATACCTGTCTAGAGTTAACATACTCTTTCCCCCTTCAGCTGACAACTATGGCAGTTTTTCCTATTGATGCTTTTAGGCTCTCATCTGGTCCCTAGGAATTGTCCAAATAAAGCAGCAACAGTCTCATTCTTTTCAACCAGCCCCACCAGTTCACTGAGCCTATGCTCAGTTCAGAGACCCTGATCAGTGCCAAGAGCAATGGGACAATGTAGGGAGGGAGGGAGGGCTGCACTATGAGCCAGAGGAGAGAAGCCACATTTAATAGATGCAGGGGAAGGATCCCATGGTGCAGAAGGAAGAGCTGGCTCTCTCTCACTACCACAAAGACTCCCCTCACCCCAAACATGGCAACTGTTAATCAAGTTTCTGAAAAGCTGACACACTGTGAGTGGGAACTCTTTCAAAGGCGCCAGAAAAACCCATCAGCGGGAGAGCTGTGATGGGTGGATGGTTTTCCTACCAATTGGTGAGTAGGAAGGTAAGAACAGAGAAGGCCTTGACCCCCAGCTGCAAACCAAAGCACAGTTTAACATGGTCATGTCATGAGAAAGATCCCATAACTATGTTCTCTAGTGAACAAAATGGAGGGGTTTTTTTAAAAATCAAGGTTAGCTCAAAATTCTTCCTATTTCGGTGCCATGTCACAACTAGGCAAGAAGTCAGGCTGGAGATGCTGCGAGCAAAGCTTTCAGTGTTGCAAAAACCTCCTTGAAAGTGACCAGCGAATTGTAGTTTTCATGTAACAACTGAAAAATTACTAAAACCACAGGAAGTGATCATATTAGGTGTACCTTAATGCTACTTAAATTTCAGTTCTTGTTCCAAATGTGTCTACATTCTGAATGAAAGTTCTACATGCTACTGTCCTCTGAACATGCAAGAAAAATATATAGAGTCACTGAGAGTCAGGTAATTCTGAAAAAGACTGAAAGCAGAACATTCATGATTGAGTCTAGACTAGCAAGAATGAAGGAGGATCCTGGAAAGTTTCTGGACAAATTATATTGGGCTACTGAATGGGAAGCATCTCAATTGACCTGGATTTTCAATAGCAAATGAGAGTTTGTAGGTGAGAGTTACTCTACTGAATTACATAACTTTGTAGAGCAATTTTTATGGATTAGTTCCTTCTCTGGCAGTGGATATTTATTAGATTCTTATCCTCCCTTTATTACTTTATAAGTAACTCAAGTTATTGAACCTTTCTAATATTTAATACTCCTTTCTCCTTCTATTTTCCCCACAACAACAACATTGTAAGGTGGATTATGCTGACAGAGAAAGAATGATTGGCCCCAAGTCACCCAGCTGGATAATGTGTTGGATGGTGGACTAGAACTCTAAATGTTTATCACCTCTCAATGTGTTTGTTAAATGAATGATCCCTCTTAATTAGGAGCATGATTCTTTCTCCAGGGAAATCCCCCAACAATCAATTAAAGAGGAATGTACCTCTTCCTCATTTAATTATTTCACTGTTTTTCATTCATGCTGCCTAATTCAGCTCCTTAGATCTGACTTGTTTTAGAAAAAAACCACAACTGCTAAAGGAAGTCAAAAGGTAAAGTGTCTGAGTGATGGCAAGTTAAAATATAAAACATCAAAAGACTCTCAAGTGGAGATGTTTTTTCTTTTGCAATATTGACATGGATATCAGTACTGCCACAAAACTGTTCCAAAGCCAGGTTTATTTGGACATATTGATATTATATGAAAATTCCTCCATGACAGTATTTTCTTCAAATTAAAGCTACATCAAAGATCCTTAATCTTCATTATTTAAAAACAGTATCCTCTGTTTTATTCACTCTCACATTTCGGGCTGCTTCACTTTGCTGATTGTGATTTATGAAATTATCCTCCCCATCATCAGTTCCTCATTAGCTTCATTTTCTCTCAGTTTTGGTTCAAGCTGGGTGCACAGTTCCATCATCTTTCCTTGATCCAAGATGAAATTTTTCTGCCTTGAATTCTCAAGAAACAATGCCATTGATTCATCATTCTGATCCTCTATGACCTATTTTATTTTTGTTTATTAAAAAGATGCCAAAGAATCCCCCAGCAAGGGGCTTTTATACTGAAAAAACCCCTTGCTTTAAAATTTCTCTACCAGGTCGTTACTGCAGTAACTCAAAACAGTCAACTCAAAAGTAAGATTGCAAATTGGATGGTTGATGAATAAATAATCACAGTTGTTTCTGACTTTCTAACAGAAATATAGGTCACTCAGTCCTGTTTTTATATTTTCAGAAAAATAAAAACTAAATAGAAAAAAACCCTTATGGTTATCTTATGGCTATGTCCCAATCTACTTTTTTTTTCTAACATAGTCCTATTTCAATCTGATGGATTCTTATTTTCATCATTGACAGCCAATAAAGTCATTGGCTACTCTGGCTAGAATCTAGAGATGATAAAGTTTATTTGGAGGATTTCATGTTTTGGAACACTGTGCTAACATCTAAATATGTCTTATGGTGGATCGTTAGGACATAACTTTAACACTGAAATGTCAGGATCTTATCTCATTATGAAGCCTGGAGAATTGTACTTAACTAAGGTTAGCAGTCCCCTATACAGAATTCTTAGCTTGAACATTCTCACAAAACTTAGAAGTAATACAATTTCAATTCATGGTTGCTAGAAAACAAATGTGCAAATAAAGTATTGTATGCATTAGAACATTGTATGTGTTGAATTACTCATGAAGATACTGTCTTCTGCAAATTATGGAAACTATGTGTGATACTCCTATGCTGTCCCAGAATGTCTGTAAGTATAAATGCAGGTGTAGAGAAAGCCGTAGTTTTATAAGGGACAATTTCTCAGATTCAGTTAACTTTCTATTATGCTTCTGCTGAGGTTCTCAGGCGCCAGTCCCATGCTGCTAGCAATGACATACTTTCAGTTCAGATTATAGCTATGGCAGCACTAGACATAATGTATCATTCTGAGGGATTCCAATTATCTGTCAAATTATAAACAGAAAAGGACATATTGCAGCAAACATTTTCTCAAAGTGATTAACATTATTTTCCAATGGTACCAATCATCAGCTGGCTTTCTGTTGCAATGTCCCACTGCAATCTGGTGAAAGGGGATAATGGAAGTGCACAGCTTAGTTTAGACAGAAGTCCTGTGTTTCCTTTTACTCTAATATTCCAGTATTTCTGGAGTAATAAGACAGACTCCTTATCAAGTATATTGAAAAAGAGACAATTCCAAGCTTGATTCAGAAACACTGCATGGTTCTGATAGAACATATCAGAAAGAATGTCTACATCCCAGTTACACAAGTGAAGAACCACAAGACAAGAACCAGTGAGTTGAAGCTTTACAGAGAGTACCAAAGGCGAACTAAGGCGGGAGTTCCTGTCTAAGCAATGGAACAGTCCACCACCTGAAATGGGAAGGTTACATTCGTAAAGGTTTTAAAAAAGATTGCATAGGTTTTTGTTCAGAATGATATGTGGATTTCTGCACTCGGCGGGGTACTAGAAGACCTCCAAATTCCTTTCAATGCGATGATTCTAAGAACTGCTAATATATTGCCAACTGATACATGACTTCTTTGAATATCCACAAATATTTCCATGAATGCTCATTGTCTGCAGGAAGGGCACAGTGGCAATCCTTCTATGAATAGGACTTTAAGTCCATTCTGTTCTTCATTGGCCAGAGCTATGACTACTTCTGGAAAGTACATTTTGAAAGACTATCCACAAAACTGAAGTCTCCAAATAAGGATGGTTGGTCAGATGTCTGAAAAGAAGTCCATGATTTAAAGAGCTAATTATGTTTAGTCCAAGAAAAAAAATAAGAAGTATTACTAAAAGATTGATGTTAACAGGAGATGGAATATATTTGTTTGATTTCCAGAGAGGAGGACTTGAAACAGCAGATAGGAATGGCAGGCTAATAAATTTCAATTAAACATTAGGGAAAAAAAATTCATAGCTGTGAAAGCTGTTTAACAATGGATCAAACTGCTTAGACTGGACATATTTAAGCAGAGACTGAACAGATGTAAGTGCATCTGGCATGCTAAATCCTGGATCAAAGAAATGGATTAGGTGGCTTCCAAAGTCCTTTTGAATTCCACAATGTACAGAAATTAGTGTAATTGATTTTTTTAAAAAATACTTTAATAGAATATAACTCCTTTTTAAAAAACAGACAAAATAATGAAAGAAAAAACCAAGAAGGCATCTTATACATACTTTACCAGAAAGGCTCTTCCTTGTGCATCTCTCAGAAACCTTTGATTCAGCTAAAACACCATTTTGGTTAATTATCCATTGTTCAAACCCAGCAGGATAAATTTTCTGTTCACCCATTACTTAAAATTTCAAGACTTAAATGAGTTCTCCTGCTATTTGCCCACAAATTGTTTTCAACATTATTCAGTGGCATTTAAATAAGCAACCTTCATTAGTCACTGTTGAGATAGCTATGTAAGAGAGACAGACAAATGGAATCTATGCTTTGTTCAGGTGCTACCTAGCCTTATTTTTTGTCAAAGGAGCTGTTGCTCAACAATTTTCCTCAATCCATGCTCAATGAATCAATCAATATTCTGATTCAGAAACAGAGTCTTCCTCCAAAACCTGGGTAAAACTATTTGGGTTTTCCAGGGAGCATGCGGAGATCATTGTAATAATGTGCTTCTCTAGTCTGACCTGACTCATCCAGGATGTTTGTGGGTAGAGTCAAAAATGCATTGAGTGTTAAAGGCTAGGTCCCACTGGCTGACAGATGCAAAACGTATGCAAAAAGGACACAGCGGACGAGCAAAATTTCAGGGGTGGCTCCATCCGTTGTTATCCGCTCTAAAAAGTGGCCCAAATTTGCATAAACAGAACGGAAAAGAATGGAAAGGAACGGACGGGGGTAGTACGTAGCGGGGATGTTAAGCGGATGTTCGTAGGAAACCTAGCAGATGACAGCGGATGGAAGCAGATGACCCCTCCGAAGGGCTTCCGAGGGAGAATTGCGAAGCGGATGAATAGCGGAAGGAAGAAGAAGGAGAGAAGAAGAACAAAAAGAAGGCCGCTGTCAAGCTCACTGACCGGGAGATGTACATCATGGCCAAGTACAGCTTCCTGGAGGGTGAGGTCTGCCACCGAGGAGCAGCCCCTCTGACAACCCTCTCCCTCAGACAGCCCGCAGACAGCCAGTCCTCTTCCAGCCAGGAGACAGCTACCATGTCCAGGCAGGTGTCTTCGGAGGGCCCCATGGCAGAGACCCCCCTGACAGCTGCACTCCCCATGCCAGAGGATGTGGAGGATCCCCTGTCACAAATGGAGGAAGAAGCGGCAGCCACCAGAGACCAATCCACCCCCACCCCCAGCTCCACCTCCACAGAAAGCAGGCAGAGAGGCAGACTGGAGGGCCAGAGCCAAACTGTCCTGTTGGAGATCAGGGACACAATCAAAACCAGCACAGATCTTCTCTCTCAGCTGGTCCACATCCTTGAACCAGAAGCCCTTCATCACCTACGTGAGCCACACCCTTATGGACCTGCCCGAGGCCCAGTACCAGGTGATGAAGCAGAAGATCACAGCACTTCTGCACAACCCTCCAGGCCCAGCTGAACCTGCTCCAACCCAGTCCAGGTCCGCTCCTCCACCCCAAGCGATGTCACAGCCCTTCCACAGTTTTCAACCGCCCCTCACCAACGAAGGGTACAGGTACCAGAACTTCCCACAGCAGAAGCAGCCCTTCCCAGTCCAGGCCCAGGTTCATTGCACGCCACAGATGCCTCACCTCACCCAGCTGCAGACCAGACAGCCCCACTACACTCCTCCTTCCTCCACCCCACAGCCAAGCCCCTCAACGGACAATCTGTCATCAGTCGTGGGCCTGACATCCCAGGTACTTGATGAAGGGCCTCTCAACCTCACGGGACTGAGTCAGCTCTCTGAGAGCTTCCTGAACACACCATCCTCTGTTGTACTCTCAGGGCCAAGCACCCCAATGGCATTTCAGACCAGCACTCAAGCCACAGCCACCTCCACAGTCCCTGCCTGCTTAACAGCTGAGACCATGGATATGACTCAGAGTGACTGAGAATAGTGCCAGAGACTGAGTTGTTACTTGTTCACTTTATCTTTGCTTAAAACACTTTACTTGGTTCATTTTGCTTTTTTAACAAAGTCGTACAGTTTACTTAAGACAGTTATTAATAAAGGTTATCTTTGCTTCACACACTTGGCTCATTTTTTTTACTGAACAAAGTGTTGGTGAAAACCTTGAACAAATGGTTAAGCCTTTGCATGCTTGTGGGATAGATAAGGATAGGGTGGTGGAAGCACATGCACACCTGGTACGGGAAGCTGCACCTCAAGAAGTCTGGCCAGGCCGCGGTCAAGCTCACCGAACGGGAGACCTACGTGATGGCCAAGTGCAGCTTCTTGGAGGGTGAGATCCGCCACTGAGGAGCAGCCCCGCTGTCTACCCTCTCTCTCAGCCAGTCCACAGAGAGCCAGTCCTCTTCTGGCCAAGAGCCAGCTCCTGTATCCAGGCAGGTATCTGTGGAGCGTCCCACGACGGAGACCCCCCCGACAGCTGCACTCCCCGTGTCGGAGCGTGTGGAGGACCCCCTGACGCAATGGGAGCAAGGAGAGGGCACTTCCACCAGAGACCAAGCCACCCCCACCCCCAGCTCCACCTCCACAGAAAGCAGGCAGAGAGACAGACCGGAGGGACAGAGCCACACTGTCCTGCTGGAGATCAGAGCACCATCAAAAGCAGCGAAAATCTCCTCTCTCAGCTGGTACACACCGACATACCATCCTCAAACCGCAAGCCCTTCCTAACCTATGTCAACCAGACCCTCATGGATGTGTCCGAATCACAGTACCAGGTGATAAAGGACAGGAGCACAAGTCTTCTGCACAACCATCCAGGCCCAGCTGAACCTGCTCCGACCCAGTCTAGGTTTGCTCCTCCACCCCAGGTGATGTCACAGCCCTTCCAAGGCTTTCCACAGGCCCTCACCTACCAAGGCTACGGCTACCAGGAGCTCCAGCAGCACAGGCAGCCCTTCCCAGTCCAGCCACAGGTTCATCGAATACCACCGATGCCACCGATGCCACCCACGCCACAGATGCCACCCACACCTCACCTCGCTCACCTGCAGACCAGACAGCCCCACTACACTCCTCCTTCCTCCACCCCACAGCCAAGCCCAGCCTCAGAACATCTGTCATCGGTCTTGGGACTGACACCCCATGTCATGGAGGAAGGGGGTCTCAACATCATGGGACTGAGCCAGCTCTCTGAGAGCTTCCTCCACACACCATCCCCTGTTGTCCTCTCGGGAACCCCAATGGCGCCTCAGACCAGCACTCCAGCAGCAGCCACCTCCACAGCACCTGGACCCTTCACCCCTGAGACGATGGGCACGCCTCAGAGTGACTGAGAAGAGTGCCAGAGACTGGGTTGCTATCTGTTGACTTTATCATTGCTTGGGACACTTTACTTGGGTCATTTTGCTTTTACAATTTGTTATTAATAAAGTTTATTTTTACTTCACACACTTGCTTCATTTCTTTTAGTCAATAAAGTCTTGGTGGAAACTTTTAGAAATGGTTTAAGCCTTTGCATGCTTGTGGGATGGGTAATATCTGTGGGATGGGCAGGGATACCTTTGGGATAGATAAGCCTCCAGTGCAAGCATAATGGGACTGTATGGTCCACCCTCCCAGGTGCCACAACTATGGCCCTTTATTATCAATAACAATTTAATCATTCATCAACACATTTCAACATAAACACAAGTCTTTATTAAATGCCCTGTTCATTGTAGGGCCACTCAACATACATGGCACAATCTCATCAGTGTGATGAGACAGGCTGAAGGAAGCATCCATTAAGCATCTACCATCCTGTCTTGCCACTCCACTGCTCCAGCTGGGGAGTTGCACCAGTGTCTCAGTAGGTTGTGCTGCTTCTTCCCTTCATGTGAAGCTCTGTTGGGGCCTTGCACATCCTTAGTGTCTATCAGGTTACGTCCTTGCCTCCATTCACCAGGCTCCATGTCCCCATTCCCTTGTTGACGGTCCACAAGCCTGTTCTGCAACACTGGGTAGCGGGTGCGCATGAGATTGTGCAGGATGCAGCAAGCTTCCACAATGCTCCTCACGGTTTCTGGGTGATGCTGCATGGTGGTGAGAAGTACCTGGAACCTGTTGGCCAGGATGCCAAAGGTGTTCTCCACCACCCTTCTTGCCCTGGACAGCCTGTAGTTGAAGATCCTCTCTTCACGGGTGAGGTATCTTGAAGTGTAGGGCTTCATGAGGTAGGTTCTGAGGGAGAAGTCGTCATCACCCATGATGAAGTAGGGCACATCTTGTTGTCATTGGGTAGGGGGTCTGGACCTGGAAAACCCATGATGAGGTTGCGTTCCAGCCCATCCTTGAGGTCACTGGCATTGTATACCTGGCTATCTGAAGCTGACCCGTTGCCTGAAGCATCGATGTACATGAACTTGTAGTCAGCATCAACCACGGCAAAGAGGATGATACTGAAGAAGCCCTTGTAGTTGTAATAAGAGGACCCTGAGTTGGCTGGAGCTTTGCAGGCCATGTGCTTCCCATCTATGGCTCCAACGGTGTGGGGAAAGTTCCACCTCTGATACCACTGCTCTGCAACTTTCCTCCAGCCTTCTTCAGTGGTGGGACACTGGAGGAGCTCCTCCACGTATTCTTTGATGAAGGCCTGCAACAGTTCTCTGACCACTTTTCTGATGCTGTTGTGTGGCACCCTCCAGGCATATTGCATGACTCTGCACCACCTGTTTCTGTATGTGGTTCCAGAAGCCAGGTGGTGCAGAGTCAGAGTCACCTTCAGTCCAGGGTCCAGGTTGGGATGGAAGTTGGTGCTCGGCTTGGTCAACCTGGGTCTCAGACGCTCTACAAGTTCGTCAAACATGGCTGGTGGCATCCTCATGAAGTGCTGGAATGCACGAGGGTCTTCATTCCTCAGCTCCACCATCAGCTTGTCATACAGTCCAAACTCCACTCTTCTCCCGATCCATCATCGGACCCACACAGCTCTTGAACATCTCCTTCTTCTCCTTGCGTAGAAAAGGTGAAACAGTCTGAACAGGGCTTGGTTCTGGTGTTGAATGATCACAGCTACCATAAGGACTGTGTTATGATCCATGGTGGAGATCAATGGATGATGTGGAAGAGCAAGACCTAGGGTGAAGAGGTCTGTACACCAGGGCTACTGGACTCATACTGAGATCCAAGTGATTTCATTCCCCTTTTTATAGGAAATATCGGTTGTCCGCTAGGTGTCCTTCCACATACTCTAGGCATACTCCAGACATCCTAAATATCCGAGATACATTCCATATACAAACGTTTTGTCCGTTTTAATGCTTTATATACGAGATGCATCCGCTTACATCCTTTCTATTTCCGTGCTACTAACGCTGTGTGGACGTTCCGTGTACCTTTCGCTTCCTCCCTCTTTCCATTTTCAGCTGGAGCAAATGTGAGTCGAGAGGCTGTCCAGAGGATGCCGAGAGGATACAGCGGACATTTAACGGATGACAATGGACATAGAATGTTTGTTGCCCGTATGTGTCACGGATGTACATCGTACGCGGCAGAAAGTTCATCCGCTCAAAAAGTTTTGTGCAGTTCAAAACTTCTTGCGCGGATGAAATCTCAGTGGACGGATGCTCGACGGGTAGAGCGTATGAAACATGTATGCAGTGAGTATACAATGGATGCATCACGTTTTTGAACGGATGGCAAGCTTTTTTGTCTGTTTTACATCCTCTTTGCATCTGTTGGTGCAGTGGGACATGGGATTAAGGAACACTGAGAAACCCTTTTCATGTCACCTTCCATGAAAATGATTGCTGTGCTGAAATAGGAAGAATTGTAGCCACATACACACAAGCCCAAAATTAATTTTTTTAAAAAATGAACATTTGACATTGCGGCCAAAACTTTGCCCAATAAGTACAGCTCTTTCCAACTATAGTGATCCAAACTACTAACTACAGTAGCCAAAAGCAGTCAGTTATATTTCAACTTCTAGCACATTTTATTCTCAAATCTCTTTAACCATAGCACAAAGATGGCCCAGAACTATTTTTAAATGACAAGTTCTTGTATCCTTCAGTTCATCCTCCAGCCCACAGCAGAAATTGCTTGAAGCATTATTTAGCTGTTCTAGTTTTAAAGCAGTGTTTTCTATCTTTCTTTTCCTAATTTCACAGCAGACATGATTTATGATGCTTCCTTGGTTAACAATACAGTCAGGAGCTGAGATCTGGCCAGCTTCTATAAGGTATTTCAGACTCCACCTGAGTCACTAGACACTCTTGGGTCACTAGGCACATAGCCAGCTCTTTTGGGCCACATCTGGCTTCTGTACAGGGATCTACCTCTGTAGCTAGGCTTCTTATACATCTGGAGCTAGTGTTCTGTCCAGTACAACAATTTAAAATGGGAGAGAGCCAGATACCATGAGTTGCTGGTTCTCTGTCCAAGACTGCATTACAGATTTTCTGATGCTTCTGTTGACAAGGATATTTTGTGTGTGTGTGTGTGTGTGTGTGTGTGTGTGTGTGTGTGTGTGAGAGAGAGAGAGAGAGAGAGAGAGAGAGAGAGAGAGAGAGAGAGAGAGAGAGAGAGAGAGAGAGAGAGAACTTTTTACTCTTTTTTCAATACAAGAGTTGAGAGTGCCATTTTGCCTATTTCTGTATCCTTTGCATATTTCATCAACTGCTTCTAGGTGCTTAAGGCAATGTGGCCAGAATCTGATTCTTGGGTTACTCATTGTAACAATCAAGAGTGGTCCTGGAACTAAAAGATTTGTTTATTGATCAGATTTATAGCGCTGTCCAACTCAGAATAGAGTGACATTAGGTGACATACAGCAAAAAGCCAAACCCCCCCCCCCACACACACCCCCACAAGATCAGAAAATCTACCCAATATATGAGACATAAAATGGCAACTGGCTGCAATAATTAAGCAACTGAAAGGGGACTCCATGCAAACTAGATCCAAACACTCAGAGAAAAAGCCAGGCCTTAGTTGCTTTTCAAAAGTCAAGCAGAGGTGAGGACTGTAGCGTATTGGGTGGTGATGGAGGGGGTTGGTCCAGAGCACAGGGCAAAAGGCACACTTCTGAGGTCCCATAAATTAGAAAGATTTAAAAGAAGAAATCTAGTGCATGGCCTCCCTGGGGGAATGAGTGAGGAGGGAAGCTATTCTTGGGTGAAGTCAATGGTAATCATGTACAACCCCATAACTGTACAATCTGTAAAACTCTGTAAATGGGAACATGAGATAATATAACATCTGTATCTCTGCTCTGAGAGTTTAAGGTAGTGTTTCTTGGCCTTGGCATGTTTAAGATATGTGGACTTTAACTCCCAGAATTCCCCAGCCAGATGCATCTTAAAGTTACCAAGGCTGAGAATCTGTAGAGTCTTTTCTCAGATCTTATGGGAGGGCTTTTTACCTCACCTAGCATGTGGAAGAGACTGAAGCTACTTATCTATAGCCTGTGGTAGATTTATAGCCTCATAATTTACTCTTTGGCTGGCAGCCAGCCATGTTGGCACAGAAAAGCTTATTACCAGCTGTACCATTCACAACAAACTGCAGAGTAAGTGTGTGCAAACCACAGAATAAGTACAAGCAATTACATACACACTCCAATCCATGCAAATCATCACAGAATTTCAGTTGAAAATATTCTAATATGTCACAGGTAAAGGAAAAAAAAACTCATCCTGCATCACTCATTCATCCCTCCTCTTGCTCAGTCTTGACAAAGAAAGAAAAAGAAGGAAGGAAGGAAGGAAGGAAGGAAGGAAGGAAGGAAGGAAGGAAGGAAGGAAGGAAGGAAGGAAGGAAAGAAAGAAGGAAGGAAGGAAGATCAAACATGTGGGAAAAATGGGAGAATTAGAAATGGAAAATGACATTGTTTGGAATTCTTTCTAAATTCCAGGCTTGAATCAGGATGATTTCCTAATAAATGCTAGATCAAGAGCAAACTTTCTTGGTATCACATGATTGCCTTGTAATTGGTTTCATGGAATAAGGAAACTAATATAATTGGTTCCTAATGAACCTGCTCTTATATATACATTAAATGGACTAAGAGAAAATTCACCATTGCTTCTTTGTATGTTCCCTGACATAGATCCCTTCTAGCAGCTTTCTTCTTAATGGTTTCTCTCTCTCTTTTTGAAAGTATAAAGGGTGTTGAACAGTGCTACTGCATTTATGATTTTCTTTGGGCCTCCCATAAACATTCACAATGACATTTCTTTTTGTGTTTTTATAATAAAGCTAAGTTTATCGGTAACAAGCTTGCTCACTTGCCACTGAAAGCCACTTGTGGAACAATCACAAGATAGAAATATGATTTTCACAATCGGGTTCTAACCTTTTTCAAAGCCATTGGCTGCTATACATCAGAAACAGGATGCTGATTAGATTAAATCCTGTTGATCTGATTGATCATATTAATCTAGCTTTTTTACAGTCTTATATATAAGCAGATTGTTGATTATGGAAAGGAATTTATGCAGAGAAAGCCTTAGGTTTGGTCTTAAAGGAAATTTACTTCACTAACTTTTGACTATTTTAAAAATATTTTAACAGATCCCATCATGTAAGTGTCAAGTTTATATTTTTTTTTTAAATAATTGTATTAAAAGTTTTTGTTACAAGAGCAAAACATAATATACATTTAATAAGAAAGGAAAAATAAAGCAAATAAAAGATGCAAGTAAACCACAACAACAAAACAGAAAGGGGTGGACCCTAAGAAACTGACTTCCCATCTTATAATGACAAATATAAATAATTTCATTGTCTTTTCACTTCCTCTCAATTAACAAACATAAAATCCACCACATAATTCAACTCTTAATTATAGGCAAACACAATAAATAACATCTCCTGCAGTCCAGGTATTAGCAAAGTCCAAAAAGAGCCCTAAAATAACATTAATTAACAAATGTTAAACTCATCATTCTGTATCTCAACTGTTAACTGTAAGCAAACCCAGATTTAAAAGGCATAAAGTGGTCCCAGTATTCTACTATAAACAAAAGGCTAAAATATAGCATGAAAAAGAGGGGAAATATCTCCTCCAAGAGAGTAAGTTCACAAAGAACCTTATTTAAGTGAAAAAACAATTAGATACTAAAGCAATTTAGATGCTGTCAGATTGGGATATATAAAGTGACTGCAAGGAAAAAAGCATGTTAAACGTAAACAAATCCAATACAAAACATTTTTCCAATTCAGATGTCAACAAGTCCCAAAAGAACCATCCAAAGTAACACGTTTCATTTTACTCCTGATTGAATGCATTCCTTCCTTTTGGGTAAAATAATCTTGCTCTTTGATCCATTCAGATAACTGTTGCTCTTTGTCTCAAATTTCTACTAAACTGTAAAATGCCTCTTTTGTATGTCCAGCAAAAATAAATTATCCCAATTATTTTTTGGGATTGGCATTCTTATTTCCTTAATTCTTAAAGCCTCACATGATTTTTTTTAACATTAATGATAAATTCACATTCTCAGATAGATTTTGTTGCAAATCCTTTTCTAACAGCTTTATCTGGGAATAGACTGTTCCTAAGAAGAGACAACACAGCTGACATCAATGATTCAAGAACCTGGTGCAATTCCTCAAAAATGTCTCTGAAGTTATCTTGTTATGTCTCCAATATTAAGTTATCTTGTTATGTCTCCAATATTAAAAATAATTGTTCTTTCCAACAAAAATATATGTATTCTTTACAATTAATTTTAAAGTCTGAATGCTGCAAATCAAATGTCCAAATGTTTACAGATCCATTAATCTGTTTAAAACTTTATATAGCCAAAACCTTGTTCTTGCTTTTTACTATTTATTTTGAGTTCTTAGAACTTATAAACAAAGTTTCATTTTCTTATATTAAGGAAGTCCCAAAGGTGTTTTTTCAAGAGGCAACTGGACTTTCTTTGAAGACGTTTCGCTTCTTCAAGAAGCGAAACGTCTTCAAAAAAAACCCTAGAAAGTCCAGTTGCCTCTTGAAAAAGCACCTTTGGGATAACCATGACCAGGATGACTGAGAATCTCCATAGACATTTAAGGATGGAAGATACTCCCTTGGTGTTCTAGCTTTGTAATTTTGAAGATCATTTTAAAGTAGCCATAGACAATTTCCAATAGTTATTAGCAAAGAAAGTACGTAAGGAGTCCTTTGAAGACTCCAATTGCAGCTGGAGTAAATATGGCAAATTTCTTTGGCTGTGTGATCTCCCACCCTCCCGTGACTGCTCCCTGAAGTCTTGTGAGAAACAAGTTTATAGAATGCAGCTTGGGCAATCTCACATCCTTTCTTTGTCCAGAAGGATTGAAGGAGCTAATCTGCTTGTCAGCTCCCTATTCTTAGCCACAATGTTCAGCTCCATTTTTCCAGAGATATTTTCAGACCACCATTCTTCACAAAGTCATTATTTATAAGTTTCAAGTTTACCTGTATCCATAACAGGCAGAATCTTGTTTCGAAAATATCAATGTTCATGATGTTGATTTTTGCACCTGTTACAATGTAGGGCTTACATGGAATATATGATGCAGGGCTTTTCTGCATTACAGCATTACCCTTCTGGGCATGAACCGACTAGAAATGAAATCACTTTAAGGCATCCCTTTCAAAATGTTAATACTTTCCTTTGCTTTGACCATCATGATGGATCTTGATGGGTAAATTCCTGTGCTCTTTATCCTTCCCATTTCAGGGAAATGAAGTACCTCTTGCTTTCTGTTCATGAGTGGATCTTTGAGAACATGCAATTCCCACTGGTAGACAACTTGGTTGAATCCCTGGATTTTCACTCCCCTTTTTTTCTGGATGTCTTTCTGGTACCAGTAGGGTAGGAAGGAAAGGTTCACAGGTGTACAATTTTTCTGTCTAAAAGGGGAAAGTAGTGGAAGGATTATCAATTTACCTGATTTTAAAGGTTTCTATTTCCCTGTGGCATTGTGTCACACCTGAATTTGTAAAAAGAAGGTAATTCCCCCTCTCCATTGCAGTCTTTTCCCATGGAAGCAGTGACCAGTAACCATAGGGAAAGGAGTTATTTCTGCCACATAGCACTTAGTAGCAAATTAGCAAAAAAGCATTTGTCACAATGAAATGAAATGTAGGTGAATCAGCATGGTGTGTACCATCAAAAGTATAAAATGCCACTTTTTATGTATAGCAAGAAAAGACAGAAGGAAGTGGCCTTCCCAGTGGGTTGGAAATAGGTACAGCTGGACAACAAAATTTGTCTTGATTATTGCTAAAATATTAGACTGGAAAACAAATATACAACTCAAATTATCCAGTGGGTCAATGTTACTTTCCTTCTATGAATGAGATTTGTTTTGACAAAGATGATGCATGGACAATTACAGTGAAAGATGTTTTCCTTTAATGAAGCTATTATGTGAAATATCTCACATTTTTGCATCCATATATGCATGAGAAGGGCATACATGTAGAATTTATCTTCTTGTAATTGCATTTTTATATTTATCTTCTTGTAATTGCATTTTTGTATTTTTCCCTTGTTGTTTTTTCAGCACTTTTCTTCATTTAACTTCATTAAATAAAACCATGGGCATGTATTTGTGTGTATATTCATTATAGCAATAGCACTTAGACTTGTATATACAATTCCATAGTGCTTACCCACACTCTCTGAGTGTTCCCATATTGCCCCCAACAATCTGGATCCCCATTTTATTGACCTTGGAAGGATGAGATGCTGAGGCAACCTTGAGCCAGTCAGGATCAAACTGATAGCAGTGGGTACAGTCAGCCTGCAATACTGCACTCTAACCACTGCACCACCTTGGCTCATACCTCTCCAAAACTTTTTCTATTTGCATCATTGTATAAGGGACCAGCATATGTCCATGTCCATGGACTGACAACACTTTTTGTTCTCACAATTTATTTTTTTTCTTTGAAGTCCTCATCAAGTCTGTCCCGCTACAACATTATGTTCTTCTCCTTCTCCTTCAGTCCCACTGACTCTTCTTTCCTATATTTAGTTGTGATTCAATCCTCATTCAGTCTCTCTACATAACCAAACCAACTCAATGTACTTCATAATAGAAGAAATAAAATACTTGTGAGAAATTGAAAGAAATGAAATAGTCTCTTTTTATGTATTTTCATAATTATGGTGAAAGAACATTTATCCTAACAAGAACATTAGAAAAATATAAAAATAAATAATAAGTACTGGAAGCATTTTCCATCCAACTTGGCAGAATTCCCTTTATTCTTAAAAAAATATGGAATACTTGAGCATGTATAATATTTTTTCCCTATACAGCATTATTAAAGCTACCTTAATTTGTGAATAGTTTCTACTGTTCCATTCCAAACTGTTTCAAGGCAATATTTTAAGGTTAATGTCAGACTATCAATGTGTTTCATACTATTCAGGTTCCTTAACTAAGCCATAATCCACAATCACTCTCACTTAGGGACTGATGTCTGCTAGACAGTATGTCTTTCCATTTGGATTCTTTTCCGTAATAGCAGCTGCATATAAATAACAGGTGCATCGTGAACTCTTTCTCGTGAAGTGATTCAAAAACAAACAAGTGCCAAAACAGAAAGTGCAAGAAATCTGGGCCAGATACTCCATTGGGAATAAAGCTCAGAAGCTGCGTTCCAGAAGATTTTTTTTTCAGAGTCTAGATTAACTTTAGTTTTAGCTGCTCCCCCTATTGGAATTTGAGAAACACTGATACTTTCTGCTATGTTTCATTTATTCTCAAACCAGAATCACTAGAAGACCTTTAAAAGAATGTAGTTCTAATTTCCCTAAGTTATACCAAAAAAGAAACCACAGAAGCAGCCCTTATCCCATCTTTTCTAAGAAGCTGTGACTGAAGGAAACATCATGTTTCCTTAAATCTTAGAACAGTTGCCAGGCAACCCAGCAACACCTGTCTTTCTGGAGTAAAAGATGCAGTTACCAGGGCAACAACATCCTGTCTTTTTGAATACCGTCCTGTAATGTGGAAACTGCAGTTTCCATAGTAATCTTTTTGACCTAATTTAATTCTTAGTTGTGTGATCTAATTGTATTTTAATATTGACTTTTCTTGGCTTGTTGTTTCCAAATGCCCTTTCCTTCAAAAAGCCTTTTTCCTTCAACCTCTTGTCCAGCTCAAAATGCAGCTTCCTCACTCACAGACTCAGGGCGTAAGAGAGCTGCAGAAGCAGCAAGCAAAGCAGGTGTTTGGGAAGTGGTTACCCGGGCAACAGAACCAGGGCGTTCCGGAGGTGGTTGCTATGGAGAATTGGATGCTGACGAAGGCTTGGGAGACCGAGAAGACAAATTGCCCTCATCATTATCTCCAGGCTTGTCAATCATACATATTCACTTATTTACCTCCGAGAGGCAAACAGCACTCGGAGCAAAGAGCAAAAGGAGAACGTGTGCTCAAGGCAGAAACGGTGCCAGTATTGAACTTCACGCCAGGAGAGACAGTCACCATCCAGGATGGCAACCATCACCTGCAACCGGTTTACAGAAGAATATCAGCTCTTCGAAGAGCTGGGGAAGTAAGTTTGAGAAAGATCTGGGGAAGAAAACCTGACTGTGTTTAATCTAATCGGAAATGTTGTGTTGTGCAGAAATGGGGGTGGTTAGAAGCTTTGATCAGAATAAGGGCAGCTTTTATCTCAAGGCAAAGACAAGGCAACGTAGTGAACAACAACCATAAACTCATAGAAAAGCAGGGAAATGCAGGCACTAAAGAGAGCAGAAAGAGTGCACCAGGATAGAGGGAGAAAAAATCAGGGAATTGGCAAACATTACCAGCCTGCTGTTAAAATTAAGGTAGTGGAAATAAGCATGGGAAGGTTACAACTGCTTGCTGACACTGTTCTCTTTTTGGAATGTTTGTTGGTTCAGCTGGTAGTTCTGAGTTGTCCCAGCCAAAGATCAAGGGATCTATGCTCCTGTATAACAGTTCTGTCATGTTGTGAATTTGGGAGAAGTTTATGCTTCATTTGTCTAGGAAGAGCAACTTCCCAAGGATGCCTCTCTCTTCCCTAGGAATGGCCAGCCCCTCCCATTGCTTTTTTTCTTTTTTTTTAAACCCTACTTCTTGTTAGATAATGATAAAGCCACCTTGAAATCTCTGGGTTAAAGCATCCAAGTCAGTGCAAGAAAGCATGCTATTTGGGTCCTGTAACTTGCAACAAACAGATGGGTCTACATTTAATTTTGCATATTTCTAGCCATGTTTTTGCATGCATAATTACACAAACTTCTGTTGAGGACTTTGCACATGTGTCTGTCCAAGCTTATATCTGTGTGCATAAGAATATGTGTGACTTTGTATTACAATATTGTTTACTCTTAGTGAAGCAAGTACAAAGTCACTTTATTTAATTTCTGGGAAACTAATCAAGAGCTATGTACAGTTTTAGGGAGAGAGTATTGGGGATTACATGTATTTCATTCTTTATAATGCATCTTTATAAGACTAAAGGACATAATTCTTTATGTTCTATTTTTCAATACTGGCAGGATTTCTGACTCTGTAAATGATGCCTGAATATTTGTATACTTTTTTTTTTGCATCATGTATGTATTCTCTGATGTATTTGCTATTTTCATTGTGCGTCTATAAATGTATTCCTTTGTTTCAACTTCTCTGTTGTATGTTTGCATTTTTTTGTATTTGCAAAACATTATGGAAATATGCATTTCGATTTGAATATGTGGATGCTCTATTTACTGGCATTACTGTTTCTCTAAGAACACACATTGCTACTTTGCATCTATACACGCATTTGTGTGGAAGTACTTGGGCATATGCAATTTATACAACAAACCAAACTGGGGGGAAAATATATAGGACAAAAATGCAGAATAAAGAGGCGAGGACATTTAATTCCTTTATTAGCACATGTCAATGTAAACAAAGGGCCGAGATAAAGTGTGCCAAATTCAATAAAAGTCAACTTTGTAAAAGTTGATAAAATCGAATGGTTTAGATGTTCCTGGTTTACATTTTTCAACAAAGCTTATATTTATATTCATGTACATTTAGGAGATTAAATCATACTTGGGTGGCTGGTAAAGATGACTCAATGAGCAGGTCTCTGCAATAAATGGAGACATATGTTTCATTCCAATCCTTAACAAGCATTCTTAAGCATTCCCCCCCTCCTTTAATATGCACCTGGAAAAAAAAAGTCAAGCTCAGTTTGTCAGGTGATTTCTAAAATGTGGACTAACTCTCCTTTTGGATATCACCTATAAGGATGGTTTGGACAGGAATTTGGCAGAATGTACACAAGGGTATGGTTCAACAGTGCATGGCTCAGAAAGAAAAAAAAAGTGGGCAGCATACTGAGTTCTGCAATAGTGATTCAAAAAGTCACTGGGGTTTTTTTTTTTTGGGGGGGGGGAGGCACCAAAGTGTTGTTATCCTTTGTGTTTTGTTTTCTGTCTCTTTCTGCTTGGATCCTCATTCACTCTCAATTTGTTTACTCAGGAATATATATGGACAACAGGGTATGGCGTAGCTTCCATTTTTCTCTTCCTTTATCCTAGCACAGGTGGGAGATGGAGAAGCAAAAGAAAAATATTATTGCCATGGGAGAGCCCAGGGACAGTTGAATGTTTTCATGGCATTGAAATATTGTTGTTTATGATATGGAGTGGGGGCGCAGGGTGGGTGGGTGGAGATATAAGTTGCATGAAAAAGACTCTATCTTTGTAGATCTGCACCTAAACACTGTGCATCTATTGCCCTAAATATTTCATAGTCATTTGGCTTTATTAATGTCATCTAACTATTGGGTCACATATTATTCAATCTTATTGCAAATGCCCAAATCCTTAGCAAGGAGGGCCAAACCAATAGGATTTTGTGGAGGGGTTCAACTTAACTTGAGGCAAGCTTATGGAATTGTCTTGCAATTTCCATATCTCCAAGATATTTTCAGACGATAATGTATGTTGGACAGTGCTAGAGATTGTCTTCTGTAAAATGCAAATAATTATGTATTTACACCATGAATATACATACAGATGCATCTGTATTGGCTACTTATGTCCTAGTCATTAAACTGAGGTCCAAATTGTTGTGAAATGTGTAACAAGATAATATTTAAGCAACTAAGGGATTAGGATTTAATTTTGGATAAGCCATCATTGTCATTATCTACAAATATTTATTTTTTTGAGGAATATCCAATGTCATGACTTCCTCATATTATTTCAAATATGTAAAAAAAACATATTATTTGGAGAAAAATATGTTTTAATTTTAATATAATGAGCTTCTAAATCCTGCTAGATTTAAGATGAAAACCTAGTCCTATAGTCAAGTGGATAAACTTGGCTTTGTTATTCTCTCATAGCATGGCTTAGATGTTTCAAAGATTGGTACATCCCTCTCTAGTGTTAGTGCAGACAGGGGAAGGAAGCAAATGATGTAATGTATGCAATGGCTGATGCTGTGCTTCTTACATACTTGGAATATGTCATTGCAAGCATATAATGTGGAACGTGCGTCATGATGTAAGAATGCTTGTGCCGTCATTTTGATGAAACCTATTGTGGATGCCTATGACATAATTGGGTGTAGGATAACTTTACCCTACCCTTTATAACTTTATAAAGGAAACTTTATCCTTTATATCATTGGACCACAACTTCCATAATGAACAAACAGATGGTTAATATACAGTACCTGCAAATCATCAGGTTGGAGAAAATTGCCCTGCAGTCATGTGCTATTATTTGCCGGATGGTCAAAGAAACTGGCAAGGCAGCTCTTTATGTTATATAAGACAAATACACTTGAGGTTGAAAAAGCAAAACAATGTTCTAAATTTATATTTGGCATACTAGAAAGAAGGGGCAAAAACAAATTGAGTTGATATCTTCCCAGTCTCTTCTGCTGTACAAACTATTTATCATATTTTCATCCAGTAATTATATTTGTAAATTGGCTATGTATTGAAAGATTGATCTAAATAAAAAAAAATTATATTTATCACCAATTCAAGATATGGATTAATTAGAAAGGTTTTCCAATATATATTTATATACATATATATTTGTTTTCTTAAGTTTTCGCGGGTACTTACATGTATGCTGTTCAGCTTCCTTCGGGTATTATCCCACGTCATTGGAGTTGTGCTTTTAAAGTTGTAGCAACGTTTCGGCAGAATCTCATCTGCCATCATCAGGCTTCTGTATTGGGTTCATATATATATACATATATATATATATATATATATATATATATATACATACATACATACATACATACATACATACATATATATATATATATATATATATATATATGTGCTGTTCAGCTTCCTTCGGGTATTATCCCACGTCATTGTAGTTCTGTTAAAGTTCTGTTAAAGTTGTAGCAACGTTTCAGCAGAATCTCATCTGCCATCATCAGGCTTCTGTATGGATGTGGGTCTTACAGCTCCTGGTTTTTAAATTTGAGGCTGGTTCATTCTGATTGGCTGGGAGCCTGGACCTATTTCATTGGACTTGGAGTTTGATTGATTGGTGTTCCTGGTTTCTTCTGTCTGTTTTGTGGCTTTGATTGGCTGGCAACAGTCTGTTCTTGTGTTGGAGGCTTTCAGTGCAGCTTGGCTGCGTGTGAAGGGACGGCTGCACCTTTGCAGAGGCCTTTAAAGGCAGCCCTAAGTAACACATATTGCACTAATTTAATTGTGTGATAATGTGGGCATGAATAATTATTGTGGAATCTCCAAGTTCTAGACAAGGTTTCAAATGTTTTTTAAATGGTTAAGATACCAGGTTAGAAAGCAGAAGACCCAGAATTTAAATCCCACCTTAGCCATCAAAGTCACTGGCTGAATCTGTGTCAGTCAGTCTCTCTCAGCCCAACTCATCTCATAGGGTTGTTATGGGGAAAACAGGAGGAAAGCATGTTGGATATTTTTCATCTTGAGTTACTTGTAAAAATAATAAAGGCAGGATACAAACAAACAAATAAATGTTTATGCACACACACACAAAATAGGGAATATTCATTCATTTTCGTGCTTTTGGCATAATTTCTATCATTGATGACATAACCCATATCATTTCATTTTGATAGCCTTTTGCTTTTTCTAGCCCAGAGGTCTCCAAACTTGGCAACTTTAAGACTTGTGGACTTCAACTCCCAGAATTCTTCAGCCCAGAAAATTCTGGGAGTTGAAGTCCACAAGCCTTAAAATTTCCAAGTTTGGGCACCCTTATTCTAGCCCAACAATATCTTTTCCTTAATGAGTTAACCACATCTCTACACATCCCACACTTAGTAGTTTGACATAAAGGTGCACACGGCTTAATTATTTCTGGTGTGTAATTTGTATTTTTGCACAGTTGTCACACACTGTCGATCACAATTCCAAAATCCATTAGTTCAGACTGCACTTGTACATATTTGAAGTTAATATATTTTGTCTCAATATCTATTACACTGTTATCTTTATATTTTTAAATTTTATGGCCAATTTATCCAATCTAAAGATATTCCTTGGGTTTTCATCACAGCTGTTTAATAATTTAGGTCATTGGGAAGTTTGATTACTTTCCATCCTTCTCTTTAGTTAATTGTGAGCCACTTTAAAATCCCCATCCAAATATCAAGCTAAATGCTTTCTTCACTAGATGCTGATAATTTTCCTGAGTCTTCAGGATAGTCACCATGGACTACTGCCCAATCCTAAAAAGTGCTTTTGGGTCAGATCCCAACACACCTGAAAGAAGACAATTTTCAAATGGCAAAAGAATAGTGTGGATTTTTTTCCCCCTCTAGTATAGGGGTGTCAAACTTGTGGCCCATGGGCCGGATGCATCATGTGCTGGCCCCACCCTTCCTCACCAAGTTTAGTAGAGAAAAAAAAGTCCTGATCTGTCATGTGATGCCACTGTGAAGATGTGTGTTTGACACCCCTGCTCTAGTAGAAAGCAAAGTGCTATTGAAGGACTTTGTCATATTGTGCTTCCAGAATCCAGACCCATATTCAGAAGTTTGGTAAACCTGCCCTAGAAATAGGCAATAGAAGTCTTTGAATACAATTTTTGTTTATTTGTCTGTAGCCTCCTGTTTAATACTGTTGAATGTGTAGCATGGGTAGAAAACTATTTCAGCCAAAATTCTCTTAGGTTACTCTAGATCAGGGGTTTTCAAACTTGACAGTTTTAAGACTTGTGGACTTCAACTCGCAGAATTCCTTGTCCAGTCATGTTAGCTCAGGAATTTTGGGAGTTGAATCCACAAGTCATAAACTTGCCAAGTTTGAAGACCCTTCCTTGCTCTGGATGATCAGAGAGTTCTGCTTATTGTTTATTTATATGCCACTGCAGATTTTGAGGTCTGTAAGCACATGCTGTGAGCCTCTTCTGTTGGTTAGCAGCAATCCTAAACAGTTGTATGTATCCAATGACATGTTCTCCTTACTGTTTCTATTCCTGACTAGGGCAATTCTCTTTTTCTCTATAAATAATGGAGTTTGGCGTATTTCAGAATGATTGGGGTACACTAGCATTTTTTTCAGCCGTATATTTTCTCAGGTTTCCATGTGAGCCTAAAAATGGGAGTGTTGTGTGTGTGCTGCTTTAAGGAGTTGACTCATGAAACTGAATGCAACTCATAAACTGAAGCAATTATAAGGTGCTTCAACAATTAGCAGAGAGGTGCGTTTCTTGCATTCACACAGGAGCCAAAGTACTTCTTTCCAAATCATTTTTAAGGTAGGTGCTGCTCTGGTAAATTGAAATTTAGAAATGTACTGTCCCAGAAGTTTCATCCAGCATAGTGAATTCTGAATACCAATAACTGTCCTGAGATTCAGATGCAAACATTTCACCTTAGCTTCTGCCTCACAGCTGTCCTTTCCTGCACAGGAGGAAGAATGAACAGTTATCTCTCAAGGACACTTCAATACACAGCAGTATAATAAGTTTAATAAATAAAATTAGAAAGAGGACAACAAAACCTGAGAGGCTGGTTAATGATTCCAAATTAAGGCACATTGATTCCCTTCCCCTGCATCCTCTCCTTTCACCTTTCCTTTATTGAATGTCTCTGGGGTACTGCCTACATTAAGCAACAACTGATTCTCACAATCATTCTTGAACACGGTTTTAGTTTTCTCTCATGTCAATGTGTTAGTACTGATACAATTCTGTTTGGCAGGCATATTGGTCTATCTTCCTGCCCATCTTTTACTCATGTGGTGCGAGATCAGTTGGGTTTTTTTAAAAAAATGCTAAAGTTGTGATAGAGCTGTGGTGTCACAGTGGTTTGAGTGCAGTACTGTAGGCTATTTCTGCTGCCTGCCGGCTGCCTGCAATTTGACAGCTTGAATCTCATCAGGCTCAAGGTTGACTCAGCCTTCCATCTTTCTGAAGTCGGTAAAATGAGGATCCAGATTGTCGGGGGGGGGGGGGGGGAATGCTGACTCTCTAAACCACTTAGAGAGGGCCATAAAGCACTGTAAAGTGGTATATAAGTCTAAGTGCTATTGCTAAGTGCTATTGTCATCCACAATTGGGAGGACATGGGTAAATGGGTGCCAGAAGAAATAGAGAGATGGGAAGAGGCCAGGATTTCTGTGTATAATAACCAATTTCAGCAAACTGGCTGGATAATACCCTTGCCAAAACTGCTGGCTTTGTTCGGAAAGTTTTTGTGGAGATCTTTATCAAAAATTTTGTAAAAGTTCAATCAATCTTTACTGGCTCTGTAAGCCACTTGCTTAATGAGACTCACAAAGAAAGCTCAAAGGGGAATGAGACAGGACTCGCCTTTACAATGTTTACCATTGCACATGTTCCTCACAGGAATTAAAATAAATGAACAGAGACAAGCTCTTTAATTTGGTTTCATGTTTGGCTACGCTTAAAAAAAGAGAGAAAGAAAACCAGGGATCTTGGTTCTTTCTACAGTACTTGAAACATGATCATAGGGACAAGGTTGCTTTTGTATTTGTAATTTGAATTACATTTTGTTTCCTGGCCATGTCTTCGTTTGAACTTACTTCATGCAGAAAAATTATTTGTGTTAGTTTTAAACACACAATGGCTTACTATTGGATTTCAATAACTTGTAAAAAAAAGAAGTAAAAAGTCTATTTTAATTTCCATATAAGTTTTTTTAAAATATTAAACATTAATGCCCGCTCAAAAAAGAAAAAAAAATGTGACTATTGCTTTCAAGTAAGGGACACTTTAATTATGCAAAATGTGATATATTTGCTCATTATTATAATGCAATTATTTAAAACTCTAGTTGAAAGATAACATTTAAATTCCTGGCATGACCATGCTTTGTATGTGATTGTTTGTATGCATTTGTTTTATTATTTTAGCGATAGCACCTCCCCCTCTGATTTTGAACTTGCCTCCTCACTGTGATTTGATTGCATAAAATGACTAAGTGTGACAGTTGGATTTATTTATCTGCACAGTGCAGACTGGTAGAATTAAGCATGAGAGAAAAAGTGACAACACATTACTCAGAGCAATGCCTCCAGGCACAAGAGTGGGTGTATCTAAATGGTTGTCCCACTCCTCTTCCCTCCCCTCCCCTACAGCATGAGGAGGCAACCTTCCCAGAATCCACTGTTTCCCCATTCCTCAGATTTGACAATATGGGTAAAGTCCTTTTCATTGGCAAAATGAAAAAAACTGGCTTCTTCTGGATGAGCTTTTGTTAAGGCAGTGGAATAAAAAAATGGAGAGGAGCTAATATTAAAAAACAAAACAGATGGTTTTCTTCCTCATAACTGTCATAATGTACTCAGTCATTCATCCCCTACTGAGAAATAGAAGAAGGGCAAAGGAAGCGAGTGAAGAATATAGAAAGGGACGAAGAGAGCAAACTGTTGTGCATAAAGAAACTGGAGGGGATCCAAGCAGGGGGAAGAGGGGAGGAAGAGAGAGAGAGAAAGGGAAAGAAAAAGAATAGAATAACTCTTGCTGAGTTCTTGGAATCCACCCCCATTGGCAGGTGAAAGAAAAGGCTAAGTCAAATTATCATGAGGCACCATATAATCAGGCACCTCATTCCAGAGATGTACAGGGGAGAAAAGAGAGATTTTCTTAAAAATAAGAAGAAAAAGAATATTCCCAACCCACACTCTTCTTGCTAGCAAAGAGACAAACTCTTAAAATGGTTTCATGGAGGAGGAATGCAAGGGAGGCAGGCAGGCAGCCTCCAAGCTAACAACTGAAGTGTGAACAGGGGAGTAAGAAAATGGTCTTTGCTTCCAAGATGCTGCTATTGCAAGGATCTGCCAGCTCTCAGAGCCTAAAAGCAAAAGGAAGCCCCTGTCTTCCCATCACAAGGCAGAAAAAAATTATGAGAAAGAACAGCAGAGTTTATTGATAAAAGTATTAGACTGAGCAAAGTAAAACAGAACAGACCGCATTGAAAGTCACAGTAGCCCTTCACCTATTTGTACTCTCCCAAATGTTCAGAATGCAGCTCCAGTTCCCCAAGAAAGCTATGATCTTTGGGCCTTTTCCACCTGTCCTTGGGCTTGCTGAAAATGATGCCGGCGTATCTCTCTCTTTCTCTCTTTCTCTCCCTCTCTCCCTCCCTCCCCCGTTTTAAATTACTGCAGTGAACATCCTCCTTGACAATGCCTAGCAGATTTTGAGCATCTTGATGCAGTTCTTCAAGGGTTAGGGGAAAAAAAGAAAGACAACTATTCAGCACAAGGACCGCTAAGAATCCTTTGAGCCTATTTTTATTCTCTCTATTTTTCTGCAGAATAGGACAAGCCTTAGCAGACCATGACTGACCTAAAAAAAAGCTAAACTGGGTTAACCTGGCTAGGGTTTGGATGGATGGCTACCAGGAAATTTGGAGTAGAGTAACTTGGAAGTTGAAAAACATTAACATGAAAACAAGGCAATGGCAAACCCCATCCATCTCTTTGTTGGGAAAAATCACATATTATCAAGAGCCAAGCTTGGCACAAAAGTTGACCTCATCTGTCTATTCATGCTAAGGGAATGTATAATAAATCAGAAAACTGTCTGGCTGAAATTCACACAGAGCATTACTATTATGACATCAATGAAGCAGTATTGATTGTATTCATACAATATAAGTGCCTAAATAAATCATACAATGACCTAGTTCACACAACATGTTAAGGCAATGGCTGTCTCCTCCCAACACTTTTTCAATTGAGATTAGAAAATCATGCAGACTCAGCTAGTCTGTGTGAAATTCATTGCAACTGGGAGGGGGGATATCTATTTCAGCCTTTGAATTTTCCTTTGCAAAGGGGGAAGGCATACATCTCTTTTGGGGAGGGTTCATAACTCTGCACGTATGATGGAGTTGCCATCCTCAGTAGGATGCTAGTCTAAAATTAGGGAGGGGAGGAGGAAAAAAGTTTTCCTTGTTGCTACTATCACTTTCTTCTTCTTTTACCTGGAATCCTCGAAAGAGTCTTGCACTTTAGAAAATAAAAGAGATGGAATGTTCTTGTCATGCCAAAAACAAAAAAAATGTTCCCATCTGCATATTGAGTTGACAAGACTGTTGAGCCATAGGCAATGTGAAAACCAGGGAACGCAAACAAAGGATATGAGGATAAATGGTGTCAGATGTGATTGGATTAAGAAAATCAGGAATTCTGACTTGCTCTACTTTGCTTGGTTTGGTTATAGTATTTAATAAATACATGTACATTTTGTTTACTTCATGTAAGCTATTCTAGGAATATAGTAGCAATAAATACCCAAAGAATAATTGAACATGAAGAAAGGATTGCATTGTATCTCCAGAGAGAAGAATTACCTTGCTTCTTAGAGACATTATGGATGATGTGTTCAGGGTTGTAGCCTCAACTGAGAATGTGATAAAGCAATCAGTCAGGGCCATGAAGTGGTCACCTCAGGGAGAAATTGAGCTTTCTGAGTGGGCTATAAAAAGTTAGTTGTTCACTGTGATTCTATTGCTTGTGAAAAGGGTGGAGCTTATGAACATTTCTGCCTTGCATGGAGGACAAACTACTTTGGCCAACACTGAGTAGGTGGCTTGGGAAGGAGAGGGGATGAAACAATATACCATGTATATACCACAGCAGTGGCGCAGTGGTTAGAATGCAGTACTGCAGGCTACTTCTGCTGATCACAGGCTGCCAGCAGTTTGGCAGTTCGGGTCCCACTAGTTGACTCAGCCTTCCATCCTTCTCGGGTTGGTAAAATGAGGACTCAGATTGTTGGAGGCAATATGCTGACTCTGTAAACTGCTTAGAGAGGGCTGTGAAGCACTGTATAAGTCTAAGTGCTATTGCTATGTCTTGCCTTCAAAGATTTTCCTCAGATCTTCCTCATACCCCAGAAATGAGATACTGCTGAATATGCTGATCAGTATAACCAGGAGTTTCTCCATCCACAGGGAGCACTTCCAAAGACATTTGGGGATCAGCCCTAAGCGTTAAATGTCCCCATAAACCAGAGATGGTATTCAGCAGGTTCTGACCAGTTCTGAAGAACCGGTCGTGGAAATTTTGAGTAGTTCAGAGAACCACTTAGCAAATAACCACTTCTGACTGGAGATTTTACAGTATCCTTCCCCTGCCATGCCCACCAAGCCATGCCCACAGAACTAGTAGTGAAAAAAATTGAATCCCACCACTGCCATAAATAAAAAAAATAGTGCTGTTCCTTCTCCTGTGAAGTCATTCCCCTCACATCTTTCTGTTAAGAGATTGCTTAGTGATGGAAGGGGGAAGATGAGATAACCTATAAAGTGTCTTCTACTTGACTCTGTGGTTTCTTTCCCAAACCCCAAACCCCAAAATCTTTAACCTTAGACTATCTACTATTGACCTCACCCCTTTCCTAAGAGGTCTGTAGGGGGCGTGCATAAGTGCACCACTGTGCCTACCACCGTCCCTGTCCTATTGTTTCTTTTTATTTTTCTTAAATGTATCCATTTCATGTATTCATAACTATGTTTATACTTATACCTATTATCTTATAAGCGATTGACAAATCAAATAAATAAATAAAATTAAGTCACCAGGAGTTAAAACTGATCTGGAAAAATGGTAGATGGACTAATAGCATTTTTGAAGGTCCTATCTCATACTCTTAACTGGAATTTGTATACTTTTAAAACAACTTATACAACTTGCTTTTAGTGACATGGGAGTGAGGTTTCCCCCCCATCCCTCTTTTGGTGAATGCCTCCTTTGTAACCTCAAAACAAATTAGTGTTAAAATTGGGGAGTTCTGTTTAAAGCTTCAGCTCATTTATACCTGGTGTGAATCATGTCAACTCTCAGCAAGATGGGATGAAACGATAAAAGTAACCAGTGTTTTAAAACTGATGAATGACAAGTTACAGCTAGCCTACATATAAAAAGAACAGAATTGTCTCTTTCAAAGTGTATATGTTCCGGAAGTAACCAGAAGGATGTGTATGCAAGAGCATATTGTGTGAAGAGCTGTGTTCTGTGACAGGTATTCACTGTGTTCATATTTTAATCTGCATGTAGGTGGTTGAGTGGGTGAGGTGTCTCAATTGGCATTCAGACATGCTTGCAGTTTGAGGGTGAATACTGTATGTTCCTCTACTTGTCTTTGCCCCTCCTTCTCCAATAATTTCTCTATACTGCTTTCCTGATGAACACAGATACAAATGAAAAAAGTCCATGGAAGGGCTGAGAATTAAAGGATCTAACAAGACATATATCCTTATATTTATCTAGTATATTTTGAAGAAGACTGCCTCTTTTTGAAATTGCAAAAGACATGAAGCTGAAGGGAAGGAGAAGTGAAGAGTTTTCTCCCCGAGGCTCTTCCTTCCATATTTCTAAAGGGTTATCCTCTTCTAAATAAAGGACCATCTGCAAGCCCCTTTGTGACCAGTGAGGAAACTGGTTCACAGAAAGGCAGTTAAAAAAGGAAGTGAGGTAGATTCTGCCCTTATACAACTTTGGGTTATATTTGTGATAGATAGGAAACAGTTTAGTTGTTGGAATTTTTTCAACCCCATCCTTTTCTTTGCAATCATTCTGGCCAAAGTCACTCAAAGAATTGCCTTTGAAAGAAGAATTACTTTCAATTTAGGCAGATGCCAAACAATCTGACAAATAGCAATCAATCTGTTTAATGCCCGTTAAAGTAATGGTTTTGCTACTGCACGTGTATTCCCCATATGCACGCAAAGACGCACAATTACTGATGTCTTACTAGTTCCTAAATAATAGGAATATATCCAGGAAGGGCATACAGATTGCCTCGACCTACAATCATTTGTTTAGCGACCCTTCGAAGTTACAACTGTACTAAAAAAAAAGACTTATGATTATTTTTCACACTTGAGATCAAAACAGCATCCCTGTGACCACATGATCAAGATTCAGATGCTTGGCAACTGGCATGTGTTTATGACTGTTGCAGAATCTCAAGGTCATATTGTGACTTTCTGACCAGCAAAATCAACGGGGAAGCCAGATTAATTTAAATAACCATGTTACTAACTTAAACAACTGCAGTGATTCACTTAGCAATTGCAGCAAGAAAGGCGGTAAAATGTGGCAAACTCACTTAACATTTATCTCACTTAGAAACATAAATTTTGGGTTCAGTTATGGCCATAAATAGAAGACTAGTTGTACTCGTCTATACAGCAATGATCAATCTAAAGTCATGTTAGGCTTTCAGCCCAGACTGTGTGGCAAGAATGGAGGAAATCTACTGTAGATTATGAATTAACATCCCAGCTCCTAAGCTCACATCTAATAGCAATAGAACTGCATCCAAGTCTAATTTAACATCTTTTTGAGATGTTCAGGATATGAGACATAAAATCTCTTGTGGTACCCACCCCATTTTAAAATAAAAATTAAAAAAAATCACAAAATCAGTACATTCAAGCTTATTGTTCCAAGTTCATGTAAACAGTTCATCTTAATGTAATTAACTTCCTTCTGGTTTCTTATAAAAATGGATTAGTGGCTTCCAAAATGCAAACAATTTTTACAATTGAGAATCTCTAAGAAAAGCAGTATCATCAGAAACAGACAGCTCAAGCTCTAAGTGCTGAATAAGCTGCCAATATATATCCTTTAAGTAAGCCAAATAATATAAAATTCTATCAAGGGATTAAAAGTACAGTCCAAAATGGGTGAGAAGTTACATTTAAAAAAAAAAGTCAGTTGTTTTTAAAGTGGGATATCCTTATAATGTAACCTTTCTGTTAAAGCTACCTATTAACCCAATCTGTTTCATCTTGCATTATTACTAGATGCCTTGGGTCACCTCCCTATTCTCTCACCTGATCCCCTGCTGCCAAGCTAGAATAGAGGAAGAAACAGCTCTCCATTTGCATGGAACACCAGTTTTCTGTGCATATGTTTGCATAAAGGAAAACCAAAAATACATGGAAAAATATACCCACTCTTTCTCAACTCTAGAAGGAGGCAAGGACAAACTCAATAGTGGGATTCAAATTTGTTTACTACTGGTTCTGTGGGCATGGTTTGGTGGGTGTGGCAGGGGAAGGATACTGTAAAATCTCCATTCCCTTCCTACCCCACTAACCTGCTTTCCAGCTCCGTTCTCCTTTGCAGAAGAAGACCCAGCAGATCAGCTGGGACTTGGGAGGCAGAGAATAGATGGGGGCGGGGCCAGTCAGAGGTGGTATTTTCCGATTCTTAGAACTATCCCAAATTTCCTCTACCGGCTCTCCGGAACTGGTCAGAACCTGCTAAATACCACCTCTGGACAAACCACTTCCAAAATCTTACCAAGAAATCTATTGGTATTGCCAGGGGTCAACACCTGACTCAAAATCAAAAGTAATAACAAAAAGGATAAAAGCAAGAACTTATCTTAATATCAGTCTTATATCCTAGTATCAGTCCCATTGCTGAGCTGAAGTGTTCTGTCCCAGTTGTCATTTCCTATCTTGGCTCTGTTTTCATTCTCTACTTGACTCCTTGCAAAGTAAATGTGCAATCAATTCATAAGAAAACTAGAAACAGATACCAAGGTTACACCGAACAGGCTAGGGAAAAAGTGGGAAAGTTGTTGATTCCAGATATGAAGTCTTCCACTGGCTGAAGAGTTGCATTTCAAAATAAATATCTTGGTCTGAATAAAATAAGAGAGCAGCTTTACTTCCATGGGAAATACCAGCTCTCCGTTCAAATAATAAGCATTATTTTGAGAAGCACTTGTATCTCGGGAGGGAACACATCATTGTTATAAGTCCTGCTGTGGAAGAACTATTATCTGTAGCATAAGGTGGAGAAAATACAGGCCTTTAGAATTCTTTTCTTTCCAACTGAAAAGCTTTTTTAAATGGGCTTTTTTCTTGAGCCTTTTTTTATCACTCTTGTCTCTTCCCCTCTTATCCAGAGATGTCTCAGTGCAATTTCCAGGTGCCTCCGCTAAACAGCATATCTTTTGGAATCTGTGACTTTTCAAATAAATCTCACAATTTCACCTTCACTCCCTTCATGTTCCAGTTTTTCTAGGCTGAAGTGTTGGTTATTGGTATGAGCCTTGTTTATTGTACATATTGGATTGTATATTTGTATATACAATACAATATATATTGTATATTTGTATATTGTAAAGGCAGAGATAAACATTCTTTCAGAATTGTTTTAGACGATGCCATATGTTAGGGATAACATTGTTCACCCTAACTGTTTTAGGTGAAATACTAACTATGAAACATAGTTAGTGTATGCAGCTTTAACTGTAAAATAGCAATTGTGGGAGTGGTTATGAAAACCATATAAAAGTAGCAAGGCTACAGCTT
>BLBF01000003.1:73267567-73319162 GCA_015471245.1 Laticauda colubrina
TGTTTAGCTTGTTTACCTAACCCTGGTTGGGGAACCCAGGCTTAACACCGTATATCTACCTTTGCAAATATCTACCCATTATCTCTGATGTTTTATCTCTCTGTCTTTATGTTTATCTAAAACATAATATCTGATGTTTTATGTATAAACACCTTCCCCTTATTTCCATAAAATAATCCCAAATGTTATAAACAATTAATTATCCAGAGGAACCATGTTCCTTGTTACATCCCCCTTAGAGTCCATTGTTGTTTGTTTTTTTGTCACCCAGCAGTAAAGTTTTCTGAGTGTTTTTTGTGTGTGTAAATTTCTGAACTTAAGGGGTGTTGTTACCATCTCCTTGCATAGACAAATCAAAATACATCCTTTTAAGAAAGAGCCTCTTCTTAATATAATTTGCATTACCATGGCAACTAGTCTCCAGCCATTAAGGAGCCTCTTTACAAGTTTGCAAAAACCTGTGGTGGATGGTCTATCTTTTTTCTACAAGAGCTGCATTATTATACTTTTTCTTTGCTAAAAGTGTTTGTAGGTTGTTGTCTTTAAGATTATTGCACTAGAATGAAGTTTTTCTCTGGAAGAAATGCTTCCTCTTGAGTTGGGGTAGCCCTAAAGCCATGTGGGGAAATCTGTGATGTCACCTAATTTGCATTGCTAACTATAGAGATACAAGAGATAAGGAGCTGCTATGTACAGGATCAGCTGCTTATCAGCTGTAGCTAATGTGTCATGCCCCAATTATAGCGCACTCAATCTAAGCATGGCAGGCAGAAATAAACAGCTGTGGGAGCAATCCTGAATAGGAGATGGAATCAATAAAATGGATATTATGAACTTAATGTATTACAGTCAGATGGGGATTGGAACAGGCAGCCCCATGATCAAACCTAGCATGGCACCACAGGTGCAAAGCAGCTGTAAGAGAGCTATAGCTCCAAAGAAGTAGTGTGTGCAGTTGAAGCTTGAATGCACTAATGAACTCCTCTGGGAATTGAGTGAGTATCATCTTTGCTTCCACCCACCTGCCATCCTACTCCAGCCAGGTACTGGTGCCTGTTAAGGAGAAATTATCACAGAAAGATTCTCACTTCCTCCTCTCCGGCTGCTGGAAAAGCAGGGATGATTTTGACAAAAGCATGGAAGGAGAGGGGGGAATGGAAAGGGAGCAGTGGCTCCTTTTATAGAGGAGAAATGAAATATGCCCTTTTTTGCCATTCAAATTAAGACTTTGGTCCTCTGAACATATGGAGTATTAATTATCTTCATAATTCACTGACAAAGAATCATGCCTAGCTTTCCACTGTGAAGAGCAAGCAAGAGGATCTCAGGAAGTGACATACTATTCTTGCTTTCTTCTGCTCTCCTGTCCCCAAACCCTGTTCACTTCCAGGTCTAGCTGTCATGTGACCAGGAATGGTGGTTTCAAGCCAGGAACGTTTTGTGTGAGGATTTGGTTCATTCTGCCAATTTTAATGCACACGTGCTACTTCTCTTGTTCATATCCTGTTAGGTTCCTATTTGAGATAAGGTTTATATTTAAATGACCTCACCCTTGCACCCCAGTGGGAAAATCAATTAGTCATCCTATGGAGCAGGCTATAGGAAGGAAGGCAGAGGGGAATAGGCTTGTGCTGAAGATAGTAATAGTAACAGCAATAGCACTTATATACCTCTTCACAGTGCTTTACAGCATTCATTGAATGGTTTTACAATATTAGCATACTGCCCCCAACAATCTGGGTCCTCATTTTACCAACCTTGGAAGAATGGAAGGTTGAGTCAGCCCTGAGCCAGTGAGGATCGAACTCCTTTCAGTGAGCTAAACTGAACTTTTTTCCAGCTTTTGGGCCCATTAAATAAGACTTTTTTTTTGTAAGCAAGCAGTGTTTCTACAACACCATAGAAATCTGCAATAAACAGGCACTTTAAGGTTTCTGTCCTAGGTAGTCCAGTTCCTGTTCTGCTTTACCATTTCCTACCTAAGAGTCATTAATTTATTTTCAGAATAAAAAAACCACTGTGGATGGCCACATTTTTGTTTTGTTTACTTCAACTTTTGGAGGAAGATAAGGAGAGGTTCTCAAAGTTTTAAACCATCAATTTTGCAGCATACTCGGAAGATGTAAAGTAGCCAAAATATATTTTGGGTGTCACCAGCAACCTGTAAAATTCCCAGTTTAGCTGAAGCAGAAAGAATACCTTGGGTTCTGAGGAGGTTTTTTTTTTTTTTTTAGAAGAGATCTAATAGATTCCCTGATTCTACACAATATTTGATATAGTGGTTAAGGCACCAGGCTAGAAATCAGGAGATTGTGAGTTCCGCCTTAGGCATGATGTCAACTGAATGAACAAAGGCCAGTCACTCACTCTCATCTCTAGGAAGGAACCACTTCCAAAATTTTGCCCAGAGATTTGACTGCAGAGATTTGTCATTGACTCAAAGGCATAATAAATAAAAGAAATCCCATCTGTGCAGAGGTGGTATTCAGCAGGTTCTGAACAGTTCTGGAGAACTGGTAGCAGAAATTTTGAGTAGTTCGGAGAACTGGAAAATCCTACCTCTTCCTGACCCCACCACATCTATTCTCTGCCTTTCAAGTCCCAGCTGATTGGCTGTGTCTTCTTTTGTTAGGAGCTGGAAAGCAGGTTAGTGGGGTAGGGAGAGAATGGGATTTTGCAGTAATCTTCCCCAGGAGTGAGGAGGGAATGGAGATTTTACAGTATCATTCCCCTTCCACACCCACCAAGCCACACCCACGGAACTGGTAATATTTTTTTTTTTAATCCCACCACTGCATTTGTCCCTATTACAAATGAAAGATCAAGGTGCATATTATAAGGAAGAAAGGGCATATTAAAAATGTTAGCGATCAGAGTACCTTAGCCAAGAAGATTATTTTAAAAAAGCAAGAAAAGGAGAAACCTATCTCTTAAGATGCACCCACAAGTAAATTTGCCTTCTTTGCTTTCATGTAAAATTCTTTTCAGGCAAATTGTTTCCAGTCTTTTAGAGGAATATAAACAAGTAGGAAAAGGAATAATAATAATAATAATAATAATAATAATAATAATAATAATAATAATAATAACAACAACAATAATAATGATAATAACAATAACAATAACATTATATATATATATATACAGAAGCCCGATGATGGCAGATGAGATTCTGCTGAAACGTTGCTACAACTTTAAAAGCACTACAATGACGTGGGACAATACCCGAAGGAAGCTGAACAGCACATATATACATATATATATATATATATGTTTTTTTAAGCTTTCGCGGGTACTTACATGTGTGCTGTTTAGCTTCCTTCAGGTATTATCCCACGTCACTGTAGTGCTGTTCAAGTTGTAGCAACATTTCAGCAGAATCCCATCTGCCATCAGGCTTCTGTATGGATGTGTGTCTCACAGCTCCTGGTTTCAAATTCGAGGCTGGTCCATTCTGATTGGCTAGGAGCCTGGGTCTGTGTTCACTGGACTTGGAGTTTGATTGATTGGTGTTTCTGGTTTCTTCTGTCTGTTTTGTGGCTTTGATTGGCTGGCAACACTCTGTTCCTGTTTTGGAGGCTTTCAGTGCAGCTTGGCTTCATGTGAAAGGATGGCTGCTATCCATTAGGAAGCTAGGTTTCACCTGGGTGCCTGGTGGGGGGGTGTTTGAGTTGGAGGCATCAGAGGGAGTCTGTTTGTGCTCATGTGTTTGTCTGTTTTGTGTTGTGGAGATCTTTCTATTTGAGAGTGCAGGCTTCCAAATAATTGACAGTCTGCTGGAATAGAAGAGATGATTCCAGCAGACTGTCAATCATTTCTGATTGGCTAGGAGTCTAGGTCTGTGTTCACTGGACTTGGAGTTTGATTGATTGGTGTTTCTGGTTTCTTCTGTCTGTTTTGTGGCTTTGATTGGCTGGCAACACTCTGTTCCTGTGTTGGAGGCTTTCAGTGCAGCTTGGCTTCGTGTGAAAGGACGGCTGCTATCCATATATTTATATATATTTCCTAACACACCTAAACAGCACAAACCCCAAAATCAAGTTCACCATGGAAATGGAAATAAACAAATAACTACCATTCCTAGATGTACTAATCTACAAAAGAACAGATGGCACACTGGGACACACCATATACCAGAAAAAAACACACACCAACCGCTACCTCAACGCCCAATCCCACCACCACCCAGCACAGATAAATGGTGCCGAAGGGGAAATCAGCATGGAAAGGGAATCTTTCCATGCCGATTTTGTTCACCACCTGATTTTTGAATCATGACCCAATTCAAAAACCAGGTGGATTTTTGTTCTCCACCCAATTTGGTCATGAACAGGAGCATTCGCAATACGAGGTTCCACTGTACTAGGTTTACACAGGAATTCTTAGATCTTTACGTTGTAACCACTTGGCTTCAATAAAAGCATACCTTTTGCTACAAATGGAGTCGAGGGTCTTTCTTTTCAAAATGCCCAAGGCCAGGATCATCACAGTGACTTCCTCCCCACTCCCTTATCACTAACCCCTAATAAGTAGTCTTGCCTTCCTTCCTCTATTCAGTAAATTATAATAACTTCTCAGTGACTGCTCTCAGTTTTTCCAGAATTCTTAAATAGCACATCTCCTATGTAGGTATGGGCCTATGAATAGGCTCAGTTGAGCATCGTCCCTGTTCTAGAGTTTATCCAAGTGCTCAGATCAGCCTGAAGAAGGAAATCACGGGCTTTTTGATTGAAAGTAGTAGGCTACATAGATGAGGACTGAAAGTTCACTTGGCAATTCAATTCAACTTTCCTATCAAGAGTTAGTACGCTTGTAGCCCCTTACATTGACAAATGTGTCTGAGAACTTCTGGGAACATGTTTCCTAGTAAACAAGGAATGAAGTGTAAGCGTTAAAAAAATAGAAAGGAGAAAAAAGAGAATACATTAGAATCTCCAGTGAAGATTTGGGTTTTTTTAAACTGTACTAGTCAGATCTGGCAGGTTTTGGCTTGATGCCCCTTTCAAGGAACTGTGAAAGGCAAACTTAAAGACATGAAAATATATAGTAAATATTAACATATTTGCAATGCAGCGAATCAATGAAAATGCCTACTTGCTTTTCAAGTACAGTGACTTTAAAACATCTGCATTATTACATAACTGCCATCAGAAATATTCTAAAAGATATTCAAACACATTTTAAAATTGTTTGATCTCTCTAAATCTAAAAAAGCATATGATGTCAAAAAGGGCCAATACATATTCACCCTAAGAAAAATAAAAGCCAAAACATTATAAAACCACTTTTGTTATTCATTGGCATTCTTTCAAACAAGCATAGTGTTACTGATTATATAAGATATAGTCAAAGCCCTTGTAAAAATGCACTTATCTTCCATAAAACTAGAGACTTTTGATCTCAAAAATATGGTATGTTTATGTCAATTTCTTTCTTTCCTTCTTTCTTTTTTAAATAACCTACTTATCAGAGATTAGTGATAATACCCTTGGTCACCAATCTGTGGATTCATAGTTTAAAAAGTACTCTTGTATATTTAGACATATTTCTGATCTATCTAAAAAACCCCTCCTGAATATCTTGGCAATTGTGCTTTCCACTTAAATAATACAGTTAAAACACAAAAAGCTATATTAAGAACAGACATAGCCCTTATCTTTCTAAAAAAAAGTGGTTATGACCTACTGCATTACCTACTGAAGATAAAATTGTTAGAAAAAGAATAGCTGTTATAAAATGGGACATTAATAAGTCATATGTATTTCCAGCAGGTACTGACACATTTTTAAATGAAAGATTTATTTGTCTCAATGAACAACAAGAATAAAAATATTGTTGGTGAAAAGTGAAGTAATGAATGGGGAAGGGAATGGGAGGAGGGTCATGGTGAAAAAATGGGGAAGCAGAAGAGATGGGAATGGGAAGAGAGAATGAGAGATGAAAACAAAACAAAGTAAAAAAGATGTAAAAAGCAATTATTAAATCAAGGAAAGGTACTAGATGTCCCCATTCAGTTCTGCAGAGAGCAAGGATGTTTAATGTCAGGATCCATTTAATCTTTCTTCTTAATAAGGAGATTACACAATTGTTCTTATTTTGTTCCACGTGCCAAAAATGAAAATCTGACATCGGATTTTATCTTCTGTATAAAGTGGTTGACTTAAGGGAATTAATAGAAGCCCACAGAATATGAGCGGATTTTATTCATTCCTAAATTATGTAATTTTGACTTGATTTGGTTTTTTTCAAGGAGGCATGAAATAAATTAAGCAAAATAAGCAAACATATGCAAAATTCTTAATTAGACACAAGTTACCAAGCTCATAGACTGCAAATTGGGGTGCAGAATATGGTGTTTGATGTTGTCCCACAAGCTTGTGACACATATCTGTAAACATATCCTTAGGGAACTGCTGTATTTGTTTGTTCATGCAATATTTTTATGGCTACCCAATTCACTAGTTATGACTCTGGGCAATGAATGTAGGTTTTAAAAGAAAAAAAAAGTAAGCAATGAACATAAAAAATACAGAATCACAAAAATGAAGTGTAAAACAGCTCAAAATGGGATGTGTGGATGGAAAGGAAAGTATAATGTGTACAACAACCCAAACCAGTCAGCAGTTGGGCTCACCCAATGTCCTATCTTAGGGCTGGGTGGCAGGGCAGGTGTGGAACAGGTTTGTCAAGCTTTATGGAAGAACATCAAGGTTAGGACCAACTGAATATCAGAACTGTGCTATTCTTTTGAATGAAAAGGCATGTGTCTTAAGTCCTATTACGTAACATTGCTTTACAGATAAAATCCAAAACATTCCCGATGAGTTGGATGTCATGGGATGAGCAGACAACTGAAGATAAGCTGTCCTGCAAACAGCTCTATCTTGAGCCATGCAGGATTTTATAGTGTTAATAAGCATCTTGAATTGTATGCACCACCTAAAGGAAGGCAGTGAAATCAGAAAATAATAATAATGTCCCATGAATGTACAATGTTGTGTTCACAACTATCTATGCTGCTACATTCCAGACCAACTGTAGTTTCTGAAACTACAGGAGCAGATAACCAAGACAGAAAGACCATGAGCAAGCGCTTCCTAATTCTGGAATGGATGCAACTAGTATGAAGATGAGTTGTGTTAGAAGTCCTCCTGGCACCTGCTCTTCAAGTAGTTCTATCTGGAGAAATGTAACGTCTAGAAGTAAAGATGGAGAAACTTCAGATGCCAGGGACCCCATTACAAGGGCCTGTAATGGAGTGTGAAAATAACATTGAGAAAGTGGAGGAATAGCTGTAGTCTAGACAAGAGAAATCCAAGTCAAAGCAGGAATAGAGATGGAAAGCATCTCAAACCTGACTCTCCATTGTTCTCTGGAATGTAAAGATGGGAGAAGGAGAAGGAGAAGGATTTTTAAAATTCTATAATTATAAAGGAAGTATTTATTTATTAATAAATGTATATTGTTGTTCAACTCACACACAGTGATTCCTGATCACTCTGAATGGGGTTCCATAGTCCAGTGACAAAACCATGTCTTCAAGGCCTTGCAGAAGAGCAAGAGTGAAGAGCCTTCTTATCTCTGGGGAATGATATTTTTCCTAGGTCCCACCCCTTCCTTGATAGTTGGGACACAACATGCCCTGCCTTCCTAGTCCTAGTGCTCTGGGTAGATGTAATTTCTTGGTCTGTATTAACTTGAAGAGCTGACAACCCTAAAACAAACCTAAAAGCCACGGGTAGGTTGAGCCAAAGCCTACTATATTCATCCACATTCAGATACTGGGAATGAAAGTTGATAGCACACTTCAATGGTCCTTGATAGAAATGTATATCATCAGTGTATGATAACATTAATCTTGTACTTTTGGATAACCTCATCCAACAGTGTTATGTTGGTGTCAGCCATGGAAGCCACATTTGTATTATCCATACATATATTTTAGAAGCTTTGAGGCTGCTACAGTTAGTGCCTGAGAATTTGGGCAGGGGGAAATTCTTAGTAGACATTCTTCTCAAAAGTCAAGGCCATGTCATCCTGCACCTGGATGGGAATGGGTGAAGATTTGGCTACAGATAGAATGATGTTTGTTTGGGCCATGTGATGGACTGATGGTACAGGGGATGGATCTTTCATTTTCACTTGGGGAAGGGAGAACCTGGAAGTTTCACATTCGGGTTTTCCCAGATGTGCCAACATGACTTCTTTAGTAAATTCTTACTTGGATGGACTTTGTCTCTAAGTGCTAAAATGGAATTGGGGAGTTTCTTTGGAACACTGACAGCTGGTATTAAATGGGAAAGGAGAGCATAGAGCCTCAAGGAATCCTGCAAAACAGGGATTAGTGCTAGTTCAGCCCTTTCTACCAACATCAATTAGCTTCAAAGGAAGGAGATCCAACCACAAAATCATGCCCCCAACCCCTAACCCCTAAAGCTGATTCTCCAGGGAAGAAGTGAGTTCAATAATTCTAGAGCACTAGGGTTAGTATAAAGCTGTAAGGGACTATAAGGGACTGTAAGGAGCTTGGATGGACCTGTCTATTTTGAGAAATGTTTTCACTCAGACTGTTCAGCCAAAATGGATGCATTGTCAAACCTGCTTTAGGCTTGGACCTCATTTTGCCTGTAATGCAACGGGCAGTTCAGGGCTTCAATTTGTAAACTCCTGACAATGTACAGGTTGAAGTGATGACTAAAAGCACATGGCATAATTTATTTATTTCTTACTCAATCCTTAATTCCAGTTGTGTTCATTTATCATTTAAGGGTGTATGGCATAGGTGATATTCAGCAGGTTCTGACCAGTCCTGGAGAATCAGTAACATAAATTTTGAGTAGTTCAGAGAACCAGCAAATACCACCTCTGATTGGCTCCGCCTCATCTATTCTCTCCCTCCTGAATCCCAACTGATTGGCTGGGTCTTCTTTTGTTACCCTGCACAGGAAAACAGAACTGGAAAGCATATTAGTGGAGTGACGAAGGAATCGGATTTTGCAGTAACCTTCCACCAGTAGTGGGGTGGAAATGGAGATTTTACAGTATCCTTCCCATGCCATGACTATCAAGCCACACCCACAGAACCAGTAGTGAAAAAAATTGAACCCCACCCTGGTGTATAGTGTTAAAAGTTAGAGACATTCAACCCCAAAGTGTTCTCTGAAACTATTGCTGTTTTCAGTGAAACACATCTGAAATCATTTGACACATCCAGTGGAAGACTACTCAGCAGAAAGAATGACATGGTCATGAAGCTGGACTTATTAATTTCTAAATCAGTGGATGGATGAAAGATTCAGAAAGGAAGAGGCCAAGCTTTGTAGTAGGAGCCTCTGGGAATCATATTAAAAAAGTCAAAGTCTAGTTATGTTGAAGCCTTATTCATTTTTTACATAGAACATGTGTGCAACACACATAGAAGGGTGAGGCTTTGTAGAGTCATGGCTCCCATCTTAAGATTTTTATTCTTCTCTACAACAATTATCTTACATTTACAGCACCCCTAGGATTCTGGGAGCCTATTTACTTATGGTGATGATAGATAAGTTGGATTAAAGGAAAACTGGAAAAATGTTTCCTATTACATGGCCTTGGTGAGGTTTAGTTTTGTGGTTTTTTCCAATAGAACATTTCCACAGAAAACTCAAAGTTTAATTTGTCTTTGCAGCTTGACAGGCTTCTAGCTACATTCAAGAAATAAATGGAAACCAAACAGTTTTTTGAAGAAACTCATAAAATGGCAACTGAACTATATTATCCAGAAACAATAGTCTAATTTTATTTTTATCTTAATGTGGGTAGATAGAGTCACCATATTTTATAACCTTTTCTGAGAAAGCCGAAGTAATGTGGATTTTTCAAAATCCAGATTGGCACCATTCTTTCTTTCATTAAAATGCATTACACATGGAATATATTGCCATTTGTGCTGGGAGACATTTGATAAGACAGAAGGTGTTGAATGCTTTCCCTCAGTGGAAAAAGTCACCATTGAGGGTGGGGTGGGGAAAAGACAATGTAAAATACTCTGAGTGTGCCAAATGTTTGATGGCAGGAAACAAATCGTTGCTTTCTATAATAGGAAGATTATTTTCCTTGTGTTTTTCACATTATATTTTCTCTTTCCAATGTCATTTGAGTGCAAATACATCCCTGGTTTGATCAAATACATGTTGGCCAGAGGTGGTATTCTGCAGGTTCCGACCAGTTCTGGAGAACCAGTAGCGGAAAATTTTAGAAGTTCGGAGAACCAACAAATCCCACCTCTGACTGGAGATTTTACAATATCCTTCCCCTGCCACACCCACCAAGCCACGCCCACAGAACCGGTAGTAAAAAAAAAAAAGGAATCCAACCGCTGATGTTGGTCATATCAGATTGGAAAGACATTCTTAACGTCTGTACTTAGGAAGTCTTTTTTCTTCATTTTGGTCTCAAGACATTGCCACAATGGGTGAAGAATTCAGAAAGAAATCATACCTCTTCATGCATTCAGTTCTGTTTGGGAAAGCTATATTTTTCCACAATATTTCTATGTTATGGTGTGAAATTTCTTGGAGAAAGAGCAAGGTATTGCTGTGATCCATATATAAATTGCAATTTCCTGTCAATTTCCTGTCTCAAGTTTCCCCACCTGTGAATAGCATCTGGCTTTTGGGAAAAATCATTATATTTATGAAGTCTTTTCATGGTACCTATTAAGGATCCCCTGGCCATTTCTTAACAATCCCTTAAAATGGGATCTCAAATGGTAAATTTCTAGGGATATTTAGATGATGGCCGCTGGAGCTTCAGACGTGGTGCTCTTAACACTGTTGCAGAATTGAATCTCCAAACGTCCTGAAAGATTTAATTCCCGAATGGAAGAAGTCGCTATTTTTTTTCAGTGAGCTTCATAATTTCTTTCCTATCTCTTCCGGTGGTACTTTTCATATGGCTTTATTATAGGATCACCAATGACCCAGGAGGAATGAGAAGATGAGCAGAACAAGGGTAGAGACAGAGATGTCAGAGAGGAGATAGAGATAAATGGTAGATAATGGATAAATAATATGTGTGCTTGCATGTTAATGGATGGATCAATGAAAGTATGTAAAATGAAAGCAAGTGTATAGGATGCGTGTGAGGAGCAGAAAGATATTATGTTCAAGGATGACCCTAAAACTGATATAAACTGGCATTTTGCTTTTCTATGGGTAATCAAATAGTTAGCTTATCATTTTTTCAATAGCAACATTGTCTTGTCTTCAATGATATGAGCACGCTGTGTTTTTCTGGTCTCCTTCCTATGCAAGTTGGAATCAAATATGTAGTTGGTATTTGAAATTCAAACTCAGATTTTGCTTTTAATTTAGTTTTGGAAGGCAAATAGCTTTCTTTCATGCTTAAACAGATATCAACAGGTGCCATTTTAAAATTAGCCCAGCTCTTCAGAGCAAATACTTTGCTCTTATATCTTTCTTCTCTGCTTCACCAGATATTGCATGACAAGTAAAATAACCCCCTATCTATAATTAATTATACAAAATTTGCTAATTATGTTTTGCAGTTTGTGGTTCTTCAGATTTGGCACTTGGAGGGCTTTAAAGGGAAATTACATTGTTGATAGTTACTGTTCATGAGATATAGATCAATTCCAGTATTGGATCCAGAACGCTCTAAAAATCTTCAGTAAAGAATAGAAGGAGAATTACAAGATCCAGCACTACACTTATTGTATAGTATTGGATCTTGTAATTCACTTACAACAATAACAGTGTAAAAAGAAATCAAATACCTAAAACCAAATAATAACACAACAACAATAAAGTAAAAGCAATTAAATAGCATATGAATCAAATATCACAAACATTAGATAGAATAATTATTGCCAGTTCAGTGTACAAGTAGCCCTCCACTTATGCCCATGAATGAGTCCAAAATTTCACTTGTAAATTTTTACCATTGTAAGTCGAGGCATCACATGTTTGGAATCAAAGTTGCAATGATTGTTTATGATAGTTGTTAAATAAACACCATAGTCTTTAAGCAAATCCATTTCCCCAATGGGTGTTTTGTTGGAAACTGTAGCTACCACTGGAAACTGAGTGATGGAATGTACAGCTGGAGAATGAGTAAAGGGAGGATGCAGCAATTCCCAGATATAAACCCAAAACAAGAGAATGTTCAGTCCTGGACTGGATGGGGAAGGGAGGAAAAGAATCAGTGTAACCACACCCTAGAATTTGCAAGTTTGCTTGTACCTATTATGTTCAAAAGTTATGGCGTTAGTCTGGCAAGATTCTGTCTTTTAGGTGCAAACTAATAAAGAAGTGGACTCTCACTGTGTCTTTGGCCATATGCCTGACCTTGGTCATTAAGTGACTGGTCATAAGTTGAAGACTACCTGTAGTGCCAGCAAGTCAGTTTGATGTAGTGATTAAGGTACCAGGCTAGAAACTAGGGGACATAAGTTCTAGTCCCACTTTAGGCACGTAAGCAGATGTGGGAGTTTGGGGCAGTCATTTATTTACGGCAATAAAAAACCACTTCCCAAAAACCTTACCAAGGAAACTGCAGGGACTTGTCCAAACAGTGGCATTATTTCTTGGGAGATCCCACTACAGATTAAAAATATAGATTATCATCTTTGTCTTTTGATAGGGTATGCAGTTGAGGTCCTCCTGGACTTATGGCTTCTGATCAAGGAGCAGATAGAAGCCAAGGCCAGGAGAGCTTTTGCCTAGTTTTGACTCGCTGATCAGTGCCCTTTCCTCAAAGTGAAAGCTCCTGAGGACAGTTACACATGCTCTTGTCATGTCCAAAAACAGGATACTGTAATTCACTGTACGTGGGGCTGCCCGGTAGGTTTTTGGGGCAGTCTCAATACTACCTCATTATATCACTGCAGCAGGAACTGAAATAGTTGCCAGTCTTTTGACTACAATTTAAAGTGTTGGCTGCAACCTGTAAAGTCCTCTAAGGGATTGTCTTCTTGGCAACATTTCTGCTTTCTGAGGCTGAAAGAACTGACAGGCCCAAGTCATCCAGATGGCTTTGTGGCTAAGGCAGGACTAGAACACCAAGATTCCTGGTTTCCAGTCTGACATGTTAACCATTGCACCAAACTGGCTCTTGGGAAGTAGGAGGGGGCTATTATAAAAGGATCAGTTCTAGGTGGCAAATATTTATTTAATTTATTTTTATTTTATTTTATTTGTCAATCGCTTACAAGATAATAGGTATACGTATAAACATGAATAAAAATACAGGAAATAGGCACAATAGGTATACCACTGTTTGGCCAAACTTCTCACATATATTTTGTTTTCATTCCTGCAGAGGTGCTTTTTCCATTGTCAGAAGATGTGTGAAAGTGCTGTCAGGACAAGAATATGCTGCCAAGATAATAAACACCAAAAAACTTTCTGCTCGCGGTAAGTGCTGTCTGGTTCTAATATTGTTGCCTTTATTTCATTTCCAGGCCATGAGTGGCATTTAAGCTACATTTTTAATAGTATTTTCTTCTATTTATTGAATCTGTGTTGGAAGAGCTTCAAGAGGCATAGTCTATACCAGGGGTCCCCAACTCCTGGGGAGCAGCCCACTACTCGACTGTGGCCTGTTCAGAACCGGGCTGCACAAGCAGCTGGCCGTCACATGCATGCATGCAGCTCTACTCACTCAAGCAGTGGCCAGCACAGACACACCAGCTTGCACCAGCTTGCACCAGCTTGCACCAGCTTGCATCAGCTTGCACCAGCTTGCATGGGCCAGCTCCCCTCTCCCCCCCTCACAGGCTGCCAAACTGTAAAAATTGGAGACCACTGGTCTATGCCACTTATTAGCATGCAAGAAAATCAGGTGTCTGGCAGCGGCTGGGTACAGAGATGAAAACTGCAGGATAGGGATGAATAATGGGACAGAAAATATAGTGCTAGTATTATTTTCTGTACACTCTTTTATTCCCAGATTTTCCAAGCACTTAACTTTTTGGTATGACTTTTCCAAAATATTTTTTGCTTTTATCATTTGGAAAAAAAAACGATTGGCCTTTGTGCCACGGTAGAATCAATACCTAGAAATTGCTTTTCCTTGTTAAAGAGTAACATGTGTCAAAGGCTGCATTGCCCAGAATAGTGGTGGGATGAGGATCAAAACTAAATTTGCATGAATTGCATTCACATTGTTACTGTTTCATTTAAATGCAGAACCATTGACTGTCATGTATGTAATGTTTTTCTTGGACACATAATTATTTACCCATTTAAGTTATTTGTTAGGTTTTTATCAAAAGTAGTACCAATAGCAATAGGTGCTTTGGGTGCAATTGTAAAACAACTGGAGCACCACTCGAACACCAGAGGCATTGACAAAATCACCATCAATCAGTTGAAAAAAAAAAAAAGCTTTACTTGGAACTGCTCACATCCTGTGACAATTTCTTTAACTCCATCAATCACATTTGCCTATCCCGGATCTTTGGGAAGAATTCAAGAGGTGGACAATAAATGCCAGATTCAATATAATCTGATCATAATACCAACATCCCGCAATAGGTGGATGTTAGAGGTACTGATCTTTAATATTATTAAATAACATCTACCGATTCCATGTCATTGGGAAGGTGGACAAATATGCCAAATCCATTCTGAACAACTGACTGATTAACTACCGAATGATAGGGACTAGCCATGTCAATGGAAACCATTGGAGATCGGTGATCCCCAAAATAGCCTGGCCTATTTCCATGTAGGGCTATAAAAGTGATAACCAGCAACTTGAATTGCACTCAGAAGCATGCTGGGAACTAATGCAACTCACATAATAGCAAAATTTGATGGATGTATTTGGTGTGCTCAGTACTGCATGTTTCACTGCAACTGAAGTTCTGAATGCTCTTCAAAAACAGCACTGTGTAAAGTGTGTTGTAACAGTTCAAATGAGAAGTGATTAAGCAACCTGCACAGCTATTGCACAAACTGTAATTGTGTGAAGGCCTTTCCCATCCTTTCTCAAAATGTTAGGTATGCTTATTTCTTTCCCTTCTTCTAATTTCCAGCTCCATTTTTCTTCCCTTTACCTCATTTCTCAGACAAAATCAGGCAGTTGATAAAGAGAGTTTTATAAGAGGCCACCATCACTGCCTTCAATTTCTTTCTATGGCAGGTTCTATATTCTACAGGATTCAGCTACAGGCTAAAGAGCCACGGAACAGCAAGAAGTGATATTACCTGAATGAATGTAGCCATCATATTTTAGCCCATATGGGGAGGTTATGGATAGGAATAAAACACAAAATGCAAACACTCCTTCCTTTAAACTGTTAAAACTAAAAACGAGCCTTGAAATATGCTTCTTTAGGGGAAGGGTTTGCAGGGAAGAGAATGGGAATGGGTATACTTTGGGAAGTAAGTTGCTAACATTCCTATCATGTCTCCATTCCTAAATCCAAAATTAAGCCATATGGACAGATTCGGGATAGGTTACAGGTGGGAAATTGTGGAAATTTAAGAGTGGGAGCTTTTTCCAAGTCATTTTTCACTATTATTCCACTGAGGTACAATGATGATTTTAATGCCAGCAATTAGGCCTTTAGCCAAGCTGTACAAAAATTATGCCTTAGGTCACAATATAAACCCTTTTGAAATTGAGATTTGGAGATTGGTTCCAAAAACTCAGAAGACCTGGATGAAGTGAGTGTGGCCAAGAGAAATAGCACAATGGATTACATTACCCTAACTATTGTATGTTAAATTAACTGAAGACAAGTAATGTATTTATTCTATTAGAGTACTTTATTAAAGAGCTGTGGTGGTGCATGGTTAGAATGCAGTACTACAGGCTACTTCTGCTGCCTGCCAGCTGCCAGCTATTTGGCAGTTCAAGTCTCACTGGCTCGAGGTTGACTCAGCCTTCCATCCTTCTGAGATTGGTATTGGAAATGGTAATGAGGACCCAAATTGTTGGGGCAATATGCTGACTCTGTAAACCACTTAGAGAGGGCAATGAAGGGCTGTGAAGTGCTATATAAATCTAAGTGCTATTGCTAAGTGCTATTCTCCATAGCTTCAAAATTTTCCTTGGCTGTCACATTAAGTATTTCAATTCGATAGGAGTTTTTGGAACTGATTCAAGCCATGGGAAGGAGATCTTCTGACATAGGTTCATGCAGAATAATTATGATCCCACACTGCCTTTTATGGCATAAGAAACAGAAATATTTTATTCTGCGAGGGAATTAAAAAACAGCCAACTATTTAATTCTTACTTCTCCAAAGTAATTTTTTATTTGATCGTGATTCAGTTCAATGTACCAATTTGCTAAATCATTCAAACTTTTAAAACTATTTGCTCTATGAGAATAGCCTTTGGAACTGTCACCTTTCCGCCTTCTTCTATGTGAAAACTTGCTCTTTTCTTGGTTTCTCTCATACCTTTTAAAGAAATTGAAATGAAGGGTATTTTCACACATCACCTCTGAATCTCTACTGCAATCTTCTTGATAATGTGGCAGAAAAACAAGAGAACATTTGTTGTGTGAATAAGCATTCTGGCAATGTAAGTTTTACATTTGCATTAGAAAGCTAGCTTTAAAGAGCTACTTCAACTCTGAAGCATGAAAACATCCATAGATTTCTTCCCCCAGCATTATAGAAATGTGCACTGGCTGAAGATCTTTTATCACTTGCCTCTAACCATAGCACTAATTTGTCCTTTCAAGGAGTTATTCTGCAGTAATGCCTTGATACTGCTTTTGTCTTGTCTCTAATCTATGAATGATATAAGTGGAATCTCCCATAACTTCACTTGGAGTTAAAGTAGCATTTCTCTTCTTATTTTGCCCCGCAAGACTCAAGTGTTCTCAAGCTGTTCAGTTTTGTCACTCCTTTGTCTTGGGAAAAAGTCAGCTCGCTGGCAATGAATGGGAATGGAAACAACTGAGGCAGGAAAGAGATTGGCAAGGGGAGAGGGAAAAATGACACACTATGATTATTTTGTGATGATCTACCCTTGGATTTTATTTTGATTCACAAGTGGGGAATCAGTCAACTGTCAGAGTTCAGTACCAGACATGGCAATAAATCTTAACAGATTTAACCAGATACTTAAGCCTGTATTCAGAAAATGGCTTACAGCAGAGACACATAGAGATTAGATAAGTGCTTTAGGGTGGGCCAAAAAAAAAGAAAGAAACATTCGGATAAGATTTGCCTACTGCAGAATGCAGAAACTGAGACTTTTGTTTGTCTGCTCTAGGCCTTCTTCTCCCACCTTTTGTGTCAAGGAATTTTTGACCAGGGTTAAAACATCTGCTCAGTGTTTACACAGTAATTCTTAATGGCTGTGTCTGGCCTGAGAAACACTGTTTCAATCCTTACGCATCCTGATGGGATCTCAAGAAAATTTGTCTTCTACTCCATATGCAAAAAGGGTCATTTTCAATCTCTGCTATCTCCAGTTAAACACTTCTATGTCAAGCAACCATTTATTTTCTTATTGGGGTTGGTGAGAGCTATAGTCCAATACATCTGTGGGATGCTATGAGACAGGAGTCTCCAAACTTGGGGACTTGGCAACTTTAAACATGTTGGTTGGGGAATTCTGGGAGTTGAAGTCTAAAAATTGCCAAGTTTGGAGACCCTGCTTAAGGAAAGGCAATCTAAACAGTCATTGCCAGTCAGGGTTTTTCAGATAGACAAATCATTGAGATCCTTTGAAGAAAGCTTTGATCGGCTTTTATCTCCTCTTTTCCATTTTGCAAACTGAGAGCAGGGATGTCAAACTCAAGGCCAGTGGGCCAGATTTGGCTCCTGGATGCTTAGATCTGGCCCATGAGGCCACCCTGGAAACATCAAAAGACTGGCCTGTGGTGCTCTCCTGACTCTGTTTTCACTGGCAGAGGGACCGCAGGAAGCTGTCACAGCTGAAAATGGAACTTGGAAGCCCATTTTCTCTGACAGAGCACTTGGGCCACCACAGGTGCCCCCCCAAATGAGTGATGTCAGGCTGGCCACGCCTACCTTGGCCATACCTACCTAGCCCCCAAGGTCAAACATAATCCTGATATGGCCCTCAGTGAAATCAAGTTTGACACCCCTGTGTTAGGGTTTCTATATTTTCTTAAAGAAAGGATGATGGTCAGTAAAAGAAGGTTGCTCCCTTAGTCACCCAAAAGGCTTTCTTTCTGTTCAGAATGGTTTACCATTGGCTTCAGAAAACAAAGCATCTATATTTACTAATCTTATTTTTAAATGTAGCAAAACAGATTAATTTAAGGCAGCGATAGAAGCCTCTAAAGGGAAAGGAATGCAGTAGCAATGAAGCAGATTCCGTTTGCCTGGAGACAAATAAGCAGAGAGAGAGTCACACCATTCTTAGTCAAGTAGCACCTCAGGCTTTGGCTATGTCACAGAGGATGGCCTAGAAAGCACAGCTGCCATCCAGGTGAGGGGAAGCCCGAGAGACAGGGCCAGATTGTGCACAATGAACTGCAAAAGGCAGCTGAAAATGTGCACAGACCAGCAAAAACATGGAGGGTGCTGTGTATAGAACTTGGTAGACTCTAAATACCTTAAGCTGATTGGCCGAAAAGGCCATTCTCGGATTGGTTACTTCAGCACCATTCCGATTGGCCCACCTGATGCTAGGAACACTTAAACAACTGTCATTGGCCACAAGCCATGAGCAAGCCACTATAAGAAGGGCTGCCACGGCTTGGGCAAACGTTCTGTTACAAGTCACTTTACTGTTTGAATAAAGAGTTGTTTGTTGGAACCCGGTCTCGCGCACCTTATTTCCAGATGGAACACTGGCGATGAAGGTGGGATCATCCTAGAAGAGCAAGACCGAAGCACGTGGCAACCAGAACCGAGCGGCAGAGATGGCTGGTAACAATGCACTGCCCGCACCGTTCAACCCAGCCGAGGAAGATTGGGAGTCGTAAATTGATCGCTTTCTGATGTTCTTAGAAAGCAACGAGCTACAGGGGATAACTGACCAGAGGAAGAGGGCTGTGTTCCTCACACACTGTGGGCCAGCCATTTTTAAAATGGCAAAGGTGCTAGCTAAACCGAGAGATGTTAAGCAGATGGCATGGCCTGAACTGAACAGAATGCTTCGAGCCCATTATGCACCTGTGGTCTCCAACCTGATCAAAAGTTTTACAACTTTTTTTGTATATACGAGTTTTACAAATGAGACCAATGGGAAGACAAGAGCATCGGAGACTTCATAGCATCCCTAAGACACATCGGAGGAGCCTGTGAGTTCCAGAACATGGACAAGGCCATGAGGAACTGCGTGGTCCTCGAATTGAAGGATGCTACACTCCAAAGCGAGCTGCTAAACGGACCGAATATCACAGTGGTCGAGGCCATCGCAGAAGCCACTGCTGCTGAAGCAGCCAAGAAATCCGCAGCCACTATGTGCCAGATGAACTCAATTCCAGATCCACTGAATCAACCCAGAGAAAAGAGGGTGGAAGGAAGCAAGAAACAGCCCACAGCGACTGCCCACCATGAAGAACTCAACTCCCCGAGTAACACTGATGATGACAGTGAAGATATACATAGGCTTCAGTTGGAAAGAAAATGGCGGGAAAAAAGAAGAAGCAGGTGAGAATTCCAGTGTGCTGGATGTGGAGGAAATCACCCATGCTCAGAATGCGGGTTCCTAGATGCCATTTGCAGAGCTTGTGAAAAACGGGGGCACATCGCAAGGATCTGCTAAAACAAAAAGAGCTATAGTCCAAAAAGACGTGGTGGCATCCCCCCAGAAATGAAGAGAGACAAGTCAGAAACAGATGGAGCCAAGAGAGCAGGAACCAGTGAACGAGCGACAGAGAAAAAACACACCAAACAATAACCATCAGAAATGCCAGGGCAGCAAACGCAAAAAAGGTCTGGATAAAAGTAAAAATCAAAGGAAAGCCCTGTGAGATGGAAGTAGACTACGGATCATACTTGTCAATGGTATCTTGGAAGCCTGATACCAGACATCAAGCAAAGAGAACTAGAACAACAAAAATTGATACCAAAGGACTACCAGGAAAACCGAATCCTGGTAGTGGGCCTTGGACATTTCCTAGTAGAATTTAAAAACCACGCTGAAATACTGCCTCTGACAATCATCGACCGTGATCGCCCTAGCCTGCTGGGAATCAAATGGTTTGTGCCCCTGGGAATTAGAGTGACCGGGATCAACAGCATCATTGTGGCCAACTGGGAAGAGAGCCTGCTGCAAGAGTTCCGGGATATATTCGACGGGACCTTAGGCAAGTACAAGGGGACCCCAATATCATTCAGCCTAGACCCAAAGATAGCTCCCATCAGGCTCAAAGCCAGACGCGTTCCTTTGCCCTAAATCCAAAAATAGACGAACAGCTTAGCAAACTTATTGCACAAAGGGTGTTAGAGCCAATTGACCATGCCAGTTGGGAAACACCTGACTCCTGTCAAACCAGATGGGTCAGTGTGCATCTGTGGAGACTATAAGGCAACCCTAAATCATGCGCTCCAACAAAGCGCATACCCAGTACCGGTAGTGCAACACTTATTGCACTCACTAGGGGGAGAAATTTTTTTTGCGAAAATTGATCTCACACAAGTGTATCAACAGCTACCAGTTGACCCCGAAACCACAGAGGCACAGACTATAGTCATTCACAGAGGGGCATTCAAGTGCAACCGACTTCAATTTGGTGTTAGCGCTGCCCCAAGAGTTTTCCAAAGCTTCATGGAGTGCCTTCTAAACGGAATCAAAGGAATCATCCCCTATTTTGATGATGTATTAGTATCAGCAAAAAATGCAAACCAATTAGAACATAGACTAAAAGAGGTTTTGCAAAGATTCAGAGAAGCAGGGCTTAAAGTCAAGAGAGAAAAATGTAAACTAGCCACCGACCAGGTCAAATTTTTAGGCTACCTGATAGATGAGCAAGGGATACACCCCACTGAAAAGAAAATAAAGGCAATAAAAGAAGCACCCAGACCTAAGAACAAAACTGACTTACAAGCTTTCTTAGGTCTCATTAATTTCTACAATTTCTTCCTGCCCCAAAAAGTGACCGTAGCAGAACCTTTACATCGATTGTTAGAGAAAAAACTATATGGAAATGGGGCCACCGGGAACAAGCAGCATTCCAAAACATCAAGGACTTATTAACTTCTAACACCATTTTGATACAGTACAGCAACACCCTGCCTTTGATGGTCACCTGTGATGCATCGCCTTTTGGAATTGGTGCCATCCTGAGCCACAAACTACCAGATGGCAGAGAGGCACCAATTGCCTTCTATTCCAAAACACTGTCAAAATCGGAAAGGAACAACATCCAACTCGACCGAGAAGCCCTAGCAATCATAGCTGGTATCAAAAGATTCCATGAATACCTATATGGTAGGACATTTTCAATTATCACTGACCACAAACCCCTGTTAGGGATCCTAGAAGAAAACAAACCAACCCCGAACATTCTATCACCAAGAATGATGAGGTGGTCTGAATTCCTCACTGCATACAACTATACACTCATCCATCACCCAGGAAAGACCATCACCCATAAGGATGCCTTGAATCATTCCCCGCTGCCCAACATGAAAGATGACCCAGCTCCCACCGTCTCCACTCTCCAAATCAAGTCCTAGCCGAATCTGCCACTAACCGCAGCAGATGTCGCTAAAGCTACCACAAAAGACCCACTGACAGCTTGAATCCTGCATTGGGTAGGTAAGGGCTGGCCGGATGAGAACAGAGGTGAGACTTTTAAACCTTTTCTCACCCAACAGACTGAACTGTCTATTGAAAAAGGCTGTATACTGTGGGGGGACAGGGTGGTAATCCCAGAAAAGTTACAGGAAGAAGTGTTGTGCATGTTGCATGAGGGACACCTGGGCATAGTCAAAATGAAAGCCCTGGCCAGGAGTTACGTTTGGTGGCCAGGGCTGAACAAGAACATTGAACGATGGATGGCAACATGTCATGACTGCCAAAAATCAAGGCCTACCCCCCCCCCACTGGCACCAGTCAAGAAATGGGAAACTCCCAGAGGCCCATGGTCAAGACTGCATATTGACTTTGCTGGGCCAACAAAAGGGAACACCTATTTTGTAATCGTGGACACCTACTTGAACTGGTTAGAGGTTATCCTTATGGCGTCCACTACTACCAAGGCAGTCATGAAACAGTTAAACAGACTTTTTGTCACGCATGGGCTGCCTGATGTAATAGTCTCGGACAATGGGCCCCAGTTTACCGCTTTAGCTTTCAAGCAATACTTGGCCGCACAGGGCATCCGACATGCCCTGACAGCGCTGGCTCATCCAGCTTCAAATGGACGGGCTGAACGCATGGTTCGTTATACTAAGGAGGCCCTAGGAAAAATGGACACGGGGGGCATGTAAGATAAACTTAACAGATTATTAACCATTCAACATATCACCCCTAGCACAACCATTAACAAAACCCCAGCTGAACTGCTCACGGGTAGGAAATTGAGTTCCTACCTTGATAGACTGCACCCCACCTATACCTGGGACAACTCCCCTGACTCCTCCAGTAGATATTGCTCTTTTGAAATAGGTGATTTAGTCTACATTAAAAATCTTACTGGGGACCCATTATGGCTTCCAGCCACAGTTACCCAAATCACAGGGCCCCGGTCATACCAACTTGCACTAGACGATGGCAGAACATGGAAGCAGCACATCGACCAGCTTCGCTCTCGCACATTAGAATGCAACACTACACTACTGCCGCAAACTCCAATAAACAAGCCAAAAACAACCGAGGAGGGGGGGAAACACAAAATAATAAAAAAGGGAGAGACGAACCTCCAATAACAAGACAACAATCACTACACAAACCTGAACCAGAAACTCAAATGAAACCATAGATGACCTCCAGAGAAGAAGTCCAGGAGCAGGAGAGCGAGGCGAAGCCTTCCTGGAAGAAGACAGCCAGGCCAGCTTGACCAGCCCGGATGAACCAGGAGGGAGCGGTGGAGCCACCTCAACCAGCCTGAGAAACTCAGGCGGGAGCAGCAAAGCTGACTCACCCTTCCAGGAGGTTCCATGGAGAAGACGCAGAGAGAAAGCGATCCCATCCGAACCGCTTGAGGACCACGCTGAGACTGAGCTGTGCAGGTCAAGTAGGACCCGCAGAAGCCCCACCTCCCTGCGTGACTACGTTACGCACATTGGACAAAATCAAGGGGGGAGGGGTGTTGTGTATAGAACTTGGTAGACTCCAAATATCTTAAACTGATTGGCCGAAAAGGCCATTCTTGGATTGGTTACTTAAGCGCCATTCTCACTGGCCCCCCTGACGGCGGGAACACTTAAACAACTGTCATTGGCCACAAGCTGCGAGCAAATCACTATAAGAAGGGCTGCCGCGGCTTAGGCAAATGTTCTGTTACAAGTCACTTTACTGTTTGAATAAAGAGCTGTTTGTTGGAACCCGGTCTCACGCATCTTATTTCCAGATGGAACAGAGGGGAAAAAAGTCACATCTAAAAAGAGCTGCTTCTTCCCCCTCCCCCTGAAAAATTGATATTAACAACCGCAATAATCTTTTCTTTGCATATGAACTCAGCCAAATTTTGGACAGATGAATGAAACTGTGCAAGAGTGAAAGGAAATTCTTTAAGATATTAGAAAGGTGAATGTTTTTTTAAAAAAATAATATGGCCATTGTCTTTCTCATTGTTTGTAGACAATTTCTTCATTTGTTTTTTTTTTAAAAGCTGACCCTAGACTTTGCTTTGATGCTAGGAAAGAATTGATACAGGAGGACTGATTTGGAGGTGAGAAAAGGGAGCAGTGCTTCCCTTACTATCAAGCACGTGGCTAAGGGACTCAAGACTAAAAAGGCATCTGCAAATTGTTCCTGAGAGTGTTGAACTGGGGAAAAATATTGTGTCTGATTAGAGGACTGAGAAATTAGAATTTATCAGTAAAGAATTCAGGAGGCAGAGATACCAGGTATGGCTTGGACTCTTTTCTAGACTCAAAGAAGATCACTGATATCAAGGTAAGTTTAATTTAATAACATTTATTTCTCATTTTTATTATTTTTTTAAAATAGTTTAAGGCAGAGAATATATCCCATATATCTTTTTCCTCTTGTTTTCTGTGCAATGATAACCCTGTGAGGTGCCTAGGGCTGAGAGAGAATGACTGGCCGAAAGTTACCCAGCTGACTTTGTATGGCTAAGGCAGGATTCACAGCCTCTTGCTTTCTAGCCTGGTGCCTTAAACCACTAAACCAAACTGGCTTTCTAATTAACATAGTGACAAATAATGAACTGCCCTGATCTGATGAGAGAAAAATTACATCTAAAAAAATTCGAAACTTGGAAGGCAGTAGATACATTATGAGCTCAGGGCTAATAAACAATGAAGGCAGGATAGAAATACTTTTGAGCCTGCTCTAGATTCTGCCAACTTTGGGGAAACTACTCAAGTTATGAACTACTTGCCCATGCAGCTAATCAGAGGATTCCTCGAAACTTTCACCCATCTAGCTGAATGTTCTCCATTGCATGTATACCATTGGATCTTTTATTGTGAGTGCTCAGGTCTGTGGTTGCTTTCTTCCCCAAAAGACTTGTTGTCAGAGGGGGCTGGCTCACACTAGTAAGAGTCTCCGACTTAAGTTGGAGTGGCATATATTGAGTGAACCATCTTTTTTTTTTGCAGGGGGAGGGGGTACTCAGTTGGACATGGATAAAGCCACCAATGAAATTTTGGTTTCATCCTTCTTACCCCATAACCTGAAAGAAACAGTGTACGTTTCTTTGGATGTTTTCAGAGATACTTTAATTTGGATTCCAGCATTACGGAGGGGATCAGATTTAAAAGCCTCTTCCATCACTCTATTTTTTTTTCATCCAGAAGCATTATGTGGTTTTGTCAACATCATAGATTGGTTTAATGCTAAATAAATAATTTAAATAGTAACCTGTTAAAATGTACTCCATTAAGGGTAAGACATTGATAATTAAATGATAAATTATTAATATGTACACACAGACACGCTGAAAAAAAATCTGAAGGGGGAATTTGATCCAGGATAATATCTAAACTAAATTCAGGATAATGTCTAAACTAAAAATGAGGGCTGAAATTACAAGGGGGGAGGTGGAACGATGGTTCTACCTAAGGAAACTGTTGTAATATGTGTTCTATCCTAATGCAAGATCAACAATGGCTTTGAATGAAACAATGTCAGGAGGAGCAGGACATAAATGAATTGACTAAAGTGGAAAATGGGAAATGGGGGGGGGGAAGTACTATGAAGTAAGATAAAAATTTGTTAAGATTGATTTGTTATGATTATATGATAAGTTATAGAATAAACTGTTTGAAGTATTGTTATCTCACAAAGCATGAATGATTAAAAGTATAGTCAGAAAAAGATTTTTTTATTTTTTTTTAGTAATATTAGAATATGGATTGACAATATGAGTGGTTACGCAATATAATTGTAATTGACACTATAAAATGAATGCACAAAACTGATGAACCAACCGATACACCGGAAGTATATATGAGAGTAGATGTTTTTAATGTTTTGTACGTTTGTCTGTTTGTAGAAAATTAATAAAAATTTAAAAAAAAAATTTTTTGTTAAGATAATAAGTAAATCATGGGAAATGAAGCTGTCAGAAAAGAATAGAAATTATAATCTGTCATCAGGTATGTAAATCTACTTAAAATTTTTTTGAGAAGGTCCAGATTCCAAATTTGATCTGGGGTATTTTGAAAAGAACTGCATTTTGGTTTAAAGAATCACAGAGCTTTGCAGTTCAATTCAGAAATCCACCAGTTCATCTTTATATGAACCTCATTTTAGTTTCGCTAATCTAGATTGTGGGAGCCTTAGTGTTCTCTCAGCTTGGTTGTTTTCTTGTAGGTGTTTCATTACTAGACTAGTTAACGTCATGCAAGCATTGAAGATGTTACCTAGTTGGGTAATGAAAACAACCAAGCTCAGAAAGCATCAAAGACCCCACAGTTCAATCCTGAGCCACAAATATTCTTCCATTAGCACCAATCTATTGGACATCTTGCAGACTGAAATGTGCTTAGTTCTAAAATATTGTATATAAACCCTAGTACTACTATCCTATTCTAGAGCACCTACTGTCTGTTATTTAGTAAAATAGCAAAGTTCATGTTGAAACATTATTATTTTCTCTTCATAACTGCAATTATCACTTGTTTATGTCTGAAAACGTTAGCAGGTACAGAACATTCTTTTATGTGCAGGCATAACAATATTGTCCTAACAATAGGAGTCAAGCTAATAAGCGATCTCTTGCGTTTGCTACCATTAATGGTGATTGTGCCTTTTCTCTCTTGCAATCACTGCAGAAATAGGCTACCAAGTCTGAACAGCCAGCACTGCATTAATATTGTTAATAATTGCTATATGGATGCTAAAATCTTTCATCTTTCTTCTGTTGAAGCTGATTTTATATCAATGAAGAAAAAAAGAACATGGAAATTTGAATACATTCTTCCTTTGTTCTGCCTCTCCTCTTAAATTTGCATTTACTACTCTTTCTATCTCTCTACAGGGGGAAAATGAGTAGGTGTGAAAAAGTGATAATTACTGAAGGAACATTATCAGTCTGTATTATGAAGCAGGTTTAGCAAGCTAACAGTGTTCTTTTTTTTTTTAATCTAAAAAATCTCATCCCCCCCATAACAAGAAAACTAAAACAATTCTGTTTCCTAGCTTTCTCTACAACACAAATTTCTTATCATTATTTGCATTTTTTCAGTATCACAATATGCCACTATTAATCAGATACTATGTAAATGTTCTATTTCATCAATGTGGTGACACATCCATGTAGTCCCTGGAAACTATACATTACTTCCTAACATCTTTAATCCCAGCTGTTCCATTCTTTCTCAAATTGTGCGCCCAACACTCATGCAAACACACGCTCTTACATTTAGACAGTCCAAGCAAAGTTATGTCATTCATTGATTTGATTCTTGATTCAGTTGCTGCTTTTGGGATTGGCAAAAAGATAAATAAAAATAATCCCAACACCCACTGTTAAGAGGAATAGAGAATATTTTTTTTAAAAAAATGAAACAGCCATATAAATCCACTGATTGGGAAGCAATTCCTCCTGATCTGGGAGATACAGTCACATTTTATTTTTTTTAAGTTTAGTTCCAGCACATCCTTTAAGATCTGACAGGAACAATATTCTGTGGTGGAATCTGGAGCTGAATTGAGAGGAAGAGTGAAAGGGCTGGCTAATCTTGAATCACTGATGAGGAGGAAGTGGCTGAAAGGTGTTCTGCCCTAAAGCTTCTTTGCAGCTTTTATAGAATATTTTCTGTAGTGAGTTGCATCAGTCTGGTGAAAATTCCTGTCAACAGGCAATTAGTAATAAACACATCACTCTGATCAGCTCCTTATATCCCTTCAGATTCTTTGCTGCTGACATATCCTCATGAAAAAGCTGAAGTCTCATTTTTCTATGCACTTACAGAGTCAGGCCCAGCCCTCTTAACAGGAATCCCTAAATTAGAGTTTTGGTGCCAAAGCCTGGAAGTTTAACTCTACATAAATCTCTTCATCAGTAGTATTGACTGGAAGCCGGGTCTTGGAAAATTGAAAGCTTTTGTTGTTGTTGATTGAGCACATCAAGCAGATTGTGAGATGAGACCCAGTGAGATTTAGGCAGCCTTCATTTTTGCTTTCTAAAAAGAGAACCTTTTATCTATTGAATGTGATTTTCCACTTGCTCTTTATATAAGCTATTGTAGAAGAAAACACATGCCCACGTTTTTTTTTAAAGCAATACTTCCTCTTCTGTTAAAAAAAATTTAACCAGTGGATCTCAATTCGAAACAAGGAGCTCAAAACCTTTCTTTTGGCATTAAACTTGTAATTGTTTTTACATTAAACTTCCTAATTAAGCCCAAGATTTGCGTTTAAGTCTTCACAAATTCAAACAATCAGCAAAATGTTGAACAATTGGTTCTTTCTTTCACATAATAATTCTGTCCCCTCTAACACTTTGCAAGACCTGTTCTTTTCTTTCTGTTCCCACTACTGGGATGCTAAAAGCAATTAAAATATTCCTGTGCCTTTCACAGAGCCAATTTATGTGGCATCATAAGCCTTTCTCTACTTGCATCTACAGATAACATAAACAAGCTCACCAACATGAACAACAATGTTTAGCCAAACCATGTAGCAATTTGTGGCATTTTTAATAAGATCATAGAATCATGGATTTGTAAAGAACAATTGAGGTCACCACATCCAAGTGCCTGTTCAGTGCAGGAATCTAAATTAAGCCATCTCAGACAGATGGGTGACTAGTCTCTGTTTGACTACATACATTGAGGGAAGCCCACCATTCTCCAGAGAAATCAGTTCCATGTTTTTAAGCTGCTCTTACTTGTCAGAAAATTCAACATTCAGTTGAATTCACATTTGACTTTCCTTAACTGGAATCCATTTTTCTTGTGCTCTGAATCACTGGAAAACTGGTCTTGAATTGTTTCTGTATGATAGTCATAGGTGACACACATTGAAACAAAAATGAACCCCCAATATATCATTCTCCTCACTATCCACTTTATCTATTACCTTAAGACTGATAGTCAAAGATCCTTGTTTGGTCTCCTACTTACAGCATTTTAAATATCCTGAATAGAGCTATATAAAAATTATAGCAGTTGGCCTTTTATTGCCCTTCCTGGGAGGCTAATTCATGATTCCCATCTCTATAAATTTGACAACCAGAAGCTCAAGCAATGGTCCCAGCTGACCCCTTGGGAATTAGCCTACTAATCTTTCTTTTAGCAGCTTAGCTTGATGGTTTCTATTAATATCAAGCAGGTTGCATGTCAGAAGGAAAAAAGTCCCCAAAAGGAAAAGTTTGGGATTGTTCAGAAGTGAGAGGACAAAATCCTTCCACTATGGAAACTATATTGACTGGAGATATAAACTAGAACGGCTGGTTATGTTTCATAACTGGATGCTGTTTAGTGTAGAGCATATGAAACTGAATTGAGCTTTATATAATGCATTTTGTACCCAAGGTACCAAAATACTTTATAAAACAATGAGTAGGAGCAGTAAGTGTGTGAGTAAATAGCACAATCTGTATGTGTATGGGTGCAGCTGTCACTCAGATGCAGTTTTGTAACTTTCCTTATTGCAAAAAGAAAGAATAGCCCAAAGCCCCCTCAAATATTTTCCTTCTTGTAATTTCCCACAAGTTCTGAAAATTTCAACTGAATAATCAGCGAAGCAAGCTAGGCTGATTTGTTCAATTGCCAATGAATTATTATATAAAACTGTCATTTATATAATGTTGCAGGCTTACTTGTTGCAGCTTTAGGGAACTGGACTCAGGCTTTGAAAAATCAGTGGCAAGATATTTACTCTTTTCTCATACCTATTTGTTGATTCCAGCTGAGAATCTGGATACCTTAAAAAAAAAAAAGGATATGTATTATTGTTGTGTTGTAATAGATCTTTTGTGGTGCAGTTCACTAGATGTCATAACAGCTCTTCTATGAAAATTAGCCATCAGATTAAAGCCATACCTGAATATCTATAAATATAAATGAACATCAGTAAAATGTGATAAGTGTGGATGAAAAGCAAATAATTTTGAAAATGCAAAAATGCAAAACAGCTTATCCCTCCTGTTCCAAATGTCGTTTGGTCATCCTTACTGTTCTCCTAGTCTGTTGCTTTCTGCACTGCAGTCAGGAGATACCAACAGCATAAGGGATTCATCAAAGGGGTGCTTGGCTGAGGCTCCCTCTCAGACCTGAAGACAACCTTGTTCTAAGGAGAAATGAACACACCAATAATCATTTGTGATCAACTGTCCCTCTTCTGTCTCTTCTGTATATGGCAGTGGTGTGCAGTTTTGTATTAACACAGCCACCTTTGGTCTATGAGTTATATGCCATGAGCAATGGTTTTAAAAGTCATAAGGGTTCCATCCAGCAGGAGCCAGACAACTTACTCTAAATTAAATTTTGATGACTAGATCCAGTGCTGTGGAAATATCCCAAGTCTCTCTAAATTAGTTTTGTAATACACATAAAAAAAAACACCAGCCAAAAAAGACTACTTGGTTGAAGCCACCTTTAGGGAGGGGGTTGACTCTGCCTGCTGATGCCCCTGGGCCCGACTCTGCTAATGCAGCTGCCATTGCAGTAGTTGCCCTGTAGTGTATAGAGGGTGTGTCATGCAAAATTAGAAAATTAAATAAAAAACCACAACACTATTATTTTTGTTTTCTGAGCTACTTACTTTTCTGCTGTACTGTTGGTTTTTTTAATTACTCCATCAATGAACTGTTGAAATGCTAGAGTTTTCTTTTTCTTTTTAAATTTTATGGGGCTCCAGAGAAATGTCGTCATTTAGTGATTTAAATGATTTTACATCATTTAATCCTTTGGGTTATTTAGAAGCTGGAATGAAATTCAGCCACAAATAACAGCAGGAACGATGTAAAAAGTCAACTGGTGAGCTGGTTCATTAAAAAGGCAGTAAAGGGGGTAGCTCAGGAAGCAAAAAAAATACCCAGCCCAATTTATTGAGTAAAAAGTTGCTCCTGCTAGAGACTCTGTGTATTTGAGGCAGACATAATAACCACAAAATGTAGCAGACCATATTTGCTATTTTTGGAGAGATTGTTCAAGTGTGCTCTTCATTATCCTATATGTCCTCTAGGATTTATCTGTAGCAAGGCTCCCAATTGCAACTGATTTCCTGACAGGGTGAGAAGGGTGATGAAGCAGGAGTGTCCACTAATTGACTGTCCAAACCAAAGCCATCATTATAGCCAAAATGAAAGAAAGAGCTGAAATGCAAAAAGAGATTTCTTATGCCAGCTTCATTTCCAGCTGGTTTACATCTGGTATGGCAGCCAAATAGCTTAAGCTGCAATGTGGAAAAAGGCATAAAGGGTATATTCTGTACAGAAAGCTGCCATGCAGAAAAGTTTTCAATGCCTTCTACTTGGCAACAATGCCAAGAGGTCACTTAAACCATGTTTAGCAGGCCCGAGTGGCCAGATAGAAGGTGACTAGATTACTGTCACCAAAATCATTTTCCAAATGCAGCACAGATGGCACATGAAATGGTGGAGCTAATGGGAAAGGAATGCCTGGAGCCTGTGGGGCTGTGGTTTGGGGGATTCGTTTTGACTTGTTTCTGAAAATTCAAAGTGGGGGCGTTCCCTTCAGCAAAGCAGCAGAATGTTTAATTAGCATGAGCGAGAAGTCTGGAAATGGGTAAAGCTCTTCCTTTGTTTCTTCATGACACCATTATTCATCTCTCCCAAAGGTAAAAAAGAATAAAATAAAGGAGCTACTTTCAGAAATAGAACAGCATTTTACAAGCTTCCCACACACAGTTCTGCCAAAGCAACACACATTCTTCAAACCACACAACTGCAAATCTTCTACACTGGATCACAAATTAGGTTTTGCTCCCGGTCTAGCTCCCAGCTCTTTCCTAAACTTTTCTCTCCAAGAAACAGGAATATTGCTCTCTATAGTAATCCAAAGATCAGTGTCATGTAATGGACAAGCATGAGAGTCATCAGTTAAGGAAAAGAAACCTGACTTTAGATATGCAAGGTTGCAACTGTTGCTCAGGTTTTCTCCTCAATCTGTTAAATCCATTTTGTCTCATGTCAGAAATGCAGTAAGTAGAAAGGGGGAAATTATTAACTTAAATTTAAAAAGATTAAAAATTTTAATGGCAGACCTTCATAGTTTGGCAACGGTGTGCCAACTGAGCTACGGCCACTGCAGGACCTGACTGGTCATTCTCCTGCTTCTTTCCATTCCCACCCATTCAGGTAAGGGAAGACTTTTGGGTTGGCCACTCTATGGGTAGGTCTACCAAGTCAATCTTCCTTCATTTAGAGATGGTTTCCCCCTCATCAGTTGCCCTTCTTTTCCTTCACATTCTCAGATATCAGACATGGATGCCTTCCCTTCCCCCTTCTCATGTTCTCTGCTCATTAAGGCTGATCCTCCTCCCCCCTTTATTGGACTACTATTGCTTTAACCCTAAAATGTTTAAAGCAAAAGAAGCAAGTGGTTTCTTCATTTCACTATGGGTCTATTCAAAAAAATTAGCATTCTCTGCAATCTTGCAGATTTGTTCCAGAATGCCTACTTTGGAACATATTACAACTTATTATTTTAACCAAAGGAACACTCACAGTACTGGGCCATTGACACAGCATTGAAAAGAAAATAGGGTATGCTTTGCACCAGTGGTGGGATTCAAATTTTTTTACTGCCGGTTCTGTGGACATGGCTTGGTGGGTGTGGCAGGAGAAGGATACTGTAAAATCTCTATTTCCACCCCACTCCAGCGGAAGGATACTATAAAATCCCCATTTCCTCCACACTCCTGGGGGAAGGTTACTGCAAAATCCCATTCCCTCCCCACCTCACTACCCTGCTTTCTAGCTCCGTTCTCCTGTGCAGGGCAACAAAAGAAGACCCAGCCCATCAGCTGGGACTCGGGAGGCAGAGAATAGATGGGGGTTCGGCCAGTCAGAGGTGGTATTTGCCGGTTCTCTGAACTACTCAAATTTTCCACTGCTGGTTCTCCAGAACTAGTCAGAACCTGCTGAATACCACCTCTGCTTTACACAGACCACTCAAAAACAGAAAAACAGAAAACTTGGAGGGTGGAACAAAGGTATGCTGGTAGAAGAGGTGGGGAAAATAAATATGTCAGCCTACTTCTTGGATCAACTGTGAGGATGATGAGGATGAGGATGAGGAAAGGAGAGGGAGGCGGAGACTAATTAGCTCAGACCTGTGATGGCGAACCTATGGCACATGTGCCACAGGTGGCATGCAGAGCCATTTGTGCTGGCACATGAGCTGCAGGCAAACAGCTGATTTTTGGCTGGTTTGAGGCCTTTTTCGGCCTCCCAAAGGCTTGAGGAAGACTTCTGCAGGATTCTGAAGGATTTTTAGGCTGAAAACTAGGCCCGTTTTGTCACTTCCTGTTTTTCCAGGAGCGGCAGGGAGGATGGAGATTGCATGTAAATGCGTAGGGAGCATGAGGGGCATGCATTGCCTTCTGAGTGCTGGCACGCAAGCGCAAGCTTGAAAGCACACGCACAATTTTTGGCACGGGAACCCAAAAAGGTTAACCACATTGGCTCAGACTATAGCAGCCAAGAGGACGTAAATGAAAGCAGTGACTTGCTGGAAATTCTGATGTTAAATTCAGACTAGACATGGTACAATAAACTCTTATGAAGTATGTGGAATTACAACTCTTATTAACCCCAAGCAAAAATTATGGTTGGGATGATGAAATCTATACTCTGCAATTTGGGAGGCTGTCCTAAATTTGTGAAGAAATGGCTACTTGTAAAGTGTTTAGAAGAGGAAACATAAATCTTCCAGTTTGTAAAATGGATGTGGATGAAAGCACCAAGAGATCATTAAGCTGTTAAAGGAACTTTTGCTGAAATGAATAATAATTTTATCTGACAATGCATAAGGACAACGGCCTGCATGTGTGCAGTCAGTTAAGATTTATAGCAGACGCACTTCCCAACTAGAATTGACAGAAAATTGATGCTTCCTTCCTTCATATTCTTCTTGAGGGTTTAGCTAGATATATTAAATAATTGTGAGTTATATTAAACTGATGTTAGGAAACTGGAGGAATGCACTTATTAAATAAATGAGAACATATAATGAAGAAATAAAAATCCACTTTTTTATTTACTAGACTTTCTTGCACTGAAACAGTTTTCTCTCTTGCATAGCCCTTGACAAATCCTTAAATATAGGCCAAGAACTGGTAGTCCTCATCTTACGGCCTAATTGTGTCCAACATTTCTGCTGCTAAGCAAGATGGTGGTTAAGTGATTTTTGCCCCATTTTATGACCTTTCTTTCCACTGTTGTTAAGCGAATCACTGCAGTTGGTAAGTTAGTAACCTGATTGTGAAGTGAATCTGGCTTTTCTGTTGAGTTTACTTGTCAGAATGTCCCAAAGGGAGACCACATGACCCTGGGACACAACAACGGTCATAAATATGAACCAGGCATTTGAATTTTGACCACATGATCATGGGGATGCTGGAAAAGTTGCAACTGTGAAAAGTGGTCATAGTCACTTTTTCCAGTGCCATTGTAACTTTGAACAGTCACTAAATGAACTATTGTAAGTCGATGATTACTTCTAATACTGATGCATTGTTATTGATAATGCATATGCATATCATGTAATTTTAATGCCTTGTAACAATGCACTACTATTGCACTATTATAATACATTATGACTGCATTGTTATAATAATTACTGCATTGTTATATTACTGCTGGTATGGTCTCTATAGTTATTGAGGTATTTTTATCTCTATAGTCATAATGAACATAAAATTATTTGAAGATAGGCTTTTCCAGAGTCTATCTCAGAATTCCTATGGCATGTGTATTTTGGTAATATAAAACTTTTTTCCATGTTGCTCCATGGAGGTACTGAGGTTATTTGCCAATTGTACAGATGTAGAGATTATGTTCCAGATACAAAAGCTGATCTGAGCAGTAGAGAAGAAGAATGGCCAACAAGAGTCATGAATTGCCTGAGGCTCAGTTGTTCCAGCTCAGTTGTTTTCTTTAACACCTGAGTCCTTGCTTTCAGATGCCATTCACTATTGTGAAGTGAACCTGGCTTCCCCATTGATTTTGCTTGTCAGAAGGTCACACAGGGTGATCCCATGACCCTGGGACACTGCAGCCGTCATAAATACATGCCAGTTACCAAGTGGCCCAGTTTTGATCACGTGACCATGGGGATGCAACAGTCATGTGAAAAATAATCATAAGTCATTTCATCCCCCAATACTGTTGTATCTTTGAACAGTCACTAAATGAATGTTTGTAAGTTGAGGAGTACCTGTGTTTTTTTCCATTTTTAAAATTAGTCTCCTTCTTCTCATCCTCCTCCTCACGGTTGATCTAAGAACTATCCATAAAGTCCATGGAATGTGGGAATGACAGCAGGAGACAGGATAAAAGAGAGTCAGCCAAGGGAATGATCAGATAAAAGGCAGATGAGCCTAGGGTAGGAATTTAAAAAAAAATACTTGTGGCTTCAATGGCCTCATATTTAGGGATCTGTCAAGGGCTATGCACTATTGTTTTTTTTTTAAAAAGTAGTAGCACAATTCTGCAGAATTGTTGAATCCTGCTTATAATCAACATTGTCATACGAATTCTCATGAAGGCATAGAAATGAGAACTTACAAATTTTCACGATGGGATAATTTTATGAGCGTATCTGGGAATGAGATACCAGTAAGAACCGCAGCCTCAGTAACAGTCTGATAAAATTTGAATCTGAAAGAGGATGGGCTGTAAAAGCATCACAAAATAGACCCTCTGCAGCTTTCAGGAGAATAAAAGTGAGGAGGGAGGGAGACGTACTTTCAAATTTGCAAAATTCTGTTAATGTAACTTTACAATAAAATAGTACTCGTCCTCCTGGTTGTTGTTCTTGTCTGGAGCACCGTTGTTCTTTGTGAGCACCTCACAAAGCTAAAAATAAAATATTGGTTAAAATGCATAGACACGTACAAAAAATACTACTCATTTTACAACATTATGCAGATAGATAATAGATCATCTTTATTGTCATTTTTACTGTGGGCATACTGGCATACCTTAAAAATGAAATTCTACTCTCAAAAATGTAGACATACATAATAAACATATACTGGTGCTATATATATACATCACTGTCCATTTTGAACATGTAGAAAGAGGAAACCTGAGAGTTCACAAGATTGTGGACAAAACGGTGACTGCTTTGGATACATGAAGCCTCCTCCCAGAAGGTTACAAGGACAACAGGTCATGAAGAGGATGTGTAGCGTGCCAGACAATCCTGCTTATATGCCATGTCCTGGATAAAATGGAGTGAACTGCCAATAATCTTCTCTGCCATCCTCACCATTCTCTGCACCAACTTCATTTTTGAAGCATAGAAGAATAGTAAGCTGAAATACAGATGAAACTCAAAAAATTAGAATATCATGCAAAAGTTCATTTATTTCAGTAATGCAACTTAAAAGGTGAAACTAATATATGAGATATTACATGCAAAGCAAGATAGTTCAAGCTGTGATGTGTCATAATTGAGATGATTATGGTTTACAGCTCATGAAAACCCCAAATCCACAATCTCAGAAAATTAGAATATTGCGAAAAGGTTCAATATTCTAGGCTCAAAGTATCCTACTCTACTCAGCTAATGAAGCCATAACATCTGCAAAGGGTTCCTGAGCCTTTAAATGGTCTCTCGGTCAGGTTCAATAGGAATCACAATCATGGGAAAGACCACTGACCTGACAGTTGTGCAGAAAACCATCATTGACACCCTCCATAAGGAGGGAAAGCTTCAAAAGGTAATTGCAAAAGAAATTGGATGTTCCCAAAGTACTATATTAAAGCAGATTAATAGAAAGTTATGGGGAAGGGAAAAGTGTGGAAGAAAAAGGTGCACAAGCAGCCAGGATGACTGCAGCCTGGAGTGGATTGTCAGGAAAAGGCCATTTAAAAGTGTTGGCGACTTTCACAAGGAGTGGACTGAGGCTGGAATCAGTGCATCAAGAGCCACCACACACAGACGGATCCTGGACATGGGCTTCAAATGTCATATTCCTCTTATCAAGCTGCTCCTGAACAACAAACAACACCAGAAGCAGGGCTTTCTTTACCTGGGCTAAAGAAAAACAGAATTGGTCTGTTGCTCAGTGGTTCAAAGTCCTCTTTTCTGATGAGAGCAACTTTTGCATCTCATTTGGAAACCAAAGACCCAGAATCTGGAGGAAGAATGGAAAGGCACACAATACAAGATGTTTGAAGTCCAATGTGAAGTTCCCACAGTCTGTATTGATTTGGGGAGCCATGTCATCTACTGGTGTTGGTCCACTGTGCTTCATGAAGTCCAGGGTCAACGCAGCTGTCTACCAGGAGATTTTGGAGCACTTCATGCTTCCTTCTACAGACAAGCTTTATGGGGATGCTGACTTCATTTTTTAGCAGGACTTGGCACCTGCCCACACTGCCAAAAGCACCAAAACCTGGTTCAATGACTGTGGATTACTGTGCTCGATTGGCCAGCACACTCGCCTGACCTGAACCCCATAGAGAATCTATGGGGCATTGCCAAGAGAAAGATGAGAGACATGAGACCAAACAATGCAGAAGAGCTGAAGGCCGCTATTGAAGCATCCTGGTCTTCCATAACACCTTAGCAGTGCCACAGGCTGATAGCTTCCATGCCATGTCACATTGAGGCAGTAATTGCTGCAAAAGGGGTCCAAACCAAGTACTGAGTATATATGCATGCTTATACTTTTCAGAGGTCCGATATTGTTCTATGTACAATGCTTGTTTTATTGATTGCATGTAATATTCTAATTTTTTGAGATTGTGGATTTGGGGGTTTTCATGAGCCGTAAGCCATAATAATCACAATTATGACAAATCATGGCTTGAACTATCTTGCTTTGCATGTAATGAGTCTATCTCATATATTAGTTTCACCTTTTAAAGCCCATGTCACACTGCCCAATGGATGCAAAAAGAACACAGCGGACGAGCAAAATGTTCCATCCGTTGTTATCCTCTCTCAAAAGGGGCTAAAATTTGCATAACCGGAGCGGATAACACGGACGCGGGGAGGACGCAGGGCGGATGCAAAGTGGATGCGGAACAGAAGCCTAGCAGATGGAAGCAGATGGGAGCGGATGGCACATCCGCAGGGCTTCCGGGGGGCCTCAGCGAAGCAGACGCAGAATGGATACAGCGGACGCAGAACGGATGCCGAGCGGATGAAGGGGATGCACAGCGGATGCACAGCGGATGCACAGCAGATGAACAGCGGAAGCCTAGCGGATGCCTGGCGTTAATTGCGCATGCGGGGAGGATGCATTGCGTCAGCCCCGCGGATATAACGGAAGCAGCTCGGAAGCAGGTCGCCATTCAGAGGAAAGACCTGCTGCCGGACAGATTGGCTGCCATGCCTGCCCTGCCTGCATGTCTGCCTGCAAGCCTTCCTGCCAGCCTCCCTGCCAGCCTTGCTGCCAGCCTGCCTGCAAGCCTTGCTGCCAGCCAGTCTGCCTGCCAGTCTTGCTGCCTGCCTTCCTGCCAACCTTGGTTCATGTCTGCCTGCAAGCCTTGGTGCATGCCTGCCTGCCAGCCTTGGTTCCTGCCAGCCTCCCTGCCAGCCAACAACCCCACAACCATGCGGAAGCACAGCAAGCCTCAGCCATCTGCTGCCAGCCCTGGCAAGAGGGACAGGGCTACCATCCCGCCCCCTGGCCCTCACTCTGGTTCTGCTGGGGCTTCTGCAGCACGGGCTCACTCTTCTGGGGCCGGGGCTTCTGCTGCTTCTGCTTCTGGAGGAGCTGATGACAAACACTCCAGCACCAGCCACCTCCACAGCACCTGGACCCTTCACCCCTGAGACTGAGCGACCAAGAGGAGTGCCAGAGACTCATTTTTGTTTTATAGCTTGTTGTTAATAAAGTCTATTTATGATTCACACACTTGCTTCATTTTTTTTTTAATAAAGTCTTGGTGGAAACTTTTAGAAATGGTTTAAGCCTTTGCATGCTTGTGGGATGGATAAGGATAGCTTTGGTATGGGTTAGGATACCTGCGGAATGGATAATAGCTGTGGGATGGGTTAGGATAGTTGTGGGATAGATAAACCTCCAGTGCAAGCATAGTGGGACTGTGTGGTCCACCCTCCCAGGTGTCACACCTATGGCCCTTTATTATCAATAATAATGTAATAATTATCCATACATGTCAACATAAACACAACTCTTTATTAAACGCCCTGTTCATTGTAGGCCAACCAAACATACATGGCCCAATCTCATCCGTGTGATGAGACAGGCTGAAGGAAGCATCCATTAAGCATCTACCATCCTGTCTTGCCACTCCACTGCTCCAGCTGGGGATTTGCACCATTGTCTCAGGAGGTTGCACTGCTTCTTCGCTTCATGTGAGGCTCTGTTGGGGCCTTGCACATCCTCAGTCTCGATCAGGTTTCGCCCTTGCCTCCATTCCCCAGGCTCCATGTCCCCATTGCCTTGTTGGAGGTCCACGAGCCTGTTCTGCAAGACTGGGTAGCGGGTGCACATGAGATTGTGCAGGATGCAGCAAGCTTCCATGATTCTCCGGTCTCTGGGCAATGCTGCATGGTGGTGAGAAGTACCTGGAACCTGTTGGTCTGGATGCCAAAGTCGTTCTCCACCACCCGCCTTGCCCTGGACAGCCTGTAGTTGAAGATCTTCTCTTCAAGGGTGAGGAGTCTGGAGGTGTGGGCTTCATGAGGTAGGTTGTGAGGGAGAAGGTGTCATCCCCCACGATGAAGTAGGGCACATCTTGTGTGTCGTTGGGCAGGGGTTCTGGATCTGGGAAGCCCATGATGAGGTTGCATTCCAGCTCCTCCTTGAGGTGACTGGCGTTGTATACCTGGGCATCTGAAGATGAGCCGTTGCCTGAAGCCTCGATGTACATGAACTTGTAGTCAGCATCGACCATGGCGAAGAGGATGATGCTGAAGAAGCCCTTGGAGTTGATATAAGTGGACCCCAACTTGGCTGGAGCTTTGCAGGCTACGTGCTTGCCATCTATGGCTCCAACGGTGTGTGGTAAGTTCCACTTCTGATACCACTGCTCTGCAACTTTCTTCCATTCTTCTTCAGTGGAGGGGTACAGGAGGAGCTCCTCCTTGTATTCTTCGATGATGGCCTGCACCACTTCTCTGACCACAATGCTGATGGTGTTGGATGGCACCCTCCAGCCATACTGCATGCTCCTGTAGGAGGTCCCTGAGGCCAGGTGGTGCAGAGTGAGTGCCACCTTGAGCCCAGGTTCCAGGCTGGGCCGGAAGCTGGTGTTTGCCTTGGTCAACCTGGGTGTCAGCCGCTGCACAAGTTCGTCAAACATGGCTGGAGGCATCCTCATGAAGTTTTGGAATGCACGAGTGTCTTCGTTCCTGAGCTCCACCATCAGCTTGTTGTACAGTCCGTACTCTGCTCCTCTCCCGATCCATCTTCAGACCCAGACACTTCTTGGCCACTTCCTTTTCTTCTCGCAGTAGAGTTCACAGAGCCTGCAGATGGGTTTGCGCTGTTGCAGAACGATGGTGGCTGCCAAAAGGACTGTATTACAATCCACGGTGGACATGACTGGATGCTGTGTAAGAGGAAGAGCCAGGTGAAGGCTGCAGAGGTCTGCACCGCTGGGCTGCTGTTCTGAAAGTGAGATGCAGGCAAGTTGCTCCCCCTTTTTATAGGCAGTATAGGTTTTCTGCTAGGCATCCTCTGGGCATCCTCTGGGCATCCTCTAGACATGCTTAATATCCGAGATAGGTCCCCTCTGCAAATGTTTTTTCCGTTTTAAACGCTTTGTTTCCGTTCTGCATCCGCTAGGCATCCGTTCTGCATCCGTTCTGCATCTGTTCCGCTTCATCCCTGCGTCCGGGCGGATGGAGTTCCGCAGATGCGTAGCGGACGCCTAGCGGATATAGCGGATGCGTAACGGATGCGTAACGGATGCCTAGCGGATGCGTAGCGGATGCAGAACGGACGAACTGGATACATTTTCTGTGGAAAAGTTTTGGGCAGCCCAAAACTTTTGGAGCGGATGAAACGTCCATAAACGGATGCTGGACGGATAGAGAGGAAGCCAAACAGAGGCAGTGAGTACATCGCGTTTTCGAATGGATAGCAAGGTTTTTTGTCCGTTTTACATCCTCTTTGCATCCGTTGGTTCAGTGTGACATGGGCTTAAGTTGCATTACTGAAATAAATGAACTTTTGCACAATATTCTAATTTTTTGAGTTTCACCTATACATAAGCTAAGCATAACTAAATCTAATTTACAGCAGCACCATTCACCACACCTTTTCCTAACTTTCTCTTCTTACAAATCTCCCTTACTTGCACTATACCCATGATGGTGAACCCATGGCATGAATGCCGAAAGTGGCATGCAGAGCCATTACTGCTGGCATGTGAGCCCTCATCCAGAGCAGGTCTGCTGCACATGCACACACACCGTCCACCCGACAGCCGATTGTTGGGTATCTGGCATGCATGGGCGAGATGCGGAGGTGGGTGGGAGATGCGTGCACAGTGCCATTGTAACTTTGAATGGTCACTCCACACAAGCAAATACCAGCAAAGGAGGGGGAAAAAACTCCAGAGAAGTTCCAGAGACAGAAAGTCTAGTCCTGCCAAGAATATAATAAGGGTTAACGGAGAGGCAGTTTCTGTTAGCAACACCAGAATGTTTCCTTCCTGCCTTCCTTACAGGATTAGGCCAGTAATTTCTTCTAACAACCGGTTCTCTGAACTGCTTAGAATGTTAACAATCGGTTCTAGTGAATTGGTGTGAACTGGTAGAATCCCACCTCTGATCCAAGCACACATTTCTCACCCTTTCTATGTAACCAAATAATATCATCAGACATTTTCCAGACTGGTCACTCATTTCTGTGCTCAGTCTACATTTACTCAGCACTCATACACTCTGGATTTCTTCTTTTTACTACAATGTACCCAGTTTTCATTTTCATATAACAGAAGCATGCTTTAATAAACAGTCACTTTTGCCTTTTTCAACTAAGCATTCATGCCTCACAACAGATGGCATAATACTCGCTATGTTTCTAGCACTATCTCTATGTCTTAACATTTTCCTATGCATATGTATTCACCCAAGATACAAATTTATCTATTTGCTCAAATTTTTTATTATTTACATATAACCTACACTGTATATTATGAAAGGAACGCATTGTGTAATACGTCAAATGACCAACAAACCATTTTTCTTTGTATGACTACCTGCTGATTGTTGAACCATTTGAACCACTTATTCCCAAACATGTTTTCCTTCTTGCCTTCCCAATACTAACAATTGTATGGTCTAGTGTGGTGGTGCAATTCCATCAATTCACTGACACAATGATAGCCTCCATACAACCTAGAACTAAGGAGAAATTTCCTACCGATGTGAGGAATCAACTAATGAAACAGCTTGCCTTCAGAAATTGTGGCTGCTTTATCACAGGAGGCTTTCAAAAAGAGACTGGATGACCATTTATCTGAAATGGTATAGGGTCTCCTGCTTGAGCAGGGAGTTGGATTAGAAAACTGCAAACTCTATCATTCTATGTTCTAATGAATTGAAGGAAGTCTCCTTTAAATTAAATCCAATCACCAATGAGTAAAAGAAGAGAACTGAAGAAATGACTAAAACAACTGTCCAATTGTTAAGGTGTATTAGAATATTGGCAGAAGCTACTGAGGATCAGAGTGGAATAACCCCAATAACAAGGATGGGATTCAAATTTTTAACAACTGGTTCTGTGGGTGTGGCTTAGGTAGTGGGCATGGCTTGGTGGTTATGTTATTGGCTGGGCGTGGCCAACTCAACATCACTCACACTGAGGCACACATCTCCTCGCCTGGCCTCTCATGACAGTGGAGATGCTGCAACAGTCATAAGTGTGAAAAATCTCCACCATTTCCTTCCTCTATCTCAAGCGTTGATCACTGCCACTATGCATTGCATTGTTGTTGACAGAAGCACTAGGGATAGTCCATTGCTTCCATTGCCCCTTTCTCTTCCATTTTATAGGACGCAGGTGACTGCTGCCCTTTCTGTCACTTGAAGCCATAAATTATTAGATTCACAAAGAATTACTTGCCATGACCCTGAAGATTAAGGAGATGCCCATACATCTTCCTGACACCATATGCAACAGAGTTCATTGGACTTATACCGACAGGCAAACTAAAGAGAAGCATCTCGGGTGTAGACACAGATGCTCCAATGCACTGTTTCTCCCTGATCCTTTTCTCTTGAAATGTGGTTGCTTTTTAAAGGTTAAGGCAGAGAAAGCAGACAATATGTCCCCTGAGAGCAGATGGTGCAATTCCTTTACAAGTTGCACACTCTGGGTTCAATGCTTGGTTGCACCGTGTTTGTACAAGCTGATACTATTCAAGGAAGAGGAAACATGAAGCTTTAGGAAAGACCTGATTGACTTATGTTATTTTTTTGTTCTTCCTAATGCTTCCACTCATTTTGGTTACTTTTTAATCTTTTCCTCTCCCCTCTCTTTGCTGAGCCTCACATAATTATATTCTCCTCGTTAAGAGTCTAAAAACGTCCCAATATCTGCAGATGAATATTGTGCAGGACTGAAGCTTAAGGACAGTTCAGTCATAAGAGGAAATGGCAGCTATAAAGCTGCATTCTGAAGTAATTATTCTAAATGTACAGTCATGTTACTGGTGCACCTCTGCTGATCACCAAACAAGGATGATTTTAATCATGCTTTTGCCTTCAATAAGGCATTTGTGTTAGGAAAGAATTATTACATTAGTTTAATAACGTGCTGGATTTCTGGATGATCAATTTTTGGTAACTTTATTTGGTATCTGACCGGTCCAAATAATTTGAAGCTTAATTTTAATGCTGAATTTGAATCTCTCCATCCCATAAAATATCAACTTTGGACAACAAAACACTGACTGTTACACTGCAGCTCAACAAGAGGTAAAAGACATTCAGTGATACTCCTCACAGGTATAGTCCTGTCGCACTTTACACATTCATAGGTTGCAAAAAGATGGTAGAATGCAGTTGTAACAAATGCCTTGTTCATTGATAATGGGCAGAAAATTACTCTTCTCCCAAATTTTCTTTCTGTGGGGTACAATGGATATGAGAATACATGTAAATATACCTCAAGGGCAGCAAAAAAAAATATCTTGATTTTACATCTATTAATCTATCTATGTCAAACCGATCACAGTTCTTTGGTGCAGACACAATAGTCAGAATGAGATTTCAATAACAGCTTAATGTTTCATCCTTCATAACTGGCAATTGTCATGCCAAGTATTGACAGGCAGGTGACTGATTCCTCAATCTTCAGTTGGCATTGTCTTGGATAAGTTATTCCCATAGCAGAAATGTGCTGGTAGGTATATATGGAGTTTCTGGTGGTGATGGCGTGTGTGTGTGTGCGCGCGCACGCATGCACATGCGCGCACTTGTATTATTTAAGTAATATGTAAAAAAACATGCAATTGGGAAAGGAAGGGCAGACTTGGCTTCCTTCAAGAAGTATTTTGTAAAAAGAGGGAAATGTTTACATTAGCTATGTAGTTCATGAACTAAACTCCTCATTGCTATCAAATGCTGAGGGCTTACTTTCAAATTAAATTCTGGAAATTTACTGGCTTTATATATATTCCCAATCAGGAGGTTTCCTGCTGCCCTGCCAGGCTTCACCATGACACCTCTTTCTGTTTAGATAAAGAGGGATTACCTCTGCCACTTCACATCTCCCATACCTGGAAAAGTACAGATGCTGTCAGAGGACATAGGGCCCTGCTGCCAATTGTCAATTTCCTGTCACATTTGCCTTGGGAATTTTAAATGTATTGATTTTTTAAAACTTCCCTCCTTCCTTCCTTTCTCCTTCCCTCCCTCCTTTTATAAATACTTATTGTCCTCTGTCTTCAAAGGACAATAAGTATTTTGGGTGTACCTTTGCATATAGAGAGAACTCTGGAAATCTATATATCTATAGTTTGAGGATATAAATCTATATCTTCAAACCCCCAAAACTTTAACCTTAAACTGTCTATCGTGGACCTCACTCCATTCCTGAGAAGTCTGTAAGGGGGCATGCATAAGCGCACCAGTGTGCCTACTGTCCCTGTCCTACTGTTCCCATTTATCCATTTAGTCATACTCAATATGTACAAAGCTGTTTATGTTTATATGTTATGTTCATACTGATACTTGTTGTCTCATAATGCTTGGCAAACAAACAAATAAATAAATACTAGAACATGTGACTGTCAGAATGACAAAATTAAGGGATTGTGATAAATTGCAGATACTTTTAAAGACAATTTAAGTTGGTCCTATGGCAACAGGGATATGGAAAATGTAATATATGTATGTTTTTAATAAGAGCTGATAAATAGCCAATCAAAATTAAGCTTCACTTGGCACAGTTCTGGTATAATCAGAGTTTATAGTGTTAGCTAGTTTGGCAAGGTAGACTTGTGCATGCTTGCCAGTATGGAAATAATTATACCTACAACTACTGTACTGTGTTCCATATTAACATCCTTTAAATAGTCTATTCCGATTGGTCAAGAAATACTAGAAGCTCATTGGTTCCTGTCTCAATGCTGATTGGCCGATAATAGCTCACCTATGATTGGCCAACTCAGCGGTGGGAAAAACAAGTAGCCGTCATTGGCCAATAGCCATGAGCAGCCTCTCTATAAAAAGAGCTGCCGCGGCTCCTGGTTCAGACAGACTTTCTGCACTAAAGAAAAGAGCTGAAGTTACGCTGGTCTCCAGTCTCATTCTTCGCGAACACAACACTGGTGACAAGGGTGGGATTTTAAGAGAGGAGACCAATCGAGCACGTGGCATCAAGAACAGAGCAGATGAAATGGCCAGAACCAACTCGCCACCCGCACCATTCAACCCAGCAACAGAGGACTGGGAATCCTACATCGATAGATTCCTCATGTTCCTGGAAAACAACGAATTGCAAGGAATCTCAGACAATCGGAAAAGAGCTGTGTTCCTGACGCACTGTGGGCCCACAGTGTTCAAGATGGCCAAGGCACTCACAAAACCAGAAGATGTGAAATAGATGGCCTGGCCAGACTGAGAAAAGATGCTGAAGGCTCACTATGCACTGACCATCTCCAGCCTTATTCAGAGACACAAATTTTACAAATGGGACCAGAGAGAAGGTGAGAGCATTGCAGACTTCGTAGTGGCTCTCAGGAACATTGGAGGGACATGCAAATTCCTGAACATGGAAGAAGCCATGAGGGATCGCGTGATCCTCGGACTAAGAGACCTTACCCTACAAACCCTTCAAAGCCAAAGATTATGGTTACTGAGGCTATTGCTGAAGCCACGGTGGCAGAAGCAACTAAAAAATCAACAGCCAAAATGCAGCAGATGAATGCGAATCCAGCCAAAACTCTGACCGAAACGAGCCAGGGCTCGGAAAAGAAGGCAGAGAGCACACACAAAACCACTACACACTACACTGAGAGTGGATCATCCGGAATCGATGACGACAATGAGGAGGAGATCCACAGACTCCAGGCTGAACAAGATTGACGGCTGAATAAAGGTTGTAAGTCGGGGTTTCAGTGCACCGGGTGCGGAGACCATCCCCGTTCTGAGTGCTGGTTCTTAGACGCTGTGTGCCGGTACTGCGAGAGACGGGGTCACATCGCAAGAGTATGCCAAAACTGCAAGAGCTATAGCCCACGACGTAGAGACAACACATCACCAAGAACTAAAGGTAGACAAACGTGGAGCCATAAGAGTCACAAAAGCAAAGGCAAGCGGCTCAACGAGAACTATAGAAAAGAAGAAACACACCAAACCATCATCATCAGGCACTCTAACGCAACAAATGGCCAAAAAGTACATGTGGCAGTCCGGATCGAGGGCCAAGAATGTGAAATAGAGCTAGATTCTGGATCGTACCTATCCATGGTGTCATGGGATACCATTAAAAAACTAGTACCACACATTAGCAGAGCTGAACTAGAACACCAATCGCTAATCCTAAAGGACGACCAGGGAAACAGAATACCGGTAGTCAGACTTGGACATTTCCAAATAACTTTCAAAGAACACAAAAAAATGTTGCCTCTAACCATCGTAGATTGAAACCAACCAAGCCTATTGGGACTTGAGTGGTTCGAACCTCTAGGAATCGGAGTGACCAGCATTAACAGCATCGCCAACACAGACTGGGAGGAGAACCTGATGAGGGAGTTCCAGGACATCTTCGATGGAGAATTAGGCAAGTACTGAGGGTCCCCTATTTCATTTAATTTAGATCCAACAATAGCTCCAATTAGGCTGAAGGTGAGGCGAGTCCCCTTTGCGCTAAAACCAAAGATTGACGAGGAACTTAACAAACTAATAGCACAAGGTATTTTGGAACCCATTGACCAAGCCAAATGGGAGACCCCAGTTGTGACCCCAGTTGTGACCCCAGTTAAACCGGATGGGTCCATGAGAATCTGTGGGGACTACAAGGCTACCCTGAACCATGCACTACAACAAAGCGCATGTCCTGTTCCGGTAGTGCAACACCTACTACACTCGTTGGGGAGAGGCAAGGTCTTCACAAAGCTCAACCTTGCCCAAGCATACCAACAATTACTAGTCGACCCCAAAAGAGCAGAGGTGCAAATGATCATGACTCATAGAGGACCCTTCAAATGCAAAAGGCTGCAATTTGGAGTCAGCGTAGCCCCGGGGGTGTTCCAAAGCCTAATGGAGCAGTTATTACAGGGGATAAAAGGAGCAGTCCCATACTTTGATGATGTGCTAGTTTCAGCTAGTGACGAGAGACAACTAGAAGCACGTCTCAGAGTGGTCTTACAAAGGTTCCAGAAGGCGGGACTCAAGGTAAAAAAAGAAAAGTGCCAATTAGCCACCTCAAAAGTCAAATTCCTGGGGTATCAAATCAACAAAGAGGGCATCCACCCCACAGAGAAAAAAATTAAGGCAATCAAAGAAGCGCCTAGACCAAAAAACAAGGTGGAGTTGTAAGCATTCTTGGGACTTATAAATTTTTATAACATTTTTCTGCCACAGAAGGCAACAATGGCGGAACCACTACATAGGCTTTTGGACAAGGCAGCCACCTGGACCTGGGGACAACGTGAAGAGACAGCATTCCAGAGGGTAAAAGACCTGATCACTTCCGACTCAGTATTAATGCAATACAGCGAGACGCTACCATTAACAGTCACCTGCAATGCATCATCGTTCGGCATCGGAGCTGTACCTAACCACATCCTGCCTGATGGGAGAGAAGCACCAATCGCGTTCTACTCCAAAACACTATCAAAAACTGAACATAACTACAGTCAATTGGACAGAGAGGCATTGGCAGCAATATCCGGTGTCAAACAGTTCCACAAATACCTTTATGGTAGGACTTTTACCCTTGTTACAGACCACAAACCTCTATTGGGAATACTAGCTGGAAACAGAGCCACCCCAAATATACTATCCCCTAGAATGACAAGGAGGTCTGAGTTCCTGGCAGCCTACAATTATAAACTGATTCACCGACCAGGCAAAGACATTCCCATGCCGATGCGTTGAGCCGTACTCCCCTACCAGAACTAGGAACTGATCCGGCACCAACCACATCCACCCTACAGATTGAGACATTGTCAAACCTACCCATAACCGCAGCAGACATTGCGAGATTCACGGCAAGAGACAAAACCTTGTCACAAGTCTTAAACTGGGTAGGAAAAGGGTGACCAGAAAACGAGACAGACGTTAAGTTTAAATCCTTCAAGAATAGGCAAACTGAACTGTCATTATTAAAAGGTTGCATATTACGGGGGGACCAGGTGGTAATACCAGAACCGTTACAAGAAAAAGTACTCAGCATGTTGCATGAAGGCCACCCGGGCATTGTATGAATGAAATCCCTGGCCAGGAGCTACATATGGTGGCCAGGGATGGACAAGGATATTGGGAAATGGGTTGAAACCTGTGGGAAATGCCAAAAATCCTGACCTGCACCCCCTTCAACACCTATACTAGATTGGGAAACATCGAGGGGCCCCTGGTCACGAATCCACATAGATTTCACGGGTCCAACAAAAGGATATACATTTTTAATCATAGTAGGTGCTTACTCCAATTGGCTAGAGGTAAGCGTCATGAACTCGACCACCACAGAAGCAGTTATTAAACAACTACGGAGACTATTCATCACAGATGGGTTACCAGACTCGCTCGTCTCAGATAATGGCCCACAGTTTACTGCACTAACGTTTGAAAAATTCATCGCCAAACATGGCATAAGACATGCTTTGACAGCACTGGGTTGACTGGCTATGAACAGCAGGGTGGAACGCATGGTCTGGTATACCAAAGAAACTTTAGACAAATTAGATTCAGGGGACATTCAGGAAAAAATTGAAAAAATGCTCACCATACAACACATAACACCAAGTGCTACTACAAATAAAAGCCCGGCAGAATTACTAATGGGCAGAAGATTAAGATCACAATTAGATAAGTTACACCCAACATACACCTCTGAAAAACCATCCGACTCCTCCACAGATACCGCGCATTCGAACCAGGAAACTTAGTATATGCAAAAAATCTCACCGGACACCCATTGTGGGTACTGGCAAAAATAATTCAAATAACAGGACCTCGGTCCTATAGACAAGACACAGACGATGGCAGAACCTGGAGGAGATACATTGATCAGTTACGATCACGAACAGTGGAACGCACCACTGACACACCCAGACATGAAGACCAACACACACACACACCAGAAACAGCACAAACACTACACAAAAATATTAATAGACCAACCAGAGAGGGGGGAAACCCCTTAAACACAAATCAGGGGGGAGGGGGAAACCCTCCGGCAGAGCAAGAAACCCCACAAAGCCAAACTATACACAATAAACAACATTCACAAATAAATTCAGACAAAAACAACGACCCACCTGCAGAAGTCTTTGGCGAAGAGGAGCAGGAGGCACAAGAAGACCTAGATGCCGCTCTGGAAGGGAACAGCTGAGCTGACTCTCCCAGCCCGAGTAGGCCGGGCGGGAGCAGCATGGCTGACTCTACCTTCCAGGAGGTTCCACAGAGAAGGACGGGAGAAATAGCGATCCCTTCCAAACCTGTTGAAGACGACGACACAACTAAACTGCGCAGGTCAACTAGGCAACCTAAAATCCCATCTACTTATGTGACTATGTACGGTAGGACCATACAAGAGTGGAGGGGTGTTCCATATTAACATACTTCTAATAGTCTATTCCTATTGGTCAAGAAATACTAGAAGCTCATTGGTTCCTGTCTTGACGCTGATTGGCCGATAATAGCTCACCTATGATTAGCCAACTCAGTGGCGGGAAAAACAAGTAGCCGTCATTGGCCACTAGCTGAGAGCAGCCTCTCTATAAAAAGAGCTGCCACGACTCCTGGTTCAGACGGACTTTCTGCACTAAATAAAAGAGCTGAAGTTACGCTGGTCTCCAGTCTCATTCTTCGCGAACACAACATGACTGTATGTATCTTTTGATTTTCCTTTCATGCAAAATCAATTCATCTCCAAAGAGGTGGTGTCACTGATGGCAAATGTCAGTGGTTAAAAGACAGAGCTGATACATGGAAAAGAAGAAGCATTATGAAGGGAAAAAAAGAGGGGAAAAGGAAGGGGACTATTTAATATAGAGCCTGGACAATAGGGTGGCTTCCCCATATGCCATGCCTCTCTGTACCATTTGGCCATGTTCAGCATGCATAATAGGGATATTTTTTTACTGTCATATTCCCCCTCTCTCTATCCTTTAATATTGGTATAGAAAATACTTGAGTAATCTGTGCTACCAATATGATCAAAACATCCTACATAATGGATGCAGTGTGTGGGCCAGGTATCTGAGAACAATTTCACAGTAGCAATTATGCTACAAAATCATTGTATGAATCAGACCTTTTGCTCAAGCTGTTAATACTTACTTTTTTATTGCCTAATTATTTCTATGATGGAATGTAGAATTAGAGAAATTCTGGGAGATATCCAGATAAGAGTGCAAGAGAGTACAAGCATGTCACTTGTCAATAATAATGCATGACTTGTTTACTTCAGCGGGGTAAATGTAGCCAGGTGGTCAGCAAAAGAGGGTTTTAATTTGCCACCCCTTCCATGGGCCCTCAGAAGTAAAACAAACAAGCTATTTTATCATTCTAATGCTTTGTGAAAAGGTAAAAATTCCAGGAGGTGTACAGAAAGTGCTAAAAGACAACACAGCAACAACAATAACAACAACTTAATTTATTTTAGCATTGTGATGTCCTTGATGTTCCCTGAGCTTGGTTGTTTACCTGGAGATATTTCATTAACAACTATGTAACATCTTGGCACTGGAAGAAAGCAGGGTTTGCTCCCTGTTTATATACAGTGCCTACTCAGACAAACAATCAAGCAGTAAACAACAGTCTAATCAAACAACAACATAAAGAGAAAACAACACTCCCACCAACTATTGTATATAAACAGAGAGCAAACCCCATTCCTTTCTAGCACTGAAAGTATTACCTAGTTGGGTAACAAAATGCTTATGGGGAAACAACCATGCTCAGAGAACACAGACTTCACAATTCAACCTGAGCTTCATATATTTTCTATTACTTTAGAATCTCAAGACAGGAAACTCAAAATGGAACCATTTCAAAAACAGGAATTTGATTTATGGCTGGACTCAGGACACGGAATTTGCAAATAGCCATACCTCTTGTATTCCTTAGCCAAACCATCAGGATAAATCATGGTTTTTAACTACTGTATGGTTTGTTGAAGGCAATTTCGTATGGCTGAACCTTGTTAACCACTTTAGAGTCTAGAATAGAATAGAATAGAATAGAATAGAATAGAATAGAATAGAATA
>BLBF01000003.1:73319172-73337674 GCA_015471245.1 Laticauda colubrina
TAGAATAGAATAGAATAGAATAGAATAGAATAGAATAGAATAGAATAGCTTTATTGGCCAAGTGTGATTGGACACACAAGTGTGATTGGACACACACTGCTTCAGGATGGAAGCATCTGTTAATAGAACTGTGTTCTTCTCAGTTGGGATGGCAGTGGGGTCCTTGAATAACACAGTGGACAGGCTAATGATGCCCCATGCCAAAGCCACAATGTATGTTTTAATTTGTGCCGTGTGATTTTCCATTTTGTTCCTGTTTGGACAGGAATGCATTTTTTAATACAGCTATTCCAATTTTAGAATTTACACCATAATTTTACTATCGGTAATGTATGTTTTCTGCAATCCTGATCAGAGGAAACTATGGAAACCCGAAGTTTGGTATGGAATATAAAAGGAGACATTGGGGCTATGTTCAGTTGTGAGGTTGTGGTTGATAGATGAGATGGATGGGTGGAGGTAGGGCAGACTTTCTCAGCTTGGCAAAATCAAGAACCATGATAAATTTGCCTCTTAAAATTCTCCATTGGCCATTGGCCGCACTGTCTAGGACATGGAATTGCTGTCTCCCTATGTTTGAAAGATCCTAAACTGAGAAACTATGATCACTTGCTAATCAGTTGCAACAAAAATGTGCCCCATTAATTACTTATCTAATGCTTAAGTTTTTCTTCTGATTTTTCTTCTTCTTTGCATACAAGGGAGGCAGCATAATGTACTGGCATAAAATATTAGCTCTGAAAAGTCTTTCACATCCTACTGCAATTTTTCAAAGCAGTGATACTTCATCGGCAGGTTGCATATTGCTATTGCAACCCAAGTCAAAAGTTTTGTTTTCATTTGGTAGCACTCTAAATGCTTCCAGATGGGCACTTTCTAATGCTATAAATTCCGAGGTTCTTTCCTTCTGTGTGTTGGAAAAAGGGCAGAAATGGAGGGAAACATGGAAGGATTATAAATGAGAGACCTCCCACAAGATTCTGTATCGGAAGCAAGGCTATTACACAACCCAATTCTCCTCTAGAAATTGGCTTTCTGTGGAAGAGGCCTTGGTGGGGAAATGCAGGAAGATTTCAAAAATAGCTGATGGATAACCTTTGATTCCTTGTAGAAATAAAAAAGGGTTTCTTTGGGATTCCGTAAATACATTTTGCTTTCAGACTATAGTTACTGCTGCTTCACCTTCTCAAGGACTCAGAAATGAGCTTGCTTCCAAAGAAAATATGAAGTATAATATATTATCAAGCTAGGTTTTTGTCCTTCAATTCTCAGGAAAGTTGAAGCTGAGACAAATCTTAAGACAGGAAGGTTTCTTTCTTTTCACTGATTTCCTTGTCTGCAAGAATTTCTGAGAGACTGATAGCATTGGTCGGTCCTCACCTAATCCTCTAGACCAGGGGTGTCAAACTTGATTTCATTGAGGGCCACATCAGGATTGAGCTTGACCTTGGGGGGCTGGGGTGGGCTGGGGTGAACACTGGACATCACTCATCAAGGACATAGCCACTGGACATAGCCATTGGACATCACTCGTCAAGGCTCTGTTTTCAGTTATAATGGCTTCCTAGTAAAAACAGAGCCTGGGTGGGCTGTGCGTGGCCTTCCCGAGCTCCTTTTTCACTGACAGAGGGGTACAGGAGGTTGTCATGGTCAAAAGCAGAGCTCCGGGGGCCTCGCAGAGGCACCATGGGCCAATCCTTCACTATTTAGAGGGTGGCCCCACGGGCCAGATCTAAGCACCCTGCAGGTCAGATCCAGCCCTCAGGCCTTGAGTTTGACACCCCTGCTCTAGACTCTCCAGTTGCTTGGGAATTTCTAAGCATCCCTTCCTTTTTGGAAAATACAGAGGGGACAGATGCAATTGGTTGAATCTCCCAAAGCTTAAATATCCCAGATCTTAGAGACTATCCTTCAGGCAAATGAGAATAATGTAACAATGGAATAAACAATGGGAAACTGGAAGAGTGAAGAGATACCTATAGATGAGAATGTGATTAGGAAAATATTAGAATGTGTGGAAATGAATAGATTAACAATAGCAATTAAGGAGAAAAAGCAAACTGAATACTATAGGATATGGGATCTATTTTACCAATAGTTAAATTATAAAAATTAAAGTTAGAAGTAGGGAAACAAAATAAAGAAGAAATGGTAAAAGAGATAAGTAAACATTATGACTAGTATGTTGAATATTATATTAATATTGTAGAATTAATATATGGAATATTATTATGTTAAATATTACAGAATCAATATTAATTTAACAAAGGGTGTTGTCATTTTGATTATTGTTTAAAGAAGATATTTGTACCCAGACAACACAGTTCAACTGAAGATGGAATGATTATGTTAAAAGTAAAAGAAAAAATATTAAAAGATGAAGTACAGATTACAGATAATCAGAGTTGGAAGGGACCTTGTAGGTCATGGAAGTGAAATAAACAATGGAGATCTCAGCCAGGAATTTTATAACAAGGCAGTCAAATGTCACCATACAGAACAAAAGTCTATTTACCAAAATGAAAAGGGAGAAGGAAAGCTAAAATCGTACAGCAGTGTTGTAAGGCTGGCTAGGGAATTCTGGGAGTTTAAGTCCAACCATCTTAAAGCTGCCAAGGTTGGGAAACATTGTCCTAGAGAGGGAAATTAATTCAAATTAAATTTAAAAATTTGTACTTGAGTAGAACCTTGGTTTCCAGAATTAGTGTTTTTGCCTAATAGAGCAGATGGTCTATACACCAAGTTGCATGATTCCGAGAGTGAAACTACCAATTGGGTTTTCACTGTCTTATGGACGATGGAAGTCAGTGAAAATGATATTTGAAAGAGATATTTGTTCAGCTCTCACAGCACTAGCTCTCTATAGTTAGTGGTCCAAGTCAGTGGCCCCCAACCTTTTGGGCACCAGGGACCGGTTCCATGGAGATAGTTCTTTCTGCAGACTGAGGTGTAGTATCACATGCTGTCTGCATCCCACAGATGGAGCTTTGCTGGTGGGCCGGTTTCTGGCATGCTGCGGCCCAGTGCCAATCCACCAACTGGAGTTTGGGGGGGGAGGGCTGGTCTAAATGACCTATCATTACTTCTCTTAGGGGGCATTTCCACTTCCTTAATGACTCTGAACTAACATTATAAAATGACCACTCTGTTTCATTTTAACTGAAGTGATAAAATAGCATCTTCCTTAATGCCTCAGAATGCCTCTTGCTCTCTCCTGCCACATTAATGACTCATAACCTCCTATGGCAGATGTGGGTGGCTCCCAGCACCCAATTTGTGATCTTTCTGAGAGCTTCACAGGGAATTTGACCATAGTGATTTTTTCCCCCATTTTTGAGATTTTCTGAGGAAAGTTTAAATGGGTGCTTGAAGCATTTGTACTTAAAAATCTCTGAAACAGTTCTAAAACAGTCACTGATCATTCTCCCTAATTCTCCTAGGTGTTTATAATAACAGGTTTAGCCACCTGTTGAGCTGCCCAAATAAGAAGTGGCAGAATGCTGGGTGAGGTAGGAAGGAGTATTCTCAATGCTTCTGCTCAGTACAACCTTCCCTCAGCACCCATTCTGTGTCAGTCTGGTTATTCTGAACAGATGTATAGTGCTTTTCTTCCTTGCTGACAGATAATATGTGCAGAGGGATTGATTGATAGAAAGCCAAAGTTGCAAGGGAATGGTAATACCACCAACTAAGCAATTAAGGCAGCACTATAAAGTAACTAGTAAATGATCATGGGGTCCATGCATGCTAGATCAAACTTTTGGAACCCCACCAGTATGAATGGGCCACCCATAATAGTAATGACAACTATCACTGTGATATTCAGTGTTGGAATGGGACAACTCGCCGTAACCAACTTATTGCAGGACATCTCAACACAGGGCAATTTAACAATTCTATTTAATTATTCAAAATAAATATTTAAAAATTTTTTTTGTCATTCTCATTTCATTCTATCCCCATTTTTTTTGCATCCTTCCTTTAATGATTCTATTCCACCATTTTTTTAAATATTAGTGTAATTCTTGTCCTGCAATGAATTGTCCCGTGCAAGTTTGCCATGGGAGTTGTCCTGCAGTGAGTTGGTCATGGCAAGTTGGCTGTGGCTAGTTGGCTGTGGCTAGTTGGCTGTGGCTAGTTGGCCATGGACAATTGCCATAAACCCATTCAGTGCTGTCAAAGCTGGAATGGAAATATAGTAGAAAGGAACTTTGAAAAAATATAACTGAAAAACCCTAGAAGTCATCAAGTTCAGATAATTTCACACATTTACTTTATAACTCTTAGACAACACTAAAAATTAACTCAGTATTATTCCCATATTACACATTTTAGTAAGGCTTGTTTTAACCATAGTTTTTCATGTAAAGGCATGATTTAGGAACATTAAGAACTGTGTTCACACAGCGCCCAAAATCACACAGACCACTTTATGGCTTAGCAAGATACAAATGCACAGTAATCTGTCTCTTTTTTCAATTATTTTTATTTGTTATTGCTTTTGAAATAATAATAGAAAAGAACAAAAGGGACAAAACACAAACCTAATGATAGATGGCATACATTATGAAATAAACACAGAAGTGCTTTTTTAAAAAAGCAACAAAATCTGCTCATAGGTGGCAAGTATAAGTAGGTCCTCAATCCACTGAGTGAAAGGGGGCACATATTTATCTTTCCAATGCTGTAATATCAGTATTTTAATTACAGTTTGGGCATGGAGAATCTAGTTCTGTTGCCCAGTACTTTGTTTCTTAAACGTACTTAATAAAAAGCTGCACCTTGTTTAGCCAAACATAGTTGCAATGCAGCTATGTTAAAATAATATGCATAATTGGGTATTTCTGTGCATACTGTGCAACACAAGAAACTCATTCAATTCAGGGTAAAGGTTATTCTATCCCTAAAGTATTCTAGGCTAATTATTAGTCAAAGCACCTTGCTTTGGTCAGGCAACATTGTGTGAACTCAAAATTTGGTCACTTCTGATCTCCTGCATTGGTCAACTGGTTGGTCAGGGAAATGAGACAGTGGTATTAAAAGGGGTGAAAATACAAAGTGCTCCACTACAATGCTATTGCAAAGTGTCATTCATCAGATGAAAAGTTGGTGGTCAGGGCCCAGCAAGTTCACAGCCGGCAGAAAGAAACAAGGCTAGACTTAAAAAAAAAAGTTCCTAAAAAGAAGACGAGATGATTTGCTGTCTTCTTGTCATCTTCCATCATGAATGAAGAAACAAGAAGTCTGAAATAGATATGGACTGGAACTGTCCCATTGTCTAAAGACAGAATCTAAGCTTTAGCAAGATGTCTCTATATCAGCATTTAACCTAATTATTATGGGTTCTCAGTGTTGCTATATAACTCAGCCCAAACCATTTCTTGATTGGCTGGACCTGTAAATTGTAACTTTGATGTTGCATTGGAATTGCCAGTGTTCAGCCCTGTGGTGTTCTTTTTTTTCCCCTAGCTTCCAATTTGGCTTTACTCTTCCATGACTCCCCAACTTACAAATGATTTATTGCTCATTATGGTCATAAAACAGGATGCCAAGTCTTGGCATCAGGTTTGATGCCAAGCCTTGGCATCCTGTTTTATGACCAGAATGCTCCCAAGCATTAATTGGCTTTAATGCCCATAACCTGTCTAGCCGATGCAGAAGGGACATTGATGCAGTGAAACTCCACCAGTATGCTCAAGAAGTCATGGATTCCAGGTGGGAAAAAAAGGAGGGGTGAAGTGACTCGCAACTTTGTGTTACTGAAGATGGTAATCTTTCCCCTGGCCAGGCCCAGCAAGATTTTGAGTTGCCAATTCTATGAGGAAAGACTTGTGGATGGTAGTGTCTAGATTAAGTTTATTGTGCTAAGTTTGCCTGAGATAGTGATTCCAGCATAATTACAAGAATGTTCACAGCTGCCTCAAGTGTTACAATACAAAATCCTTCTTCAATGTTCCTTTTACTCATTCTCCCAAATGTTTGTCAGATGAAAGAAGAACATTTGTTCCTCCATGAGGTGAGAGAATTGCTCCTTGTGCTGGAGTACATAATGAGCAGTACAACAAGCTGCTTCCTCAGTGGCAGCAGATACAACTAGCTTGAGCATTTTAGAAACATATTTTTTTCTTACCATTATTATAATTTTTTTAAAAAAAGCACTACTTATAGGCATCTAATCTATCCCTGCATGATACAGAAAAATATAATTTCTAAATAAGAAGCCACAAGACTGTTAGATGTGGTAAAAGCCTGTACAACATCAACATGGAAGTATAAAAGCCAGCTTGCAATGTAGCATCACCATGCAGGTTCTGCTATTTTGAGTGTACTTGTGGTTAGGAACAGCTGCCTATGTTTGTACCTATTCAAGTTCTTCTAGAGGACAAGACCAAATTGCTGTGTTATAACAGAGAAGAATTGAAACAACACAGAACAAAATGCAACTATTTATGAATACACTGTTAAAACTTCTGGTTGCATATTTGAAATTACATGAGGTCCTGCATTTTGAGCACATAGTACTCATGAGTATAAATAAAATAAAATTCAGTTGTTTTTATTCTTTTGTACATACAGCAAATTCATATGCACCTAGTAAATTGGGATTAAATGCTAGTGAGGTTACAAACCTGTACCCATTTACTTGAGAGAAAGCTCTTTTAAACTCTAGGAGGCTTGCTTTGACATGATACAAATTGCACAGCATTGCATTTACAGTTACACTCTTTTCTTGAACAGTTGCATTAGTTCAATTTGTTTTGAATTCTGTAGATACCTACTAAATAGGTAAAATTACAAAGAAAACTCCAACTATTATTCCCAGAAATTGGGAGGGGGAGAATTACATTCTGGTTTGTTGCTGCTTTTCTCATCCATATCTATATGTGAATGGTAGAAGAATTTCATCATAAGAACAATATCCAGATTTTGGGCAGCAACCAGAACTCTGGTTGAGGTATGCAAACTTGAGCCTTGGTCACTTGAAATCTCATGCTGCATCAAATTTCAACCTTCCACCCTTCTGCAATTCCTGGAGCTATCTGGGATTAGAAATTAGTGATGGGTTTTCCTACTATGCTGAAGCATGGTAATGGCTCATGTCAGCTAGTAAAATAAAAGGTCCATCCCTATAAGAGGGAGAAGAAGACAGTTCCATGCCCACAGCTTGGCGCTATCATATTGCCTTGGACAGTCCTTAAGTCTTCCCTAAAACATCAAGTCCACGCGCTCCTGACCATCTTATCCTAGGTGTCCTACTTCTGACTGGACTACAATGTTATTCCCTAGGCTTTTAGATGGCTGAAAACTAACATAAAATGTGCTGCTCTCACTGGCTGTCTTTATCCAGGCACCAATAATATTTTGGTGCACTGAGTTGTCCACATTTATAGGCCACTCCAAGGAAGGGATTGATAGATTTCCCTCAATTTATGTCTCTCCTCTAGTCAGCCCTTCAAGACAGCCCATGCCAGGAAACAGACATCACAAGAATGACTGAAAGTCTGATTAATTCTTAGAGTATATAAAGCCTGACAGAGATTCTCTCTTCCTTCTTCTTATATTGAAAAGAGTCACCCCTTCTCTTGTTTTTCTGGCATAAGGTCACAGTTTCATAATTGCTCTTGATCCCTTCTTGAAAGCTATTTGCATTCTCATTTATACCTCCCATTAAATGTAAACATCTACCAATCACTTCATTTAAGGAGACCTAAGACTGGGAAGGCAAGGACTAGTAGGTTTAATACTCTGGCAAAACTTGCTCTGGTGTCACACAATTGTTTTGCAATTGGGTGCATTCAAAAAGAGCCTGACTGTTATTTGGTATCATCAGATTGTTGAGTTCCCTTTACATGGGTTTGAAGCTATTCCAGGATAACTGGTTCTATTTCAGAAGCTGTGCGGAACAATATCTGACATATTAAGGAGAGGGGAAGCTATAACATGAAGTAACAGAGGGGTGAGGTATCTGATTAACAAAATGCCCATAGAAGACAATTACTTTTATTAGATTTTTAAATATTAGGTAATTAAAATTAAATTAGAATTCTTTAGAATCAGATCAGAGGGGACAAGATGTGCCTGCACTAGCCTAACTGGTGAATACATGCTGCATTGATTCTTCCCATTAGAAGTCACCTGGTTGAAGGATCTTTGGAAAAATCTGTGAAATATGTCACATTACAGCCAGGCCAAAACTACCATGACTTACTGGCTTGCTTTAAAATTATCATTAGAACAGCTCAGGATGATTTTAAGCTGCCTCTGGCATGACTGGGGATGAAATGAAGGTGACTGGAGCATGTTCACGCCATGGTTAGATGTGAGTGGGGAAAAAGAAACCCTTGGTTCCAGATAGTAATTCCTGCATCTTCACCACAATCTGCACATTAACCTCAATATGGCTTGGCAGGTCATGCAAATATATAAAGCTGAGTTTCTACTGTACGTCATGCATAAAAATGGTTTCTACACCATACTAGCTGAGTTGACTCAACACACTAGACCATGCTCAAACATATAGCTTAACCTGTTTTGCTGATGCCAACTGCAAAAATAAAGCAGTGACCAATGGAGGGAAATTATGAAGGGAATGAGATGGAAAAGATTAAGTGTTGTATTCTATGTCTAGTTTAAGGAGGGGGGTGGGGGGGAAGTGCTGCAGTGATGAGTCTTTAAAAGTCATGTAAATGCCAAGAACTGAAAAAGATTATTTAGGGCTTTCCATAGCAGGTGTGTAAGTTGAGATGCAGAAAGACTGAAATAGGAAAAAGTGTTAGTGTTCAATTATGAAAGAGCTGCCTGTCAGACTCAGTGGCATGAGATGATGGAATTCTGAAATTATTAAACCTGCATCAGCTACAAATTGTATTCAGTCAGGAAACCCAGTATAAATGCTTTGCTTTGGCCTCAGTAAACCTGCCACACTAAAGCCCATTAGGGATGCAAATGTTTGGGTTCATTTTTCTCATTTTTGCAGAAATCTGTGGGAGGCAGGGAGTGTGATGGGAAACAACCTCCACAGTGGAAAACTGGAGTAGGAAATAACTGCATAAAGACATGCTCCTCTTGAAGCACAGGCACATAGAGGAAAGAATAAACCCTTCTTCACTTTTCACTTTCTGGCACTGCCCCCAGATTGTAGTTCACACTATGGGACCTCACACCCTTGAATAGCTAACTATTTGAGGAGGCTGACATTGCCCTTATTTTTCTATCCTTGTTCAGGTAATGACGGAATAATATTGGTGTCAATTGACATGCCCAAATCATAAATTACATTCATTTCATCTGTCTCCTGCATGGGTGATATTACATAATACAGTCTGTGCAACTGTATTATGTGCAACCCCAAAATGTAGCTTAGAGAACACTAACAACACAACATGAAACACTGAGCTATACATATGTCTGCTATTGCAACGTTCATAAATATTTAAAGGAGGAATATTATGTTCCCAGGAAATGCATTGAATATGCCAAGCAGCCAACAAATTGCAAAGACACATGCACAAACTTTCACATTATATAATGTAAAGAAACAAATGCCTTTTATTTAACAGTGATGTTGCTAATGCAACTCCAAGGAGCTCAAGCAGAGTTGAAAATTTGTTTGTCTGTCAATAACAGAAGGAGGAAAATGATGCCTCAGTGTTAACACTACTAAGTTACAATTGATACTGACAGCCCAAAATTTCCATTAATTCATAAACTCAAAGAGCTGATCAAGCCATAAAGTATAAACCACAGTAGCTGAACTGACACTGTACCTAACATGATTTGAGTGAACATCCTGGGCTTGCTGCTGGTTTTATCTTGTTTTTTTAATTAGGTACTAGCATTTTTATTCTTTTACATTGTACTCACCTTCTTCTATATTTTAAACAAATATTACCTGGCTAACCTCAGTTATTGAGGGAAAGACCAGCTTGGATAGTAACTGGATCCTTAAGAAGTTAAAATGTCTGAGACTTCTATTCTGAATAAAAATTAGAATTTACTTCTTAGAAATGTCTTTGTTTACCTTTAGATCAATTTTTTGTTGTGTTCTCTGCCTGTTCTCAGACCATGTTTATTTTTACTAGTTAATAAAGAGAAAAAGTTTATTCCTTCTAAAATCATTATGAAAATAGAAAAAAATACACAAGGTCATGTCCTTAAAAGAAAAAGGTAATTTAAATTGATCCAGAAAAAACTTTTCTATTTTAATTATGCATTCATTTCTTTTACCAGCACTGTTTTTACAATTGCTTTTCTTTTTGCAGCAAAGGAGAAAAACACTTGTAGAGGAACAGAAATACTGCTGTGCATGTTACAATTAGCTGATGGCCACCAAGGCTACACTGAAACTCTTATTACTGCTTTTCCTCTGAATGTATGCAGAGCAACATACAGGCATGCTGTGGGTGGGCTAGAGGGTGGGTGGGAGTTCTTCCATCCAGTAGGAAAAAAATGTAATTGCTTTCAGCAATTACCTCCCAGTTACTGAGTTAATTTACAGAAGCACCAATTAAAATGTCGACAATTATAAAATCCTATAATAAAGTTAGGAGCACGACCAGGAGGAAAGATCCTTGGAAACAACTATTTCTTCTACATTCTTCCATAACTTATTAGAAACTATAATATGGCCATATTTAATATATGAGTGAAATCTAGCTGAGCCCAATACCGCAATAGCTTCAGGTTCAACCGCAGTAGTTCATTTTTATGCCATTTTGTATTACAATGATAACTCAGTCCATTTTGGTAAACCATCCTAGAGACAATAGACACAATTTAAAATCACAGCTTCTTACTACCACCTAGTAATAGTGTAAACTGGTAAGTTGGCTTTATATTTTTCTGATATTGTGTTTATCCTCCCACCTTGAACTGTGACATGGGGGCATAAAAATTTAATAATAGTAATCCTGTTATCTTTTGTCTTTAAATAAGTGTTGGCTCCTGATGACTGCCAGGATTAGTCCCTGCAGTTTTCTTGACAAGGTTTTTTTTATTTTCAGAAGTGGTCTGCCACTTCTGCTCTTTTCTCGAGCTGAGAAAGAGTGACTGGCTGGATGGGACTAGAACTAGAACTCACAGTCTCGGTTTCTATCCTTGGACATTAACCACTAGGCTAAACTCTCTACTAATGTATAAAACTGAGAAAAATTTGTTACAAATTTTCTGTTAGGTAGACTTTTTTAGAACCCATTTCTTTATACTTTTTGGAAGAAGAAGAATTAAAGAAAGCTTTACTGCCTTCTTCCTCTTTGTCATGGTATGTTGAAGGGTTTTGCCCCTTACTAGGTAATGTGTACTTGGACTAAACTTATTTGCTTTTAGTCATTTTTTTTAAATTTTCCTTCTGCATTGTGCACATTCTCTCTGCTAAATTCTAAATTAAAATTTTTCTGAATAGACCAATTTTAATGTAAAATGTCATGTTTTCTGATGGCCATAAATGACAAATTGCTCAACAATATCCTTGGAAGGACTGCTGCTAGTCTAATACTTATAGGAATATTTCCTGCAATATATACAGTACACTGCATATGCTGATAAAAGATTCCAAGGGTACAATACCATAAAAACAATAACAGAATGACCACAAATCAGCCAAATCATGTTAATCATAATAATAAATTATTATTGATAATTACAGTGAGGAAAATCATTCTCCATAATATAACTTCCTGCAGAATGGAAGCTCAATCTCCTACCAATTCTCAAAGGTTTTCAGAAATAGCCAGATCTTAGCAGCTTCCCAAAATGCCAGCAGGGTTGCTGGCATAGAAAGCATTGGTTTAGACAGTTTTATTTTTCTTACACATAACAGATAGTCACTATAGGACCAGTGGAGGATTTTCAGCTATTTCAGATCCATTTGCACAAAGTTTTTCAGGCACACAACTGTTTTTTAAAGAGGAAAAAAGAATTAAGCTTCATGGTTTATTTCTATACATCTGTTGGAATAGACATTTAAAAAGCTAACAACAACAACAACAACAAAAACCACCTAAAAAACAGAGTAAGAAAGAAAGGAGTGTGATGTTCTTACTCATATACAGCTTAGCTTTTGATGTTTGTCACCTCTGCTGTGGTGTGAGACTTGGTCCCCAAGCACTGAGGCACAGTTCCAGCACAATGGAAAATTGATAGCTGTGTGAACTTTCTCCTATCTCATCTCAACACAAGCTGAAGTATGTTTATAAGTGACTGAGTCAATTTTCATGGAAACATCTTCTAAGATTCCTTGTTTAACTTTGCAGCAGAGTTTACATCCCTGGACTTTTTCGATAGTCTTCCAGCTCAAATAATGTCTGACTTTGCTTAGCTTTTAAGCAATCAATCCCATGGAAGTCCATTGAAAAACTTGCTTCTGAGTATACAACTCCAGAATTACTTAACAGAGGACTATAAGGGCTGACTTACAGTATCCCAGATTTCTACACCTATAATCTTCCGCAGTTTTTAGCTTTGAGATATCCTATGCTATTAACCGGTATATCCCTTAATTCCATCAGATATCTTTCTGGATGACTTTATGTAGGCGCTTCTAATGGTTGTTGTTTATATCCTATGTTAACCTTTCAAATCACTTCCTGATTCTGTATTGTGAAGAGCAGTACACCATTTCAAATATTTTTCATTGTTAACTGAATTTGCATGTTCCAAATTCCAAGATAATAATAATAGGAGAAAATCACATTTGTTATTGGGCATCTCTCTCTCCCATACTGATTTGTGAATGTTTTTCCTGACAGATCATCAGAAGCTAGAACGAGAGGCTCGGATCTGCCGCCTTCTGAAGCATCCTAACATAGGTAAGAAAAAGTTCTCTACTCTTTCCAAGGGATTTTGCGTGCATCTGTTACACCTTTCTTTCATTTCTGGTAAATGATGGGAATACAACATCAGTATTCTCATGCTCTATATTTCAAAAGCAATTGTTACCTGGTGCTGTTTGTGCATTCAGCAGTTTTAATTTACTCCCATGAAGGCATAGTTACATCTTCTCTGACAGCCTTTCCTAACTTATTGTACCCTGGATCTTTTGAGTTATAATTCCCATCCTCCTCGGCCATGCTGACCTAGGACTATTTTTGAATTTGCATACTTATGAATGGATTAACATAAAAAGATAATCAGCAACAATTTTACAGTGCTTTTTAGTGCTAGTGTTGTCTCATTCCTTCTCCTTTAATTGTTCTGTTCTTAAAAATATATTTGAGAGTGCACTTCCATATGTATTAATCCCCTCCTTTTTCAGTTTCCTTTTCAAACACCCCCGCACACATTGTCTTTCTCTCTGTGTACATTAGTGTTTTGTAATAAAAGGAAGGGAATAGGCCATAATTTGCAGTCTGAAATGACTGCAGCTCAGATCCAGGTTTATCAAAGATTAGCTTTGGTTTGAAGAGTTTTGATAGGTTCTCTCCCAATGGACTTCCTTTTTTGTCATTAAACATTTTTTTTTACTTATCTAGGTCTTCAACTGACCTGTGATAGTAACCTTAATGCAAAGCCATCATGTTAATTGGCTCTAATCTTTCTTTTACTGAAGTATCTGGAAATATATTATCATACTTTGCAGGAGATGGGATTTTGTAGCAAGGTGGGCTCTTTCCTGCTACTTCAATTCTACAGGTCTGATTTGGGGACAATGACCCTCAAAGGAAGTTACAAGGTCTTTTCAAGCAAGCAATTCAGATCCCTAGTAAGAAGGTCTCTCACTTGGCAAACTGATGAATGGAGGGTAAATGAAAGAAAAACAGAGCATTGGAGAGAGGGGCAGGGTGGAGAAGGGAGAAAAGAAAAGATAGATTTCAGAGAAAGATGTGACTTTTGTACCTGACCTTGCTGAATGTTTGCTTTACCATGCCCCAATTGACCTGCATCTCACACAACATTTATCTAATATATATATAGTTGTGCTTTTAAAGTTGTAGCAATGTTTCGGAAGAATCTCATCTGCCATCATCAAGCTTCTGTCCTGTGTTCGTCTGTATATATATATATGTAGGTCTAAGTGTGTTCGGGTCTTTTCCCATGTAAGATTAAGAGTATCTTGGCGACGTTTCAGCGAGATCCACTCGCCTTCCTCAGGCTGGTGCTTTTGGCTTCGTGCCAATGTAAGCAATGTATGATCAGAATTGCCATCTCTCTATAAATACTGGTGGTGGGAGCTGGTGTGCTGGGCTGGTTGGCTGTGCTGCTGCCTCTTGATTGGAAGATGGAGTTGATGTTGGTATGGGCTGTATGATGGCCTTGTGAGTTTTGTTGTGGAGATATCCTGGATCAGCACAAGATCTCTTTGCTCATGTGGCTGGTTATAATTTTCTTCTTGGTTATTTTTTTCCAAATATGTGTTTGGGTCCATGTTTATGGGTTTGTATGTGGAGTCTTGGAGTACGTCTGTCAATTTTGTTTTGTAGTCTTTTCTATCCATTACTACAGTGGCATTACCTTTATCTGCTGGAAGTATGATTATGCAAAGATACAAGCAAATTGAAGGAGCCCCTTTGGCATCACCACTGTCATCCATCGTTGCAAACCTGTTCATGGAAGAATTCAAATCCAGAACCCCAGCTAATGCCACCCAAAAACCCAAACTATGGTTAAGATACATCGATGACACATTTGTGATTTGGCCCCATGGAAAAGAAAACATAAACAATTTCATAACAAACCTAAACAGCACACACCCCAAAATCAAATTCACCATGGAAACGGAAACAAACAATTCCTAGATGTACTAATCTACAAAAAAACAGATGGCACACTAGGACACACCATATACCAGAAGAAAACACACACCAACCACTACCACAGTGCCCAATCCTACCACCACCCAGCGCAGATAAATTCCGTGGCCCAAACACTAATCGGCAGAACCAAATGCCTGGTAGACAAGACACACATAAAAACTGAACTATGCACCCTGACTAAAGTACTGATAGCTAATGGCTTCCACTAAAACAAAATCACCGGCGTGATCCACAAAAACACACTGAGACATAATGGAGACCGAGAAAATGAACAGATCTATAGAACAGCTGTCCTGCCCTACATAAGAGGTACTACAGACACAATCAGTAAGATACTACACAGGCATCACATCAAGACTGCCTTCAAAACAGACAGAAAAATAGCAGCCAACCTAAGAAACCCCAAAGATAAAATTGACCTGAAAAACCAAGGCATATATGAAGTTCCCTGTGCATCATGCCCAGCCACATACATTGGACAGACCAATAGAAGAATAAGTACCCACCTGGATGGATACAAAAATGCAATAAAAAAAGCCAGAACACCTTTCTTCACTTGTCCAACACATGAAAGCAACAGGTCATATCGACTTCAATGGCACCAAAATCCTAGCCACTATAGAAAACCCCAGCCACAGAATTATCAAAGAAGCCATAAAGATTGAAAAAAGACCTGACAGCATGAATAGAAGAGATGATTCCACCAGACTGTCAATTATTTGGAAGCCTACACTCACAAACAAAAAAAATCTCCACACCACAAGCCAGGCAAACACGGGCAAAAGCAGATCCCCCCCCCATACCTCCAGCTCAAACACACCCCAACCAGGAACCCAGATGAAACTTAGCTTCCTAATAAAGGATAGCCATCCATTTACTCGGAGCCAAGCCTCACTAAAAGCCTCCAATACAGGAAACACAATGTTGCCAGCCAATCAAGACAATAAAAGCCACAAAACAGACAGAAGATATTAGAAACACCAATCAAGCAGAACACAGCAAACTCCAAGACCAATAAACACAGATCAAGACTCCCAACCAATCAGGATGAAGAAAAAACCATTCTGACACAGCGTAGGCTAGCACCAAATTTAAAACAGAAACGGCTGTGAAAGTCTGACTCACAGACGAACACAATACAGAAGCCTGATGATGGCAGAAGAGATTCTGCCAAAACGTTGCTACAACTTTAAAAGCACAACTATCATGACATGGGAAAATACCCAAACAAAGCTGAATACCATACATGTAAGTACATGCGAAAACTTAAGAAAACATATACATATACATATACGTATATTCCTTCTACTAAACAGAAAGAAATTTGCAAGAGGGTGTATGGATTTGCACATTATGCCATGGTTTGTTTAACATGGCATTTAACACACTTGGCTGGGATGACATAACACCCATGAGCCATGGTTTAGAAACAACAGTGGCTGAAATTATATAGTAGCAGCAACCTCCTTTATTGCAATAGTATTTTTCAATGCTGGGAGAATTGTGCCTGTTTTCAAGGCACCAGGTCTTGCCAAGTAAAAAATGATGGCAGCTCTCTCTGTCCTGAGTGAGTTGCTATGCAACTCTTCTCCCTTTCCATTTCTTTTGCCTGCGCCTGTAGTAATCGGAAAAATGCTGGAGTAGAATCTGACTGCTTTCAAAGGCAAACTTCAGTGATAAAAGATGACAGGAGCCCTCCAAAGTCAGGAAAAAGGTTGGTTTTCTTGTCATCATGGGAGAAGGACATTGATGGGTAAAAAGATAAAGGAGAGATTCATCCATTAAGAATTTTTCCTTGCATCCTTTTTCTTGGCCTGAAAAGGCTTGTAGGCTTGGTCTTGTGCCTCGAAAGCAGAAAATGGCTTTTCATGCAAGAAGAAAAGCACAGTTCACCTATTAATGTCTGCAGGTCAAGCCCATATATAGGGCTGAGGTAGGAAAAGGGAAGCCATTTGTTCTGTCCCTTTGGTCTCCTTGCTCTCCAGAGCAATTCTCAATTTATAGAATAAATGTCCTTGATTTGAAGGACTAGCTGGAATCTAACAGAGGCATTTGCTAGAATGGATGAAAGAACACAAGAAAGTTCATGCAGAACAGACCCTGCTGGCCCTCATCTGTGCTCTGCCTGTAACATGTGTCCCTAGCACCACCCATGTTTCCCTCCTTATTCTCTTCACACATGGCCAATTACATGAACACCCATTGGTCTCTGATTTATAAATGATTCAGATCCTAAAGAGCCTGTCAGCTTGAATTTGTTTTGGCAAATGCCAGTAGAGCAGAGTCAGGTCCTTTCCATCAAACAGAATCACAGACTGACGATTGCTGGACCAAGAGGCTGCTATTGCAACAGAGGCCTTTATTTTTTCTCATCCCTTTCCCTTGCCCCAATGACAGGAATGGTTCCTCAGATAAATAATAATGGGGGAGATAAATAATAATATGTGGAGAGGGGAGTGGAAGGGAGAGGTCAATAGCTCTGAGTACAGGTGTAGGACCTGGATCTTTGAAATAAAAAGAGAGCCAAGGAGACCACTGTTCCTTCTCACCACTTCATTTTTACACTGATATTTTCAAGCGACAAATCTGACCAAAATGGAAGAGAGACATTGACAAGGAAAACAAATAATTTTAATGGAAAAAACAGTAATTCAATAAGGAGTGCACCACAGGCTTTTTGAATGCCTGTGGGTAATTAGAATTCATTTAAAACAGATAAAAAAAATCACAGCAAGACATTGTGCTTAATGAAAAAATAAACAGCATAAACCATAATAATATCCATCTGGCACTAAGTTCAGATCTCTGCCAGGCTATTTTGGTTTCTTGAATACGTGTTGTACTTCCAGGTTGCTGCTTTTTAAGGCTGTCACCTATTTTTACCAACTGTTTTGTTTAATGTGTCTCAATATACCAAAGCCAAACTTGCATAAAACTTGGTTTTGTTATATTCAGAACTAAAAAACAAAACATTAAATTCTTCAGAACAAATCTTGACTGTTCAGATGGGATTCTAAAAAGATCTGACTTCTAACAGAACCACTCAAGGGAGTCTATACTCAAATAATATTATTTATTATTTATCATTTAATGTGGCATAATTTACTAGTATATAACTGTCTATATCCTGCCTTCTTTTCTTCACCTCTTTATTTTCAAAACTTGAATTTGACTGATGTTCATAAATCTGTGACAAAAGTCAATGTTATTATTACCAATAAACATTATAAAGTAGTGAAAGTACAACTATCATTTTTGATTGGCCTTTTTTGTTAACTATCCTTGCCTAACTTCTCCTGGGAGCATGAAATAAAAACATTAAACTGATGATGATAATGACAATGATGACAGTTATTACAATGATGCTTTCTTTTTTGCATTCAGAGAGATGCAGTTCATCTGAAGGATGTCAAATTGGAGAATTTTTAATGCCTCATTTCCAACCACCATCATTTCATATCAACCACTCTCTTCATCACTATTTATGTACAGTATGAAGGATGTAGGAAAGCAACAAATTTATTTTCCTGGTCGATACCAGTTATATTGTGCAATATAAAGTCTCAACTGCTATAAGTCAGTTGCAATGATAAAATATAAAGGATGGGATGTATGAAGAGGTGAAAAAACAGTGGATGACTATAACCAATTATGGCTTCCGTTTATTGAAATGTTTATTGTACAACTTTACATATGTATGCATGTCCTCACCTCATGTCTTCTTCACAGACATACATACATACATACATACA
>BLBF01000003.1:73357674-73394212 GCA_015471245.1 Laticauda colubrina
GCCCCGAGATCGCAGCTGTAACACCGAGACGTAGCTCCGCCTTCTTCATCTATGTTGATTAACATCTATTGCTTTGCCCTGATCGAGTTGTGTAGTCCATATATTTTTGCAGTGTAAGAGTTGTAAATTACATGATAGTTTTTTTCCTAAAACCAAATTGAAATTCCTTAAAGCCAAATATGCCAAATGTGGTTTTACCAAGGCATTATAAAATGATATTAACAGTTTTTGCTATCTTGATTCTATCCCTTTTTTAATGCAGCCTAGGACTGCATTGGATTTTTTGGTAGCTGCAATACACTGCCAGCTCATATATCACTGAGCATTTAATTTTTGTTGCTTAAATGTAGAATCTTAATTTTCTCACCATTAAATTTCATTTTATGAGATAGGGCCCAGTGTTCAAGTCTGTTGAGATCCTTCTATACATTGTATATTGTATATGTTCTGTGGTGTTGGCTGTTCCTGCTAGCTCAGTGTCATTTGCAAATTTGATGAGTTCCCTTTCTTTCCCCTTGTCTAAATTATTTTTGAAGATATTGAAGAGTACTGGGCCTTGGAAAGAATCTTGTGGTACCCCACTCTATACATCCCTCCATATAGATGCAATTCTATTAAGGACTAAATACTGAGTGCAGTTAGCTAGCCAATTACGAATCCATCTGATGGTGATGCTGTTTATCCCACACTATTCTATCAGATAATAGGTTGTAGTCTATTTTATCAATTGCTTTATTGAAGTCTATTATATCTGCAGCCTTTCTCTGGTCCACTGATTTTGTCACTTTGTCAAAGAATGCAATAAGATTTGTCTGGTATGAACTGATTTAACAAATCCATGTTGGTTCTGGTTATGATTTTGCTTGCATCTAGGTATTTGCAGATTTGTCGCTTGATTATCTTTTCCAGGATTTTCCCAGATATTGATGTCAAGTGGATAGGTCTATAGTTTCCTGAATCCATTTTTTCCTTTTTTAAAATGGAACTATATCAGTCCCAGTCATTTGGTAGTTCCCCAGTGCTCCAGGATCTTTAAAAGATTTCAATTCCCTTAAAACCTTGGGTTTTGATTCTGGTGATTTAAACTCATCTAGCATGGATAGGTGTTATTTTACCATTTTCTTGATTATTTTGACTTGCATTCCTAACGTGCATTTTACTGAGGTTTTTTTTTTTAATAGGTTGGCCTTTTTTGCTTTTGTATAAAGACAGATGCAAAAAATGACTTAAGTAGTTATGCTTTTCCCTGCTGCTCCTCACCTTCTTGCCATTTTCTCCCATTAGCGGACCAATAATTTATTTAACTTTTTTCTTGTTTTTATATGTTTTGTCTGTTTTTTACAAACACATACTACACTCTGGATTGCTGTGCCCTGTCATCTGCTCCAAAGAAGCTCTTCTTCTCCTCTGAGAAGAGAATCAAGCATTGAAAGACATATTCAACTAACTTTTTAAAACATGGCAATAATTGAGAGCAAAGTACAGCAGCTTACCTAGTAACAGAGATACCATTTGAATGGACATTTCTAGATAATAATTTGCATTTCCAGATAAACTGTGATCCATCTTGAACAGAAAATTAGGAAACACAATGCAGAACTATGCCAATCTGTAATAGCATAGCTCCTGTTTCTACATGTTTCTCCAGAACGTGTATTATACTTACTAAACCATTTCAATTTCTAACCAAACCAATTTCATCAAAATCTAAAAGAATTGTGCTCTGTCCCAGTAATTCCCATCTGTGTGAAGTATGTCTTAAACAAATGGAAAACCAAACATTTTAAAGAAAGATTTTCTGTTATTAACATTCAGAACTTTCAGAGGCAACATATAATTGCTTAGATTATCAAACCCTAAAAGAATAATTTAAAAATGCATTAGTGGTAGTGTGAATCAGTTTTTAGTGCGGAGGAATATTAAACTTAATGTATTTGAGACCAAGATTTTAAGATATTGTGATGCTGAAGAATTTGCATGTACTAGGAACTAACTTGGTTATTTTTTTTTAGTTTTATATTGGAGTGATCATTTAGTGATCCTACTAATTATAAATAAACATGAGCAATATACAAGTTATAGTTTCAAAATAAAAAAAAAACATAAATGCACTTCCATTATTTGTTGACTTGGGTTAACCATAAGGTTAATTTCTATTTGTATCTTATTCATTTTATATATTGACTTGTCTCATCTGGATATGTTGGCTGGAATTTTGAGAATAAAAAAATCACAACTCAACACAAACTGATATCAAGTTAAAGGAGTTAGGTTAATCTGTCATCTTTACATCCAGTTATATCCACATTCTGGGTGCTTTTGGGATCCTCCAAGCCTTTTCTATCAGAAATGGTTAGCTATATCTAACCATTTTATCACTTAGACTTATATACTGCTTCACAATGCTTTATAGCCCTCTCTAAGCAGTTTACAAAGTCAGCATATTTCCCCCAACAATTTGGGTCCTCATTATATTGACCTTGGAAGGCTGAGTCAACCTTGAGTCTGATGAGATTCAAATTGCCAAATTGCAGTCAACTGGCAGTCAGCCGAATTAGCCTGCAGTACTTGCATTCTACCACTGCATCACCATGGCTCTTAGATATAGATATAGATATAGATAGATAGGGATAGGGATAGGGATAGGGATAGGAATAGGGATAGACATAGATAGATAGAGATAGAGATAGATTTACACATGCACACACACACACACACACACACACACACACACACACTACTGATAGGTCAGAAAATATCCTAGAGGAAGTCAATGGCAGGCAGGCCCCTTCTATTACAATAACTTCATAGATGTATCTGCCTAGCTTGTCAGAAGCTGAATCTGTCTCAAAGGAGAATTTCATTTGCTGTTCTAGCTATAGCACAGAACAGACAGGAACAGGGTATTTTCAATTGATTATGCAAATGTTATGATTAAAATTTTAATAATATTTATATTTCTGACAAACTTATATCAAATCCAAAGTTTGTTTAGTTTGGCTGTTTTTAATCATATTCCACTAGTAAAATCTGCATTCATTCAGAAATATGAAGGAATGCTCAATCATGCCAAAATTATATCAGAACTGAAATATGTATTATCTTTTCAGGGGTTGTAAATCTATAGAGCTAGCCTGGCATCCTCCTCAAGAATGGGCCATTCAAGGGCTTCTTTAGTGCAAGCTCTTTCAATAAGAATTCATTTTTAAAAGCCCTGTAAATTTTAAATTTCCTGTAATAAATTGACACCGATTTTCCTTCTTTGTGTATTTTTCACTATGCTACTCTTGTGATGGGACTAGCCAAATCCTATGGTCATGATGAAAAAGATGGTGGAAGGGGGATTTTTGGCTGTTTGTAAACCTATTAGCTGTATTGATTATATGCTCTGATATGATCTACATTTTGTTTCTGCATTTGTTCAGAGCTGCAGTCGAAGTAAAGGGAATGTCACTTTGGACATGGAAGCCATCTCCAGATCGGGTATGGTGGGTGGAAGATTGACTTGATAATTGGTGTCCACAAGAATTTATGTGAGAATACCAAATTAAACCTTGCAGACATAGACATCCTGCCTGCTAGAATGCTGTGATAGTAAGGTTTCTTTTAAAGCCGAGGTACCCTGCCAAGCAAATTACATTAGCTATTGGCTGAGTAGAAAGCATCTATTTGATCTCTCATTGTTGGATTCCAAGGATAGCATTTTGAAGTTTGAGTAAAACATTTTTATCCTATTCTAAACCTGATTACAGCACTTCTGAGAATCTCCTCAATTGCTATTTGGAAGATGGTGAGTTTCTTAGCCATGATATTATTCAGCTTTCATCCTGATCCAACATGTTACTAAACAAAGGAAACTGGATTAGCTATAGTGATTTCCAGATAAAATTGCTGAAAATTACAATTACAATTCATTCCTAATTCTTTGAGCAAGATGAAGTTTCAGACCAGCAATGCTTTTGTGTGAGTTCCATATAGTAACAGTGCCTTAAAATATATCTATTGAATTAGAATCTATAAGCTGAATGTCCATGGAAATATATGAAATACCCAGGATCCCCCTGTCTTAAATAACATTAAAAAGTCTTCACATATCTCTGATGTACATTAATGATTTCTTCTGAATCTGAACTGACACTTAAATTGCAATATATTTCCATTGTTAATTCAAGGAAAATTTTCTAGGCTACCACATACATTACTCAGCTAAGAATTCAATCAATGGCTGGTTGGCTATTTTATGACAACTTAGAAGTAATAAATATTTTCCTACTTTAATTTAAAATAATATTATGTATCAAAAGTGTATATTTCCTCTGAACCAGGCTGAAATGAAAGCATCATTGCAACTTATGCAATGCAACTTATGGTGCAATGGCTTAAAACACACAATACAAAGATCTGAAAAAATGTTATTGGCTAATATAAGCTAATTGAATGAGTGAATTGAATATTCAGTGAAACAAATAAGCCCCCAATTCTCAGCAACAATACTCATCCCATCAATCTGCATCTGGACACAATATACAAAACACCAATCTATTGGTCCCAAATCTGCTTTCTGCTTTCCCTTAATTTCATACTTCCTTCTGCCCTGTTCCATTATATGACATCCAAACATTGTAATCTATTAATTTCACAGTCTGATATCATCAATATTTCCATGGAAATGTTGCAATATAGTCATGGTCTACGAGAACATCTGTGTGTTTTCATCCTCCAGATGTACTTGGGTTTCAACTGCTGGCAATCCTAAATAGGAGGCAGGACTGAGAAAGTGAAAGAGATGGATTTAAATATTGTTTTATTTTCTGCTCTTGTACCTTCACATTTAGCAAGAAAGTGTTTTATTCAGTTACAGAACCAAAAGATTAAATTGTTAAATTTGTAGAGAATTTCAACTATTGGATAAAGAAATAAATTATATGGTGAAATCTGGAGCTCTATTTAATGCAACTGGCATTGACAAAATGACCACTTGTCAATTGCAAAAGACAGCTTTATTTGGAACAGCTTACAGTCTGAGATAATAGTCATCAGATAACACCAGCCTATTCAGTCCTTGGGAAGGACTCACTAGATGAACAAAACTGCCAGATCCAGTCTAAACAATTAGCTGGCTGTGCAACCAACCAAAATAATCGTAATAATAGTAATAATCTTATGTTTTATTTTTGCAGTGAGACTCCATGACAGCATATCAGAAGAGGCACACCATTATTTGATATTTGACCTGTAAGTAATTACAGAAAGTCCAAACATTTTCACATACATGTTGAGAGTTCCATGAAATAAAAAGATCATAGACACAAATATGCATGCCTACTTCATCTTCCGTAGGATGCTTTTCTCCAGGAAATTCCATGTTGCATATTGGATCTCTTGCTGTGTATGGTGTGTACACAGTGTTTTTTGTTGTTTTGTTATCATCTCCTGAAAAACAGGTTAGTGCTACAAAAACCATTAGCCCCCATTTATGAGAAACCATAAAGTACCATGAAGATGTTATTCAATCAAGTTTGTCTGCCTAATGATGGCAGCCATGAAATTTACTTAGTAGTGATACAGAAGCGATTGCCATGGCCTTTTTCTGGGATGGATTTTCAACTTTCCAAACTATCAGTTGTGAGTCAACTTGTGTACATCATGGGCAACCTTTAAAAATCTATCCTCTGTTTCCACTTTGAGATGGTGACAGTCATTCTTAGATACCGTGGCCCTATAGTTTGGGCTCCATTCTGATCAGAAAGTAGTAACTAAGTGGTTTAGACATTAGAGCTGTTTTCTGCAGTAGCTAATAAAAATACATAATGCAACTATTCCATCTCTTACTCCTAAAGGCATTTCTCACAGTTTAAAAAAGATGGAAAATGGAGTAGAGTAATCTGTGATGGTCCCAAATAGAGAATGGCAACATCTGGAATTTTCATCTACTCATGAAATGATTGCATTTAAATGCCCTCTTATGAGGCATGCAGCTTTAATAGAATTGCCATTGCTCTTTATGCAGATCAGTTCTTCAAAGATATTAAAGCAAAAATTAGCATCTTTAACATGGAATCCCTGGAGAACCAGCTGCTTTTCCACTGTTCTCTCCATTTTTTTTAAATTAGATCCTGCCTGCTGTTTCAGCTTAGATTCATTACTGAAAAATTCACATAATCAAAATAGCCAGTTTATTCTAACCTTTCTTCCCAGAGGCTGCTCTTGGTTTCTTTATTTATGCCTCTACCAAGAGAGCAAGACTGTGATGGAAATGGGATCTTACAATTCCAAGAAGGTATGCAATTAGATAAGCAAGAAACACTGAGTTGCCAAACGCTAGGAAGACATGGATGCTCTGTAAGCCAAGAATAGATGCCATATAGTTCAAGACTTTAAGATTACAAGCATACATTGAAACAGACCAGTTTGTAAACTACTTGTGGCAGTGTTTCCCAAACACGGCAACTTTTAAGATTTATGCTGGCTGGGAAATTCTGGGAATTGAAGCCACATATCTTAATACAATAGCACATAGACTTATATACTACTTCATAGTGTTTTACAGCCTTCTCTAAATGGTTTTAGAGTCAGCATATCTCCTCCAACAGTCTGGGGTCCTCATTTTACTGGCCTCAAAAGGATGGAATACTGAGTCAAGCTTGAGCTGATCATGATTGAACTCCAGACTATGGGCAGATACTGCAATACTGAATTCTAACCACTGTACCACCAATGGCTTAACACCATGTTCTCAAGGTTGGGAAAAACTGGTTTAGTGAATGAAAAACTTAATAACTTGCTCACAGATAACAGGGTGTAGAATTTGTGGTGTTGAAAGGCAATTTCCCGTTCTATAAATGTCTAAGACACTATGCAAATAAAACAAAACAAAATATATACTTGATGGAAATCTCATTCATGCATAAAAAAACAAGAGATTATATGTGACAAGTATATGAATTAGGATTGTAGTCCTTCTTCAAACTATATTCATTGAACATAGTTCAAAATCCATAGACCTCTTCTTTCCTCGCAAGGAAGATTTTTCTCCCATATCCCAGAGAATCCACTCCCCCACACACTTCCTGCCATGTTCTGTTGTATTGTCCTGACTGCAAAGATCACTGATTACATCTAACAATTTAATATTTGTAGGCCATATAGATTCATTTTATTAATGGTTATCCTTGTGACACCAATGTAATTTTATTTCTCTAAATTTTGTTAAACTAGGATGTTAATCTAGCATGGCATGCAGTCTTTTTTTTAAAAGGCCCCTATTCTTACAACCTATCTTACCATGAATATGGCTAGTTACAATATCCTTCAGGTGTGTATTTATATATTAGTATTTTGCTTTCTCAAACATATAATATGCCTTTCATAGTTGCTAGTTTATTATGGAATTACCAGTAGTCCTCAATTTACGAACACAATTGCGTCCCAAATTTCTGCTGCTAAGTGAAACATTGATTAAGTGAGCTTTGCCTCATTTTAGGGCCTTTCTTGCCACAGTTGTTAAGTGAATCGTTCTTAAGTTAGTAACATGGTTAAGTGAATCTGGCCTCCCCCATTGAATTTGCTTGTTGCAAAAGGTGATCACATAACCCTGGAATACTGCAACCATCATAAATATGAACCAGTTGCCAAGCATCTGGATTTTGATCACATGATCATGGGGAGGCTGTAACAGTTGTAAGTGTAAAAAATGATCATAAGTCACTTTTTTAAGAGTTATTGTAACTTTAAATGATCACTGAATGAACTGTTGTAAATCCAATACTTGTATATATCTATGAATGAAACAGTGGTGATACGTTGTTCCCTAATCACTAAAGTGAAAAAACAATCAAACCCCAATATATATGAGCATGCATTTAGGTTAGGATAACCATACTGTATAAGACCTGGTATCAATTAGATGAAGATTGACAGGAGTCATCATGAGATTAAGAGCGCAGAATGAGTTCACTATCATCTACAATTCAGCCTGCATCAACTAAACTCTTTCTGTTTGATACTTACCTAAATTTGGGTCAAGGTCCTTACATGGTACATGTGATTATTTGTCGTTGTCAATCAATGGATCCTGATTCTCCTTTCCTTTCTTTTCAGTGTAACTGGAGGGGAGCTGTTTGAGGACATTGTTGCCAGAGAATATTATAGTGAAGCAGATGCCAGGTAGGTACTGAAAGGTAATGAAGTATCTCTAAGACAATGTTTTCCAACTTTGGCAATTTTAAGATTGGTAGACTTCAACTATCAGAATTCGCCTGTTAGCAGGCGGATCAAGGAATTCTGAAAGTTGAAGTCCACACATTTTAAAGTTGCTATGGCTGAAAAACACTTGTCTAGAAAAACTGATTCCTGAATTTTCTGCCTGAAATTGAAAGGCCAGAAAAGTGAAAATATTACTTTTTTCACTTATAAAATTTATTTTCAGCTCCTTGCTCTGTTAGATCTGCCTGGTACTTACATTTCAACCATTAGTATACCAGAGTTGTTGTTGTTGTTGTTGTTGTTGTTGTTGTTGTTGTTGTTGTTATTATTATTATTATTATTAAATCTTTAATGAGATTCACAGCCTTTGGGATTGGTTCATAGCTCAACAGTTTGAATCCTAACCTAGGAACTGTTCAGGTAGCATCAGTGGATAAAAGCTGTTTCAAGTAAGGTGATAGTTATTGTTATTATTATTGTTATTATTATAGCAGCAATCTGTGATGCTGTATATTTCCAAGCTTTGATTTCATTGAAACAAGAGAAAAAATATTGTTTTTAACACAGGTGGTGAAGGCTTAATGGGGATTCAGATAGTTGTAGGTGATTAGCATTATTTTGTGGTCAAGATTATACAGGGGATCACACATCGAGCTGTACTTTGGTTTATTAAATGAGTTCACACAGCATATTGATTATAAAGTATGATTTATACAAAATAGATCAGGTTTACATAACACGCTAAACTGAACTTGATGAAGTGATATGATACTTGGCACAATCCATGAACCCATTTTAGCTAAATTGCAACTGAGATTGGTGGTCTTCAGCCTTTCCTTGAAAAAGGAAAATTCTCGAAGCCAAAGGTTTTCTCCCTTTGATTTTAGATTAATCAAGAATAATGTATGCCTTTCAATCTCACAAATAATAAATTACCTTTTCTTTTAAGTTCAGTTCATTTTTATGGTACTTAAATTGTATCTGAATTTCCAATTTAAATTTGATTATTTAAAATTCAATGTCATTCTGACATAGGTGGATATTGGGCCTTTGTGAGATACATGTTTCTTCCTATTTGTAAAGCAAATTCAAGATGAGCTCTGTATCTAACACAGAGAAGATAAGCCATGAAATCGCTTTGCAGAAGATTAAAAAGATACCCAATTTAATGCATACAAATTTGCTGCAGGCTTGAAATTCAAATCCAATTGGACTTCTGGTTTGCAAGGCTTTGGCGGTGGCAGGAATCCATGATTGTGTGCGGTTCCTGCTGCGCTTGCCGCTGGAGTGCCCCTGATCCAGCTGGATTTGGGGGCTATAGTTACCCCATAGAGGTAACTGAAAATAGGGGAGACTCAGCAGGGGTCTGGGGGAATCACAAACCCCCCTCCCCAGATGGCTTAACTCCCTTTTCCGAAAGTGGTGGAGCGGCAGTCAGCAATGGCCGCCACAAAGAAGCTTCCATCTGAAGAAGAATGTGCAGGAGGAAGCTGAGAAAGTGAAAGTTTTTGGCTAACCGGGATGACAAGTAATATTTAAATACCCTGGAATTTAAGTTTTATTAAAGATACATCGTTCCCGACGAAGACGGAAGAAGTGGCGAATGAAAGAAAAAAGGGAAAGCTTCTTTTTTCTCACTCTCTTTCCTTATGGTGATAGCAAATGAATGGAGAAATCAGAAAAACCCATTTTGGCATCAGCAGGTAATTAAATTGAAAATTGAAGCCAAGGGGACAATAAAGATTTCTGAGCATTAAAAAAAAACAACTTTTTTTTTGCTATAAGTGGGAAGGGAGAGGAAAAGAATTAATATTAATATTTTCTTGAAGGAGGTTGCTTGGAATTTATAAGATTAGAGCAAAACTATAACAAAACTTTTAAAAGATATATTTTAACTGGAGCTTTATAACTGAACTATAACCCCAGGAAGAGAAAATATAAAAAGAAGAAAGTGCTAAATGAAACAGACTGTGTGTATTTGGATTGCTTGGTGACTTTGGGACTTTTGGAAATTATTATTTGAAAGACTAAAAATATTTGGGTTGTCTAAAAAAACTTTTTACAATGGCACTACTTGGTGATGAATTGAAAATTGAATTTAAAAAGCTAAAAGAAGAGGAACAAGAAGGGAAGGGCTCTTTTGGATCTGTTTTCCATTTTTTTAGAAATGGTGATTTATACCTACCAGAAACTACAAGAACAAAAAGACTGGGATGAAGAAGAAGCCATCTTTAATGAACAAACAACTTTAGCCAGGGAAGAAAAGGGAAAGAGGGGAAAGAGAATGGAGAATTTAAGACTTAAAAAAACAACCAAAAAAGGGAAAAATAAGGTGAAAAATAGATACAATGTCAGAAAGCAACAGAAAAAGAGAAATACAGAAGAAGGTGGAGATTAAGAAGGTGGAGATTAAGAGACAAGGAGGTAAAAAGACAGGATTGGAGAAGAAAGGAAGGGAAAAAGGGAAGAGAAGTTACAAAAGTTTAAAACAAGATGTAAAGAAACAAATTTATTCAGATATAGTGGGTAAAAATATGATTAAAAAAGAAATTCTGCAAAGTACATAAGATTGTATTGTTGTATGTATATTTGAAATAATGTTAGAAAATTGAACTTAATAATATAATGTTAGAAAATTGGATTTAATAATACATCTTAATTTGCTATGGATTATTATTTTAATTATGTTATAAACTTATTATTCTTTTCTATTTTATAATATAGTAAGTAGCTTCAGAATGTACTAAGTAGAATCAGAATGGAAAGTATATATTATTCTAAGTGTTAAATTTAGGGGAAAGATTTAAAGGCATTAATATTTCAATCTTTGATTACAGGAGAAACTTTGTGTTAATGAGAAAAAATAAATAGAAAACTGGATAACAGATATACTAAGGACAAGGGGGTAAAGGCAGGATTAGAGAAGAAAGGAAGGGAAAAAGGGAAGAGAAGTTACAAAGGTTTAAAATAAGATGTAAAGAAATAAAATTTATTCAGAAATAGTGGGTAAAAATATGATTAGAAAAGGGACTCTACAAAAGTACATAAGATTATATTGTTGTATTTATATCTGAAATAATGTTAGAAAACTGGATTTAATAATAGAGTTTAATTTGCTTTGGATTATTGTTTTAATTATATTATAAACTTATTATTCTTTTTTATTTTATAATAAAGTAGCTTTAGAATGTACTAAGCAGAATCAGAATGAAAAGTATATATTATTTTAAGTGTTAAATTTAGGGGAAAGATTCAAAGGCGTCATACGTCAATTAGTGATTACAGGAGAAATATTGTGTTAATGAGAAAAGATAATAGAAAATTGAAATACAACAGACAAAAGAAATGTGCATAATGATTTAAATTGAGATGAAATAAATAAAATAGAATTAAGAGAGTGAAAAGAAGGGAGAAGCTATATAGAAAATGTAGAATGGTAAATAAGATATGAAATCGGATAAAAAGTGAGCATGAACTTTGAATTTATGTCTGTATAAAAAGTTGTAACCCGGGATTAAGCCGCTTTCCAAAAAGAAGTTTTATGTTTTTATGTTTTGTGTTTTGTTTGTGTATGTCTGTTTATTGAAAACTAATAAAAATTGTTAAAAAAAAAAGAAATTCAAATCCAATTGCATTTTAGCATCTGTGAATGGAATCATTTCATTTTACAGGTGGCTTTTCTGTCTGTTCTGCCACCTGTGTCTTTATGTTTCCTGCATGAAGCCTATACCTCATCTAGCAACCCTGGTGAGATCTATCAATGAAATGGTTCTTACGGCTGCCATATCAGAACTGCCAAATATTAATGAACCAAATAGCGGAGCCTCCTTGCTACTATCTGATTGTTATCTGGAGTTTTGCAGCCCAGTAATGGTAACCCTATTGGGATGGTCATGTCATCTAAAATAATCATTTACATGAGAAATTGGTCAGGTTGTTTTTGCTATCACCGCTTAAAGAAATTTCTAAGTTCTTTTTGTTTGTTTCTCATCAAAAGAAACCTTAGTAAAGGCTAGGTCCCATTGGCCGAAGGATGCAAAACGTATGCAAAAAGGACACAGCGGACGAGCAAATTTCCAGGGGTGGCTCCATCCGTTGTCATCCGCTCCAAAAAGTGGCAAAAATTTGCATAAACAGAATGGAAAGGAAAGGAAAAGAACAGACGTGGGTAGTATGTAGCAGGGATGTTAAAGGGATGTTCATAGGAAGCCTAGAGGATGTATATAAGATGCAAACCGTTCACTGCTCATCCTTTCTATTTCCATGCTACTAATGCTGTGTAGACGTTCCGTGTACCTTTTGTTTCCTCCCTCTTTCCGTCTTCAGCTGCAGCGGATGTGAGTTGTGAGGATGCTCAGAGGATGCAGAGAGGATACAGCGGACGTTTAACAGATGATAAACAGACATAGAACGTTTGTTGCTCGGATGTCACGGATTTACATTGTACACAGTGGAAAGTTCATCCACTCAAAAAGTTTTGTGCAGCTCAAAACTTCTTGAGCGGATGAAATCTCAGTGGACGGATGCTCAAAGGATAGAGTGTATGAAACATGTATGCAGTGAGTACACAACAGATGCATAGCGTTTTCCAACGGATAGCAAGTTTTTTTAACGTTTTACATCCTCTTTGCATCCATTGGTGCAGTGTGACATGGGCTTAACTCTAAAGATTCCCTGATGGGTTTTCATTACACAGTCAGATTTCTCTTTGTTAAATAAGCTAAGATTGTAATGAAAGTTTGTTCTGCTCGGCTCTCAGCAGAAAAACACATAGGAAGATAGAAAATGAGAGGAGGAGTGAAGCATGAAATGGAGACCACTGAGAAACATTATCTCGGGCCATTACCCATAACGAGGAATATGACATAATGTGACAATGTTTCTTCTTCCTAGCCATTGTATTCAGCAGATCCTGGAAGCTGTTTTGCATTGTCATCAGATGGGTGTGGTGCATCGGGATTTAAAGGTAAAATATTTATACATTGTAAAATTGAAAGATCTTAAAAGCATTCCTCTGGTTAAACTTCCTTCACAAAACCTGGAGTGAAAGTGTACTCTATGAAATAAAAATCTCCTCTTGTTAATGTGCAACATAATTTGCAGATTTAAGCTGTTATGGCCTGGCACCTGGATTTATCTGCAGGATCACCTACTCATACCCGTAACAGCCCAACCAATTCAATTAAACAGAGAAGAACTGTTACAGATTCCACATTTTCAAGAAATCCAAGTGAGGAGATGCTGTTCTTTGAAGGCAGCACCAACACTGTAGAACAGCCTCCTTTTGAGAAAAGCCCAGTCCCTCTTTGCTAACATTTCAAAAGCTTGTAAGGTCCAAGTTGTTCCAGAGAGTCTTCTCTTCATTTTAGCAAGCTATTTTCATTTTCTGTTTTTATCACTTATAGCTTTCTGTGTGACTCCAGTTCTTTAATTGTTTTACATTTAGATTGATATTTTGTTTGGCTTTATACTTTAAATAAGCTACCAGGAATCTCTGGACTGCAGTGGGTAATAAACAAACAAACATTATCCAATTGCTTACTGTTGAAAGATTTTTTCATTCTAAAGGTTCTGTGAAAATTTTAGTGTTTTTAGCCATCATCCTATAAAAAGGTGGAGGTCATTCTGACTTAAGGAGGACAATATTTTCCATAATGAGGAGGCTGTTACTGGAAAAGACATTGCATAGACCTCTTGGTAACAACCTTCAGGAGCCTACAGTGGAGAGGTGGTATTCAGCAGGTTCCAACCAGTTCTGGAGAACTGGTAGTGGAAATTTTGAGTAGTTCAAAGAATCAGCCAATACCACCCCTGACTAGAGATTTTACATCATTCTTTCCCTGCCACACCCACCAAGTCATGCCCACCAAGCCAGCCCGCAAAACCGGAAGTAAAAAAAATTCTACCACTGCTACAGTGCTCTCTCCAAGTAGACTGTATGAGACAGGCAGATTCCCCCTGAAGTAGATTGTCCAAGGGAAATGAGGATTTAAGATTTAAAGTATACTACGGATAACAATCAGCACCTTGAATTGGGCTTGGAAGCTTTCTTCTTCTTGTGCCATCTCTTTCATTGGATGTTGGCGATCATGCTGGCAATCCTATATTTATCAACAGCTGCACGAAAAAGTACTGCTGAATTTTTGTTCAAACCAGTTCCTTAGACTTTGAAGCCATTACATTCTTCTTCAGCCTGGACCTCATTTGCTTGAAGAATTAAGTGAAGTATGCCGTATTTTTCTGGGTGTCGCATCACAAGTTCAAAATATTATAACTTTTGCTCTTTTATGGTTTTGATGATTTTCCTTGGTTTTCCTAGGCAGCTTGGAAGCTTTCTGGCAACTAATGCAACTTCTGCCGGGTGTGTGTGTGTAATGTTTGATGGCCCAGGGCATGGCACAAAGGAAACATAGTCAGATAATCAATAAGAGTTCCTTTATTATCTCCAACTTTGCCCCCAATGTCCAGGTTACCTTCCGGCTGGAGAAAAATTCTCCCAGGAACAGCCTTTCACTGCAGAGAATTAAGTCCAAAACATGGTCAACATAAACCGTAACTTTAAGTCCAGTCAAGCCAAACTGAGGTAATTAGTTTGGCAGGGCAGCAGCAAGAATTCCAGACTTGAAGGCATAGCAAAACTCACATGGTTGGGAAGATGCCAGGTACACAGATAAGCAACACCACCACCAGATAAAGTCATGTTTTCTCCTAGCAGCCTGCTGCACGCAGCCTGAATTTCTTATAAACTGTCTTCCCAGCTGTGGCCAATGAAGGGAATCAGGGACTTTCCTCCCCCATAAGCCACACAACCCACATTGCTCTCTTCTCTGTTCCTCCCTGTGTGCCCTAGGATGAAGAGAGTGTGGGCCTGGATCTTCCTCTGAACTCCTTCTCCCTTGTTCTATCTCTCCCCTTCTCTGCCTAGCCGGACTTTGCCCTTCCCCAGCCTCCTCCACAGCCAATGGAGCCACACTCTCTTTCCCTGTCAGCCATTTGGCTTCCTCCTCGGATTCAGACTCTGACAGGGGCATGACAGTATGGTTCTATTGATATCTATTGAAGTGGACAGTATCCACTTCAATGTTATTTTGACATATTATTATTCCCATACAAGCCTTTACGGTCTTTTTTTTTATGTTCTCTCACTTCAGTTTTACCTCAAAGCATTTCTCACTTTTATTCTGAATTCCATTTGCTTCATTTTTTCTGAACCAATTTTTATTCTTTAAGATACTGCATTTTCTCTGCCACTTTTAATCTTAATTTCTTGTTTCTCATTTGCAGCTGTCCTTTTTCTGTCTTAACACATTATATGGCACCAGTTCAATCTCTTTTTTTGCAGCTATCAATCTTTCTATACATTGTTTCTCATCCACAGTCTCTTCATCTTTTAAAATATTTTTGCATTGTTTTTGTTCATTATGCTTCCTGTTAAAAATAATTTTATTACTATCTTCACGTTTCCCAGAAATATAGATTCTCTAAGATTGCATTCTTAGAGATGTAAAAACATGCCAAGTTTAGTGTTCTGCTTATAACACTTTGGCATCTCAGTCACAAGAAAAAATTGGGACCTTTTTTTCTTTGCATTTTTATTGTTCCCTTCTTTCTCTTTTTCCTCAAAGCCAGAGAACCTCTTGCTGGCCTCCAAACTGAAGGGAGCTGCTGTTAAACTAGCTGACTTTGGTCTTGCTATTGAAGTGGAAGGAGAACAGCAGGCCTGGTTTGGTGAGTAGGAAAACACTGGGCTTACAGAGATTCCATTTTGTGTGTGTATCAGAGGTGCTATTCAGCAGGTTCTGACCAGTTCTGGAGAACCGGTAGCGGAAATTTTGAGAAGTTCACAGAATCGGCAAATACCACCTCTGACTAGAGATTTTACAGTATCCTTCCCCTGTCACGCCTACCAAGCCATGCCCACAGAACCAGTAATAAAAAAAATTGAATCCCACCACTGGTGTGTATGTACATAATTGGGCAAAATACATTTTACTCAGTAAAATGAAGCAGGGCATTCAATCTGAATTGGTATTTTTCTACAGCAGTTGGCACCCTCTAAAAATGATAGATTAATACTTTCCTCTGGTTGTTGTATATTTTTTTCCTTCTTACTTTATTTTAGTTTTTATTCATGTTTTTTCATATTTGTTAAAACTTTCAATAAAATTATATTTAAAAAGAAAGAAAGAGAGCTGGTATAAGGTTGAAGCCAGCAAGTCAGGAATCAATACCTCCCAGTATGGGAAGAGCCATATCTCAGCCACCCAATGCCACCAAGTAAACCATCACGTATCTATTAATTTGAAAAGTGAGGAGAAAGAATCCAACAGTTTCAATACTCATGTATACTGTATCTGCGTACAAATTCTATATTCTTTGTTCTGAGAGGGCAATCAGCTGCTGTGTTTAAAGCTTTGTTCTGGCCAGGTCATTCCTAAGCATCTTGGTGGTGTAGTGGTTAGAGTCCTGTACCTCAGGCCAGTTTTCTTATCAGCTGCCTGCAATTTGGCAGTTCAAATCCCACCAGGCTCAAGGTTTCCTCAGCCTTCCATCCTTCCAAGGTGAGTAAAATGAGGACCCAGATTGTTTGGGCAATATGCTGACTCTGTAAAACTGCTTAGAGAGGGCTGGAAAGCACTATAAAATGGTATATAAGTCTAAGTGCTATTGCTATCTGCTGCCAAGTCAAGCCAAAGGATTACATTTTTGGAGACAATATGTCAGATGTAGGAGAATCGCATTTTGCTGAAATAGTCTGTATTCTAAAAGTAATTACTTCAATGGAGTTTCTGTTTTTATAAAAAATCAACCACCCTGATTTCGACTAAGTAAAGTGTCCTAATTTAAAGGGATTGTAGAAGCTAATATATTGACTGTGGTCATATTACTTCCCCAATGGCATTTATTTAGATATGTCTTTCTGTGTCAGTATGTACAATATTATATAATATTAACGCCAGCGGCCATTCCAGTTGAGAGAAAATATGTATTTACCTGTAATACATAAATTGGGAATACTAGCTGGAGTTTAATTAAGTCATAATAACTGCAAGCTGATTAGGTCATCCTATTGTCTGCTGCTATTGTATCTTTGAGCTATAGACATGGGCTGTTAAGGGAATTACCTTTATAATTTCTAAGCCATAAATACATTTTGCAAATAAACTAGTGCAGTATATGCTTCTCCAACAAAAAAAATCCCAGAAGGATCTTGAATAACAAGGCTGGAAAAGATGATTGCTTTGAGACTTCACAGAGTTGTAGTTGGTTTGATCTGATAGCGCTTGCCTAGCTGGGCCAGCAGTGGGGTGCAAGGCGCTTCCAGTTGGCCGTTGCCTGTCTTTCATAATCCCTCAAAACAATTGGAGGATGATTAGTGATCTTCTTCAAATCTATGAGACTTGCAGCTGTGAAAATTAAGAGTGAAATCATTGCTCGATAGCCAAAGCAATAAATATCCTCCCATTCCAAAAGGGAAGAAAGCAAAGGAAGCAAGACCAAGACCTGCCTGCTGTTTTTGTTTGCAGGCGAACAAAACATTGTCATTTTCATGTGTCACTGAGCAAGAGATAGGAAGCAATCAAGCCAGCATTCCCACTACAGGACTTATAGGGTGAACTCAAAACCAGGAGGTGGAGTTCCCTCCAGTGGGGAAATAGATTCCTTGCAGTCTCAGCATTAGGGCAGAGAAAAATTGGACTGCTTGAGAAGCATTTGGGAGTAACAGGAGCAATAAAATCAGATCCAAATAGAGTAGAAGTTAGAAGAACAACTCCCATAGCATATGCGTCATAATTGGACAATGAGGCTTGGGAGATGACAATAATCCCTGCTATTTCAGCTCTTAATATTTGTCATGTAATAAGCAATCCCAAGACTGAGATTTTTTTCTAAATGAAAAGTTGTTGATTCTCCTGGGGGCAAGTAGTGTAATTAGCAATCTATTTTGACAATTAACAGGTTTTGCAGGCACTCCAGGTTACCTTTCTCCTGAAGTGCTCCGGAAGGATCCCTATGGCAAAGCTGTTGACCTTTGGGCATGTGGTAAGTGAGACTGTATTTCAAAGGATGCTGAAGAGAGTAACTTAGGGCAGCGGCCCCCAAACCTTTGGGTACCAGGGATCAGTTCAGTGGAGAGAGGTTTTTCCACAGATCAAAGGAGATGTGGTTTCATGTGCTGCCTCCATCCTTTGGATGGGGCTTCATTTGTTTGAGTTCCAGTTTCTGGCATGCTGCAGAGCAGTGCTGGTCCATGAAACAGGGGTTGGGGATCCCTGACATAGGGTCCCATGGGATCTACTACCAGGTTTTTGTTCATGGGACTGGCTATTTATGAAAATATTTAGTAGAATGCCTTCCCCAATTGGTGTGCTCTATATGTGTTGAGAAATCAGTTGGGGGGGGGGGGGGAATGAGCATTTGAAATTTGATAGATTGGAGGGCATTAATTTGGGAAAGCTAGAGTCTATATCACCATTAATATAAAAGGAAATCCTATGAGAAAGATATGAGCATGCAAGTCCCTCCTTTCAGTTGTTAGTCATTTTTTCACTGATTCTGCAGCATGCTCCCACCCACAACACATTCCCTGCCCACTCTCCATAACACACATGTGCCTATCCAGCCAGGCCATAGTACACTCCTGCTTGGCCATATTCATACAGTTGGCTATGATGTTGCACTTTAGGATCACATTGTTTAATGACAGAAATCCTTGTCCCAATGATCATCATTAAGTAAGGCCATCTGATTAGTTATAGACAGTGCAGATGTTATCAGTTTAAGTACAGCATAAAGAGTTTTGCTTTCCAGCATGCATCAGAATAGTTTGATGATGTATGCAAACTTCTCCAACTGAGTGCTATCTTCTAAATGAAAATAATGTATGGACAAGATAGAACCCCCTGGTCCCAACACTCAACCTTGAAGAACTTCTCTCCTTTAAAAGCAATGCCCATGTGTTCAGAAGCTTTGGTTTCTCACCATTAATGAAAAATACTAGGAAGATCATCTAATCCCATAAGAGATAAGGATACTCAAGAACCTTTTACGAAGGATGTTGCCAAGGCCTTGTGAAAATCTAGATGTACAATATTGAGAGGCTCTCACCATCCATGGCCTGCTGGCCCTTGCAAAAGACTCTAAATGATTCATGAGACAGATTCCCCTCTTCAGAATCCATGCTGGTTTTCCTTCAGCAAGCCTTATCACTCTGTGAGCTTAGTTTGTTTTTGGTTTGATTATAGTTTCTTCCAATTTGCCTGGAACATGTTAAACTGCCTGGGCTGTAATTTTCTGGATCTCCCACAGATACCTTTTAAAATATTGGATGAAGACCATTATTAATGTTTCACTAGACCATTAAGGCTCACTTTCTCCAGCACAGAGAATGACTATTCCTGATTCCTAGGATTGACTTATTATAATAAATCCTTGTCAAAATCAAATCATTTATTCCAATAGCCCTATTTCCATAACGGAGCAAAACAACTTAGTTGAGGAAATACTCAGATTCCTAATGTAGCCATTGTGTAAACAAATTATAAAGGCAGACTGGATTGTCCTCCTTCCTGTTATGCTGAAAGGAAGCAATGAAGGAAGCCAGAATCCAGTGGTTTAAATTGCCTATAAATAAATTTTACATCTCAAAGCAAACCTGTTTGCCAAAAATCTGATGTTTTTACTGCAATCTTATTCCTAATAAATCTTAGTAAACAGAGAATTGTTCCTTGTTATCCCCCCCATTTTGATAGATGTTAGGAACAAAAGTCATCCCATTTGTAATTTAACACCTTTTTAAAATGCCATTCATAATAAAAATATTTAAGTGCTTTCATGCTGCAGTTTTTTTAAAAAAATGACAAGTTGATTGTCCTTTTTATCTTCTCATGTTTTCTATTGCTATTTCCTTAGCTTCTTATGAACAATAATTTTGTTGTTTGTATCTCATGAATTATGTTGATTTCCTTTATTTAGTATCCTATTATGATTTATATTGTTTGCTTATTTACTGAGTTTGTATCTTATGATTGATGATGATTGCATTTTATGCATATGATCACGATTTATCACCTATTGCTTGCATGTACACTGAGAGCTTATGCACCAGAGACAAATTCCATGTGTGTCCAATCACATTAGGCCAATAAAGAATTCTAATGACTGGAAAAATGAAAAATTATGAAATATTTTAATTTTTTTGTCCTCTACTGATATCCAACCCCACATAGTTACTTATTACACAAAAATAAAGATCATTGCCAGAAGATCATTCCTTTCAAAAGTTCAGTTTTGTCTCAGACAACGGGCTCTACATGCTTAAAGCTGAAGGACTTTAAAACATTCTTTGAATTCTCCATTGATAGGGTATTGGGAGAAAATGTGATCATATAGAAAGTGACTGTCAAAGTTTTCTGACTTTAGCCAATTACTAAGAGAAGACTAGTCTCCTGAAGCCTGGGCTGTTTAGTAAACCTGCTACAGGTCATCCTTCAACTTACAATCATTTTTTTCGTGGCCATTCAAAATTAGAATGACATTGAAAAAGGGACTTACAATCAGTCCTCACACTTTGACCATTGCGGTATCCCCACAGTCACATGATCAAAATTTGGGCACTTGGGGACTGCATGTATTTATGGCTGGGTCATGTAATCAACATTTGCGACCTTTTTGGCTGGCTTTCAACAAGTAAAGTCAATGGGTGAAACCATTCACTTAAACATGTGATCCACTTTGCAAGAGCAATGATTCGTTTAACAACATGGCAAAAAAAAGGTAGTAAAATCAGGCACAGTCACCTTGCTTCGCATTGGAAATTCTGGTCCCAACTGTGGTCATAAGTCAAGGACTGCCTGTATCTATTTATAGAATTATATCTGACTATTCCTTCCACTAGGTAGATAAATGCAGTCACTGCTATCATTCAGTGATATGAATGAATAGAGATATTTTTACACATTTTCATAAAGAATTGCGGGTCTTGTTTTCAGGCAAATTATGATACTGATGATTCAGACTGAACTGCAAAGAGCTGACACTTATGCCTGAATCCTTGACATTTCAGTTAAGAAATAACCATTTTATACAACATCGGGATGAAGTTGGCAGCATAGGAAGATACTTAGCTCTTGACTCATCTCCTTTCTTGTCTTGCTCACTGTGTAGGCCAATTCAGATCTCCTGTGTCAATCAATTCCTTTCCACTAGCTTATGTAACAATGTTCCCTCTGAACACACAGGAGTTATTCTCTATATTCTACTGGTTGGCTACCCTCCTTTCTGGGATGAGGATCAACACCGATTATATCAGCAGATCAAAGCTGGAGCCTATGATGTAAGTGAACTTCCCTTTCATATTCTTTTCTTCTCACCCACCTTAATTTTTTTTGATTAACTTTTCTCACTTGCTTTATTTACGTACCACCATATTGAAAACCAATTTAAATATCAATCTGATGTTGCAATTAATACATTGGACTAGGGATGAGTCTATGTTTACATCCACACTTGAGTATTTGGGACTGATAAACCACGATTCTGAACATCAGTTTTACTCAGTTCTCGCAAATATGAACAATGTAGAGAAATACTGAAAGCTGTAATTCAACAGGATTTGGAAATCATAACTTTCAAATTAATCTTCCTTTCAGACTATTTTATACTGTGAAGTTGTCATGAAGAAAGCTAAAGAAATTGGCCAAAGAAATTGGCCTATATATATGCCAATTTAAATAGCTATAATATGAGTAAAAACAATTACAAAACAATTGTAAAATAAAAGTGCCTGTTTTTATTGTATTAATAAAAGGACACACATGAGATTATAGTATTGATGGAATAGCAGCAAGGAGAGTCTATGAACAATGGAGCACCTACTGGAGCATGATCTCTCTTTGTGAGATGGAGTGGTTTTTCCTTCCTGTGGAAGCTCTGAGTCAAAGATATCTGTGGGGAGTTTTCTTTCTTTATAGGGAGAGAGTTTAGGTTGATATAATGACTTCTTTGACCCCTCTTTCAAACCAGTGGTCCTCTCGGTCCAGAATGATGACTTTGCTGTCTTCAAAATAATGACCTTTTGAAGAGTGGCCATTTAGGTTAAAATTGAGCAGTTCTCTTCCTCTTTCAACAGAGGGGAAGGATACAACACCACCTATCTCCTGTCTACAACACAATCCTTTCAACAGTCCCAAGAAGGTTCCACACCCATTTGCACTCTGATTCAGGTGACCCTGAGGGTACATATAAATGACCAAGTAGCCTCAATGACTCTCAGAGAGCTAATGACTGACACTCAGAGTACTAACAACCAGATGACTGAAAAGAATATAAATCGTTCCATTTCCCACCATTCAGTCAGAAGTGAAGTGAATTCTCATTCTTGGATGAGAATTGAAACATTTTTAAGAAAAAAATAAATAAGAAAGTCCAGTTGCTTTTTGAAAAATACCTTTGGGACAACCATGACCTGGATGATAGAGAATCTCCATAAGTTATCTTGTCCCATTTCAAGCTGCTTTGATGGTGGGCTTCAGTAGCTTTGGTCTGCCTGCTTATGATTTTTATCTAAGGATCAATGGATGCAGCATAACTCCATTGGTTCTCATTGATATCTCATTGGATCTTGATATCCTCTAGATCATCTGAGAAATTTGGGAATAGGAAGCAAAATTGTTCAGTGGACCTCTTGCTATATCTCTCTCAGGTAGATTTCAGATAATTCTGCATCCTCAAAATTGAAGCTGTGAAATGGTATTCAAACAAGTTCAAACTTGACAAGTTTAAGACTAGTGGTCTTCAACTCCTAGAATTCCTGAGCTAACATGACTGGAGGAGGAATTCGGGGAGTTGAAGTCCACAAATCTTAAAGCTTGAAGTCAAGTTTGAAGACCCCTGCTATAGTGTGTTGATGATACTCTTTCTTCTTGATGTCTTTAGGAGATGGAATGGCTGTCATGAATGCCTTCCTACAGTTAGTAATGGGTTGAATGAGGGATAATTTTTTTAAACTGGACCCAGACCAGAGAGAAGAGCTTGAGATCCCTATTCTAGACATGAATCACATCTGATTTTCAAGATTAAAACAAGGTCAAATATGCCTCTGATGAGCTCCAGGGACCAACCATGTTTGTCTTTCTGAAGATAGTGACTTTAGAGTAATGCTGGCCAGCTTGATAATCATTAGATTATTAGAACACCCTCTGTATGGCTCTGTTATTTCTGTCTAGTCTGGAACATACTGCACAAACTTGTCTAGGCAGTCACCAGGATTAAAAAAATGACTTGAAAGCATGCATGCATACACACTAACACACACACAGGTTACCTTCAAAGCTTTACATGATTTAGTTCTAGGCTATAGTTTTCTGACTGAACTTCCATACTTCCTGAGAACGTGTAAAAATGTTTGCCTATAATTCCTATGGTCCCTTCTGCAGTAATGCATGATTAAACCTCAGTTCTTTGGAATGCATTTTCTGCAGTGTTGACCGGCCTAATGCCTTTATTAGTTTTTTAAAAGACCCTTCCAGCTCATCTTGAAATGGGTGAATGGGTGAAATGGAGAAGGGCAGGTAAGAAATAAGAAATTATAAATAAATAAATATTTTTGTCCTGCATTTAACAGTTGTACTTATTTCCCCTTAGTCAGCAACATACCAAGTAAAAACTCATATATAACATGAACTTCTAATTTGTTTTTATTGCTTTTAAAATAATGACAAAAAAGAAAGAATAACAAAAACACAAAAGCTAATTAAGAAAATATATATATACATCTAGGCTTTTTTTTTTCTTTGACAATATGTGTCTACAGAATATGTACTTAATGCCTGGACTGCAAATCATTTTGGGCTTCTGGTACAATTACTGTCTCAGAGAAATATATTGTATCTTAATTTTCACCTGCAGAAGAGAGAATGAGGAGTTTTATCTTCTTGTACTTGCAGTTTCCTTCTCCTGAGTGGGATACAGTTACTCCTGAAGCAAAAGACCTCATCAATAAAATGTTAACAATCAACCCATCCAAACGTATCACAGCAGCAGAAGCTCTGAAGCATCCTTGGATATCAGTAAGTGCAAAGTGAATCATACTTTTCTTAGTACCTGCTTGGATTTTGATAACAATCTTCAGGTGACAGTGTTCCCCCATTTTAAAGTGTGAGAGGGTGTGCAACATCAAAATCCAGGGCCTTCTAAATCCTTTCATTCAAGCCCTCCAAAACCTTTCAAGTTGACTTTTGAATTCCTGAGAAAGTTGCTCACTGAGCTGCCCAGAGTCTTTGGAAACTGACACAGGGTTCAAACTGAATAAGCAAACATTGTAGTGCTTAAGATGAAAGAAACAGAACTTTTTAAATGCAGGTCATGTTGAGTGCAATTTTAATTTAATTTAAAATTAATTTCTTAAAGCAAATTGTTGAAGGAACAAGTATGGCTCTTGACCACAAAAAGTAGCAAACTCCAAATGTTAAAGTTGGGAGGAAAAATTATGCCTACCTAGTAGAAACTATGCAGAAAATTATGACAAGCACATGAGATCAGTAAGATGATACTCCATTGCTCCTTTTTTAAAAAAAACCCACAAAATCTAATTGGGTTAAATGTCAAATCTTTTTGCAACATTAATGTGGAGCAGCATTCTGCAACAGGATATCCTAGTACAGCCACAGGAGGGTGTATGGATGTCTTTCAATCAGAAGTTGTATTTAGCAGGTTCTGACCAGGTTCTGACCAGGTTCTCCAGGTTCTGACCAGGTTCTCCAGGTTCTGGAGAACTGGTAGATGAAATTTTGAATAATTCGGAGAACCGGCAAATCCCACCTCTGACTGGAGATTTTACAATACCCTTCCCCTGCCTGCCCACCATGCCATGCCCACAGAACCAGTAGTAAAATAAATTTGAATCCCACCACTGCTTTCAGTACTTAATCACTGCCTTCTTTATATCATCAATATATTTTAATCTCTGCAGAAAAGCCAGCTTGTCATGTCTTTCAGTTTACAACAGTGTGGAACTGAAGCATAGAAGGAAATCCTGTTTCACATATCATATTTACAAGCACACAAGGAAGCACAGCTACTAATAAAAATTCAAGTTTCTAAAAGAAAGACGGGTTTTGAATTCATTTCCATTTCTAAGCATGTTTTCTTTATGTCTTTTAGCACCGTTCCACTGTGGCTTCTTGCATGCACAGACAGGAGACTGTGGATTGCTTGAAGAAATTCAATGCAAGAAGAAAGCTAAAGGTAATTATGGGACTTGGTACTTCCTTGTTTACTTAATTGAAGTTTCACCCTTCATTTGGTTCCCATGTTCATGTTCCACATCTTTCAAGATCTGGCTCCAGACTAGGTTTCTTGCAGATCTCTATTTATTTATATTCTGCAGATCCAGATGATGTCACCTGTAATGGTAATTTTTCTAAGTTTTCTCATCACTTCTGCTCACTTTCTTTACACACACACACACACACACACACACACACACACACACACATGCACATCACACACACACATACACACAAACACACAATCACCAAAGAGGAAAAGATGGACAAAAGAAGGGTTTTAGACTGGACTATATTTCTGTTTCAACAACTAAATTAGTTTCTATACATGATGTCGATCTGTTCCATGTGTAGACAGACAGTATTGATACCACGGCCATAAAGCCCATGTCACACTGGCCAACGGATGGAAAAAGGACACAGCGGATGAGCAAAATGTTCCATCCGTTGTTATCCGCTCTTAAAAGGGGCAAAAATTTGCATAACCGGAGCGGATAACACGGACGCGGGGAGGACGCAGGGCGGATGCAAAGCGGATGCGGAACGGAAGCCCAGCGGATGGAAGCGGATGGGACCGGATGGTGCAACCGCAGGGCTTCCGGGGGGCCTCAGCGAAGCGGACGCGGAATGGATACAGCGGATGCGGAACGGACGCCGAACGGATGAAGCGGATGCACAGCGGAAGCGGAACGGATGCCGAGCGTTAATTGTGCATGTGGGGGGGAAGCATTGCGTAAGCCCCCCAGATATAAAGGGAAGCAGCTCGTACGTGGCCAGCATTCCGAGGAAAGACCTGCTGCTGGACACTTCGAGTTCCTTGCCTGCCCTGCCTGCATGCCTGCCTGCCAGCCTTGCTGCCAGCCTGCTTTCCAGCCAGCCTTGGTGCCTGCCTGCCTGCCTGCCTTCCTGCCAGGCTTTCTGCCAGCCTTCCTGCCAGGCTTCCTGCCAGGCTTCCTGCCAGGCTTCCTGCCAGGCTTCCTGCCAGCCTTGGTGCCTGCCTGCCTGCCAGCCTTCATGCCTGGCTTCCTGCCAGCCTTCCTGCCAACCTTCCTTCCAGCCAGCAACCCCACAACCATGGAGAGGAAGCGAAAGCCTCAGCAACCTGCCACCATCCCTGGCAAGACGGACAGGGCCAACCTCCCGCCCCCTGCCCCTGACTCTGCTTCTGCTGGGGCTTCTGCTGAAGCTGCTCCTGGTGGTGGTGCTTCTGCTGGTGCTGGGGCTTCTGCTGGTGCTTACTCTGTTGAAGCTGCTCCTGGTCCTGCTGGTCCTGCTCGTCCTGCTCCTGGACTTGCTCGTCCTGCTCGTGCTCCTGGTCTTGCTCGTCCTGCTCATCCTGCTCGTGATCCTGGTCTTGCTCGTCCTGCTCGTCCTGCTCGTGCTCCTGGACTTGCTGGCCCTGCTGGTGCTTACTCTAATGCTGCTGATCCTGGTCCTGCTGGTCCTGCTGCTGCTGATCCTGCTGCTGCTGCTGCTTCTGCTGCTGCTGATTATGATTATGATCCTGCTGGTGAGGATGATGATGATGATGATGATGATGATGATCCTGCTGGTGCTGCTGCTGCTGGTGGTGGTGTGGAGGAGTAGCCCCTACTACCTGGGAGCCCCCCTGATGAGGGCCCATCTGGTCCAGCCAAAGGGAGGAAGAGGCGTATGCGACAACGGGAGAGGAGGCAATACTATATTGAGGAGGCGCACAAGGATGAGGTGCTGGAGTGGCTGAGAGAGAATGACTATCTGTGGCGGAAGGGACACTGGCTGTACAGGGACACCAAGCGGAAGCAGGCTGCTTGGAGAGAGAGGGCAGAGAGTATGGGTTACACTTCGGAGGTGCTCCTCGGCTGGTGGAAACATATGCACACCTGGTACGGGAAGCTGCACCTCAAGAAATCTGGCCAGGCCACTGTGAAGCTGACAGACGGAGAGACCTACGTCATGGCCAGGTGCAGCTTCCTGGAGGGTGAGGTCCGCCACCGAGGAGCACCAGCAGCCCCTCTCACAACCCTCTCTCTCCGGCAGCCTGCTGAGAGCCAGTCCTCTTCCGGCCGAGAGTCAGTCCCTGTCTCCAGGCAGGTTTCTGTGGAGCGTGCCACAGCGGAGAACCCGCGGACAGGTGTGGTAAGCATGGTGGAGAGCGTAGAGGACTCCCTGGTGTGGTGGGAGAAAGGAGACATCGAGTCCACCACAGTCCTAGCCGCATCCACCACCACCCCAGCTCCGCCTCCGCAGAAAGGCAGAGAGCCGGACAGCAGGAGGGGCAGAGCCACACTGTCCAGCTGGAGATCACAGACACCATCCACACCAGCATAGATCTCCTCTCTCAGCTGGTCCACGCCAACTCCTCATCCTCCAACTGCAAGCCCTTCCTCACCTATGTCAACCAGACCCTCAAGGAAATGGCGGATCCACAGTACCAGCTGGTGAAGGACCGGATCACCGAGCTGCTTCACAACCCTCCAGACCCAGAGGAACCTGCTCCCACCCAATTCCAGGTCTGCTCCTCCACCCCAGGTGATGTCCCTCCCATTCCAAGGCTTCCCACAGGCCCTCACCTACCAGGGCTACGGCTACCAGGAGGTTCAGCAGCACAGGCAGCAGCCCTTCCCAGTCCATGCAAAGAGTCATTGGATGACACCATTGCCACCGGTTCCACTGATGCCACTGATGCCACCCACGACAATGATGCCACCGACGACAGAAATGCCACCCACACCAGTCCTCACCCAGCTGCAAAGCAGACAGCCCCACTACACTACTCCTTCCTCCACCCCACAGCCAAGCCCGGCCTCAGTACATCTGTCATTAGTACTGGGGCTGACACCCCATGGCATGGAGGAAGGACCTCTCAGCATCACGGGGCTGAGCCAGCTGTCCGACACCTTCCTCAACACACTGTCCCCTGTTGTCCTCTCGGGGCCAGGCACTCCAGCACCACCCACCAACACAGCACCTGGACCCTTCACCCCTGAGACTGGGCACACCTCCGAGTGACCAAGAAGAGTGCCAGAGACCGGGTAGCTGGCTACCTGTGGACTTTATTTGGACACTTGACTTGGGTCATTTTTTTTTACAGCTTGTTGTTCAATAAAGTTTATCTTTGATTCACACACTTGCTTCATTTCTTTTTTTTCATAAAGTCTTGGTGGAAACTTTTAGAATTGGCTTTGCATGCTTGTGGGATGGGTTAAGATAGCAGTGGGGTGGGCAGGGATACCTGTGGAATGAGCAGGGATACCTTTGGGATGGCTAATAGCTGTTGGATAGATAAACCTCCAGTGCAAGCATAGTGGGACTGTATGGTCTACTCTCCCAGGTGCCACACCTATGGCCCTTTTTTATCAATAACAATGTAAGCATTGATCCACACATGTCAACACAAACACAACTCTTTATTAAACGCCCTGTTCATTGTAGGCCCACCCAACATACATGGCCCAATCTCATCCATGTGATGAGACAGGCTGAAGGAAGCATCCATTAAGCATCTACCATCCTGTCTTGCCACTCCACCACTCCAGCTGGGGAATTGCACCAGTGTTTCAGGAGGTTGCGCTGCTTCTTCCCTTCCCATGAGGCTCTGTTGGGGCCTTGCACATCCTGAGTGTCTGTCAGGTTTAGTCCTTGCCTCCATTCCCCAGGCTCCATGTCCCCATTGCCTTGTTGACGGTCCACGAGCCTGTTCTGCAAGACTGGGTAGCGGGTGCGCATGAGATTGTGCAGGATGCAGCAAGCTTCCATGATCCTCCTCATGGTCTCTGGACAATGCTGCATGGTGGTGAGAAGTACCTGGAACTTGTTGGCCAGGATGCCAAAGGTGTTCTCCACCACCCGCCTTGCCCTGGACAGTCTGAAGTTGAAGATCCTCTCTTCATGGGTCAGGAGTCTGGAAGTGTATGACTTCATGAGGTAGGTTCTGAGGGAGAAGGCCTCATCCCCCACGATGAAGTAGGGCACATCTTGCGTGTCGTTGGGCAGGGGGTCTGGATCTGGGTAGCCCACGATGAGGTTGCCTTCCAGCCCCTCTTTGAGGTGACTGGCGTTGTATACCTGGGCATCTGAAGATGAGCCGTAGCCTGAAGCATCGATGTACATGAATTTGTAGTCAGCATTGACCATGGCGAAGAGGACGATGCTGAAGAAGCCCTTGTAGTTGAAATAAGTGGACCCCGACTTGGCTGGAGCTTTACAGGCCACGTGCTTGCCATCGATGGCTCCAACAGTGTGTGGGAAGTTCCATCTCTGATACCACTGCTCTGCAACTTTCTTCCATCCTTCTTCAGTGGAGGGGCACTGGAGGAGCTCCTCCTTGTATTCTTCGATGATGGCCTGCACCACTTCTCTGACCACAATGCTGATGGTGTTGTGTGGCACCCTCCAGCCGTACTGCATGCTTTTGTAGGTGGTCCCTGAGGCCAGGTGGCGCAGAGTGAGTGCCACCTTGAGCCCTGGTTCCAGGATGGGCCGGAAGTTGGTGTTTGCCTTGGTCAACCTGGGTGTCAGGTGCTGCACAACTTTGTCAAACATGGCTGGAGGCATCCTCATGAAGTTTTGGAATGCACGAGGGTCTTCGTTCCTGAGCTCCACCATCAGCTTGTTGTACAGTCCGTACTCTGCTCTTGTCCCGATCCATTTTCAGACCCAGACGCTTCTTGGCCACCTCTTTTTCTTCCCGTAGTAGAGTTCACAGAGCCTGTAGATGGCTTTGTACTGTTGCAGAAGGATGGTGGCTGCCAAAAGGACTGTGGTACGATCCACGGTGGACATGACTGGATGCTGTGGAAGAGGAAGAGTCAGATGAAGGCTGCAGAGGTCTGCACAGGTGGGCTGCTGGTCTGAAAGTGAGATGCAGACGAGTTGCTCCCCCTTTTTATAGGCAGTGTAGGTGTCCCTTTGCATCCTCTAGGCATCCTCTAGGCATCCTCTAGACATCCTTAATATCCGAGATAGGTCCCCTCTGCGAACGTTTTTTCCACTTTAAACTTTGTTTCCATGCTGCATCCATTCTGCATCCGTTCTGCATCTGTTCCGTGTCCTTTCCGCTTCCTCCCTGCGTCCGGGCGGATGCGAGTTGCGCAGATGCGCAGCAGATGCCAAGCGGATATAGCGGATGCGTAACGGATGCCTGGCAGATGCGTAGTGGATGCAGAACGGACGAACTGGATACATTTTCCGCGCAAAAGTTTTGGGCAGCCCAAAACTTTCTGAGCGGATGAAACATCCATAAACGGATGCTGGACGGATAGAGAGGAAGCCAAACGGAGGCAGTGAGTACATCGCGTTTTCGAATGGATGGCAAGGTTTTTTGTCCGTTTTACATCCTCTTTGCATCCATTGGTTCAGTCTGACATGGGCTTTAGTTGAGACAGAAACATCATTATGAGTTTCAGTTTGGTTCTTTCAAAAGTTCTTCCCCAAGTGATTTTGTTCATCTGAATTTGAAAAGCTAACATTTGGTCATTTACCCACTGGGTGAAAATTTGATAGAGATTTAAAAGTTTTCTAGGCCATTGTTTTGCTAAAATGAGGGCAGACTTTATATTACATCAACAATGCCTGGATGGTGTTATTAAACTGCTTTAGATCACTAGTCAGGAAATAACTGTCAGGATTCCAGCAGTTCCCCCCATTTAAATCATGAGTCTCGAGCCAAACTTCCAAAACTTAAAAAGGATTTATTGGGAATTACACTGTCCAGTGTTGCCTGGGTGTAGCCGACTCTGAGATACATAATTCATTGTCACCCTAGACCCTGATTTTCCCCCACCCCCTGGGTGTATCATAATTGATATTTTCCAATGGGACACATTCATAGCCAAGAGTCATAAATCATGCTCTCCAGTTAGAATTTCGTGAGGCAGAAACTTTGGTCACCTAGTTACAATCTTTGAAAACATTTATGGAATGCAGTTTCGGTTTGCAAGCGGCTGCACTGCTCCCCCTCCCTTTCTGTTGGCAACTCTAAAAAGACCATAGAAATATTTTATGCATTTACAATAACCCCATTGACCTGAAACTTTTTATTAAAATCTTAAAAGTAAATATGTAGCTTCTTGAGAGATTTCTGAAAACCGATATCAGTGGAATTCAAATAAATTGCATTCTTCAAAGGTGTGTCTTTGCAATTTTTAGACCACTTTTCACTCACAGTTGTATGCTACTGTGGATAGGAAAAGGTTCAATTAGGAGACTTCGAAGTAATATCATTATCAGTTTCTAGATTCAGTGTTTTCTTAGCTTATCTCTACATATAGATTCTATGAACTTTTGCCGATTTCTTTCCTTTTGGGCTGGATACGAACAAAATTACTGGCTAAGTGATAGATTATGATCTGTGTTGGCTTTTTATGCAGAAATCTGTTGATTCCATTAATGTAATTTCTCACCAGCTCATACACTTGATTGAAATATTGAGAAATTGTGGACTGTCATACAGTCAGACTGGATTTGGCATTTTTATCCACCTATTGAGTCCTTCCCAAGGACTTGAGACAGTTCAGGTTTTATGGTATTAGAGGTATGTCACTGGATTATTATTATTTGTGAAATTCATTTGGAGCCTATCTCACTGTGGGGCTGCTCTACAGAAATAACAAGAAGTGTAAACAGTGACAAAATAATAAAACAATAAAATAAACAATGAAAATATAGTCATATGAAATTAAAAGAAATGCTCAACAGAGGAGACAGGCAGACAATCAATAAGCAGTAAATACATAGATCCATTTGACCTTTTTATCCTATGCCCCAAAATTATATTTTGATGGACAATTTCAAATCTATCCATAGCTAGAATAGCAGAGATATAGATGTTACATTCTTATGCTAACTCGGTTTTTATTCAGTGCAAGTATATCTTGCTTTTTTCTGTTAATGCTAAACCAATTGCTCAGACTTCTCCATCAAACATATGTGGAATGTTTCCTTTTCCTATTAAAAATGGACACTTCCTGCTAACAGGAAGTAAGTGACCTGAAACTATAATGTTGGGCTATGGCAAATCAGGTGTATGACTTACAGAGAATGGCTCTGGATATGTTACTTCAGTAATGCACTGAAGTCTTCCCCCCTATCAAATGGATGGGATGAGACTGATCTATGGGACAATATGCTTGAGAGCTCTGTGAAGTAATAGTATAATAGTGGTGATTGTGGTAGCTTTTATTTAGAGCTACTAAATTGAAATAGAGGAGAAATATACGCTACAGATGAGTCTTTGTCAGCCTGCCCAATTGCATTTGTTTTTAATGCCAAAAGTGGAATGAGTTTGGGGCATTATAGTACAATCTTGCAAATATGGAGGGGAGAGGGACAATCCTAATGATTGTCCATTAGGATAATTTCTTCTGTTCTATGACCTGAGGCAAATGACTGATGCATCAGAAGAGCTTTAATCTGTTGAATGTCTCAAAAATAAATGGCATATTTGTGATTACACTTGGGATACTGTAGAAAATCCTCTTTAATACAGCAAGACATTTATCAGTTGGTCTGGTCCCATCAAGCATTACTTGTTTAGAGGAGAATGGAATTTCATTAACATTGGAAGGAAAGCTTTTTAATTTCTATATAAAATGGCTATAATAAACTGTGTCCACCATTTGGAAACTTGCAGTTAAAAATCCCTCAGCTAATACCCAGTGACTTGATTTCTGCAAACTGTTTGCTGTTTCTATTAATATCTTCCCTGAACTATATTCATCCTGCCCTGAAACAGGGCCAAAGGTACATTCCACTTGCAGTTCAGCCAGCTCTATTTTTCACGGGATGTTTTTAAGAAAAAGGAGATATTGGGGGGAAGGGGGAATAGTCCTGATTTTGAACTTGGTTCCCTTGTTTTTCTTTCTGTCTTTTGTGTGTTCCAGGGTGCAATCCTCACTACAATGCTAGCAACTCGTAATTTTTCTGGTAGGTAACCCAACTCTATTTACTTGCTACCTCATCACTTATTGGCTCCTAACTTTGGTTAGAAAATATGGCTGGTTGCTGCACTAAGACTTCCACAAGCAGGTCTGGACATTTTCATGTGATTCCCAAATGACTTTTCCCCCCTATGTTTGTTCAAATGTTCATACAAAGAAAGGAGGGAAAAATTAAATTTATGTTGTAACCTATACCTGATAGTGGTAACCTGAGGAGAAAGGTCTGAAGATCTTATGTTACAGTATGTATATTCTTGGACTGTAACTTAAATGTACCACCAAACTGAGAAATGATCTGAACACCTATTTCCCTTACTGTATTTTAAAAATGCCCCTAAAAGTTCCCATTTGAACGTGGAAGTAAGAAAGAGTTTGTTTGGCAGAAGAATCCATGAGGACATTTAATACAATCTGCACTTTCTGTAGCTCTGCAGGAGGTAAATACTGAAAATGTTGGCTTCTTAAAATTAATTCCTTATAATTTTGTGAAAGAAAGATGCAGTCTAGTATTCCTAAATAATACAAATAATTTTTCCTTCAATAACCCACCCACATACCCTTTGCTTCACTTAAAGCTGAAAAGCCACTGTAATTAATTATAGCTCAGGCCCCAATTCACAGAGTGTGATAAATGTAAACTCCCTTGGATTAACAGCTCATCAGCATAGCTTGAGGAACATCAACTAATCATTTCCAAAGGACATATCTGCATACCATTGCCTGTGTCTCGTCATCCAATCGCATCTGAGGCAGACCAGGAATAACTTTAAGTGTTCCATTCTGAGAGTAGTTCCTTCCCTCTTATCCCATCTCCATGGGTTGTGTGTAAGCAAACTTGGCTATGTTGACGCCATAGAAAAAGTGGCCTATAAAATGACTTATTCCATTTTAATTATTTGATTTAGATAGCCATCCCCTTAGCATTATGACTCAGAGCACCATACATCATCAATAAACAGCAATATATACAATATATGGTATATAAAACAATCACAGAAAACAAATAATACAAATAAAAAACAAAAACATAAGGCCAGAAGGTGCTTGGAAAGATTCATCCTATGGGATCATGTTACTCTGTGATCCAATGCCCGAGGAAAGAATCAAAGTTACTGCAGGGGTGGGATTCAAATTTTTTAACAACCGGTTCTGTGGGCATGACTTGGTGGTCATGTTATTGGCTAGGTGTGGCCAACTCAATATCACTCACATTGAGGCACGCATCTTCTCACCTGGTCTCTCATCACTGTGGTAATGCTGAAACAGTCATAAGTGTGAAAAAAGGTCATAAGTCACTTTTTTCAGTGCCATTGTAACTTTAAATGGTCACTCCACACAAGCAAAGTACCAGCAAAGAAGGGGGAAAAAAACTCCAGAGAAGTTCCTGAGACAGGAAGTCTAGCCCTGCCAAGAATGTAATAAGGGTTAATGGAGAGGCAGTTTCTGTAAGCAACACCAGAATGTTTCCTTCCTTACAGGATTAGGCCAGTAATTTCTTCTAACAACCAGTTCTCCAAACTGCTTAGAATGTTAACAACTGGTTCTAACGAATAGGTACGAACTGGTAGAATCCCACCCCTGAGTTACTGCTTTTCAAAGGCAAGACAGAGCTGGGTCAGCTGGGTCTTGGGAGCAATGCTGGTCAAAAGGATGGAGGTAGTGACAGAAAGAATATATCCTGGGTTCCATCAAGTGACATTGGCTGAGCAATAGAATCTAGAACATTCTGACCCTGTCAGAATCTTACCAGAAAAGCAGAAATAAATGGAGCCCCAAATATGCTTTCTAAAAAGCAGTTCTGAAGAAGCTTCTTGGAAGAGAAGCAAAATGTTTCCAAGGGGGTGGGGTGGACACCAGCCCTAAGGAAATCTAGTTGCCTTTTGAAAAGCACCTTTGAGATAACCATGACCTGGATGATTCAGAATCTCCGCGACAAAGAAAAGTAGTATTAGGAAACCCCTGGCTCAAACTGGTTCTGTGACCTTCCTATGGAACCATAACCTTCCATCCTATTCCTGATTGGTCTTCCACCCTCAGGCTGTGAGAGAGACTGAAATCCAGCTTGCTTGTTTCTTTTTTAAATGAGTCAATCATTTATCCATTGGTTGATTAAGAGACCTGGTCTTGGACCTGGTCCTGAAAACGATCCATCTTTAAAGCAAGTAACTGGAAATACAATTGAAAATATTTGTTTTTTATATTTTGTAGCCTACCTGGCAGGAAAAGCCCTTTCTAGGGGTCACTATTAACCGTATCAGGAACTTTGTATCCATACATCATCTCCTCTTAGGGTAGTTTACAGCTCCCACACCAATCCCTACAGTTTATGCCCTTGCTCAAAATCTAGTTGCTCTCTAGCACTGATCCAGCAGCAGTGCAAATCTAGATGACTGCTGGAATGCCATTTTTTTTAACTAGTCAGAATGACTTTTCCTATCATCTAGTGATTGATAAGTTGACTGGTTGATCCATAACTTTAAAGAATAAAAAAAAAATAAGTCCAATGGGTCAATGAGGCAATGGAAAGAGGGAAAAATGCTTGGGCAGGACTGGAATTCAATCAAGGAAACCAACATTACAGCTTTTACGACAGAAATGTGTGCTATAGGGGTAATGGCAGAAACCTTCTGAGACATGTTGTGGAGATAGCAAGGATAAGAAGGAACGTAGTAAACAAGTGTATGGGTGTAACCTAAGTCTGGCTTGCATAGTGACTCACATAGATAGACACCAGAGAGATGAATTCAGGCACTAGCATCTTTCTTCCAGCATGTCATATTAATAAATAGATATTGAACATTTTCTCTGGATAATTAAGTGAAGACAAAATACAAAAATATTTTTTGCACATTGATAGAAAGGCTGTGATAAACAAATCAATGAAGTTCCCATCCCTCAACAACAAGGCATTGAAACCATCACCATTATTTATTAATAGAAAGAACTTGAAAGAGCTCAGATTAGATAATAGAAAATTCATTTTACGCTATTCTGTGGGAAATGTTGGGTAGCATGGTTATTAATCAGAGGAGGTTTGCCCCAAAATACACTATCCTGTGAGATGAAGTTTGTAAAGGAAATTATTATTATTATTATTATTATTATTATTATTATTATTATTATTAT
>BLBF01000003.1:73394222-73407720 GCA_015471245.1 Laticauda colubrina
ATTATTATTATTATTATTATTATTATTATTATTATTATTATTATTATTATTATTATAGCAAAATTTAGCAAAATAATTTAGCAAAATTTATGGAGGATTATACTTTTGCTGGGTACCCAAGAGTATAGGTTTCAAGCCACTGAACAGTTTACCATCCTGAAGTCTTCTGGACTTTCTAGAGTCATCTCAATTACTGTAAGAAACATATTGTAAGAAAATGCTGAACCAGACAGACATTTGCTCTGTTCCAGCAAACATTTTTAGAACTTGATTGATTGGGACAGATACCCTTTTTGGAAGGAACAATTGTTATGAACAAACATTATGACATGAAGGCTATCTCAAAGTCCCCCCCCTCCCCGCAAACAAACAGATTTCTGCTTAGGAAATTACAATATGTACAGTCCTCATTCTCATATACAGTATATGTGTCACTGTGGGAATTATTGGATGCAAAACCATAATTGGCTGTTGTTTTTACATGTCAGCTCATGTAATAAAGTATACATAGACTGTATTTACATGTGACAACAGGTAATTTGTTAAACCTGAGCAGTTAAGAATTTCAACAAATGGAACATGCATTGCAGAATTTTTAAAAACCCCAAGCTGTAGAAAAATATAATACACTTAGAAGATTGTGCAATAGACGTGTATTTGATGGAATAAGAACATTTAAAAAGATCACAAGAAAAACATCATAACAACTTGAGAAATAAGAGAGGATATCTTAACAATCTAAGGAAACAAGTTTTTTTTTAAAAAAAAAAGAAAAGAAAAGAAAAGAAAAACACCTCTGGAGTTGTGGAAAGGTTAATTGGCTGAGAACACTGGAAATGTTACAGGTTTATCACAAAGACTTTAAAAAAATCCAAAACTTTACAGGATGAACTTTCTATCCAGCGTGAACCAAATATAGTAATCCAGGTCTGCAATGGCAATGGGAACGGGGTAGAAAAGAAGGGGCCTGTTTTTTATCATTGTCAAAATGTGGACTGCAGCTGTCAGGATGTCATAATTACAGCACGTGATCTACACCAGCATGGGGGACTAAAATTAGCAGGAGAGCCTGAGAGTGAGAAAAGCAGGCAGGCAAGAGGACACTTATCTACAATTGAACCGTTTGTGAACCGATCTAAGAAAAAAAGTGAGACCAGCAAACTTAGGAAGCGGAGCGGTTTCATAGAGAAGACTAAATCGTTATGACCACATGGTGGGAAGATCCTTAATCCTTTCAAGAAGGAATAAATGAAATTCACAGAGAATGCTCCTTCGGTTCACCAACATTGCTGGGTTCTGCTTTGACATCTTCAAAAACTTGGGAATATATGACTATAAGTGGCTGTGGCTTGTTTTGTTCAGTTGGAGGGATCATAGTAATCCAGTCTGCAAGCTTCATGGTTTTCTGAGAGACTTCCTTCTGACTGCTGGATTATTATCAGAGAATGCTGTAGCACTGATTGTGTGGTCTTCAGTCCCTTGTCTCCTGCTCTTGTTCAGTTCTCCTCATGTTGCTGAGTCTCACTGTTCTAACTCTGGTATCATGCTTATGCCTCTTGACCTGGTACCTTTTCTCCACAGGAGGGAAAAGCGGTGGCAACAAGAAGAATGATGGTGTGAAGGTAAGTCCTCTTCATTTCTGGACCTACAAGATGAGAAATACGCTTGGATGTCTTCTCTAATGGTGGGTCCCAGCGTGGCCCAGATCTTCTGTTTCATGCGTTTCTCAATTTTTAGACACATTTTCCCCATTCTTGCCTTTTCTACAAAAATACAACTGAAGGGAAAAAAAAGTTTATATCTTGTAAAGCTTAGATATAGTCATGGTTGTCTCAGTTTGTCCTTACTTAATCCATACCAAAATAAATGTAAAAAAAAAAAAAAAAAAGAATTAGCAGACTTGTGAAAAGACAATAATAGAGAACTAAACAACATTTTGACCTGTTCATTAAGGCTGAGAAATTCTCTAACAATTCTCTTTTCATTCTTACTTACTTTTATAAATTGGAGAAAAGATTGTGTCTTTCTTCTACATTTCAATATTATCAGATAATTATGTGATTACGTAGAAATAATCTAGGCTCAGAACTGATTTAAGTTTTCAGAAGTTATAGTAATACCTTCTTCTTGTAGAACTGTAATTCACAAGTCTCTCTTTGGGATTTAATATCCCAGAATATTTCTGTGGCTGTGTATCATCTTACAACATATCCTACTGTGAATTCCTCTTGATCACCTTAAATATTAGTTCCTACTGAATTATCTTTGCATGCAAAGGATGTTTTTGAAGGAGGAGCTCTTACCTCTTTGCAAATATCCCAGATCAATATGACAGCTATATTCTATACTGCCTCTGGCATTTCTACTCCCATGTAAGGGATGTCACAGTGGAGACTAAGAAGAAAAATAGGAAGTTAGATTAAAATTGAAATTAAAAATACCACAATTCCCTGTGGTCCCAGCCAACATGGCCAGTGGAGAAAGTGCATGGTGATTTTATTTAGCAAGATCTGTTAGATACAGTATTTTGGTACTGGCTTAGGTTTTGAGCAGTGGTAAGAATCCCAGCTGTTACCTTTTTTTTAACCTGAATAGTTTGTTGTGATTTTTAAGAAAACTACACTCTACTACATTAATTACTATGATAGAGGGACTTTTGGAAACCTGAAAGCAATTAAAGAATTCAGTGGTTGTTGTCACCCCTGAGTCTAAGGACAAGGTAGTAAATCCAGGAACAATGCTAGCATTTGTAAGGCCATTGACACTTTGAAAGCTGGTTCATGATTTTACTGAGAAGCGGATTCAAGCATGAACAACTTTTCTCTTTTTAGTACCAATACTACCTCCATTGCTCAGTCCCAAAATATTTGAGTTGGAAAAGAGTGTAATGTAGTTGTGCACTGACATTATTACTGTTTTATTTTCTGGAAACCAAACTGGAATTTTCTGGAAAGGTGTCTGGCAACCCTTTCACAGTTGAGATGGTGACTTGATGATGGTTTGAGGGCGTGGAAAGGAATGCAGTTTCAGAGAATTACCATATATATATATATATGCCTTGGAGATTCTGACTACAGGACTCTTGGGCCAAGATATGTGTTTATGCTGAGGCAGTTGGCTGTTCCTGATGCCCTCATTATTAATTCCTCTCAGAAACTAACCCAAGGAATCAGTTTCTTCCTTTACAATAGTTAAACCAGCTTACTGATATATTCTGGTACCTTCCCCTCTTTTATTTCTATGTGCAATGGCAGAGTTTTTGCTTGTTTTGTTTCAAAGCACAAATGTCAGATTCATAGCCACAAGATTTGTGGATTTATTTAATAAAATCCATGGTTTGATAAACAGCTCCCAAGAAGCAAGTGTTTTAAACTTGAAGTAGGATTCTTTCCATGAATAGTCCATTTTGGAAAGATAGATATTCTTGCTTGGATATAACAACATCTAATTTTAAAAAGTTTCTTTTTAAACAACGGCTACACAATAACATTCACAGCCCCATTCAGAATCACATCTCCACAAACTAAATTAATGCAATCACTGCACTCTACCATGTCCCATCCTATGTCCTAAAGTACTCAGTTCACTTCCCTGTACTGTGTTCTTTTACTGTATGTTTGTCCTACTTAAATGAGGCCACTGCTTTTGTGTTGCATCATGTTATGTCTTTTATAATTATTGTCCAGTAAGATTTCCTATTGTACCTTTTATTAGGTTTTCAGTGGAATTACCATAGATCATAGCCTAACTAGTTCCACTATAGATAGTAAGAACTGTTTTCCTTTTTAAAAATAATTTTCAGAGGAGAGCTGCGAAGCAATCATTTAAAACAAGTTACATTATACATAGATGATAGAAGAGAGTGAGGATCTCTGATGCTAATGGACATGAATTGCTATTTCTACCCACATGATCTGAAACATATCATAATTTAATTTGCAATACTCACATTTGAAACCAGTTTCTGAGGGCCATGTGAAGCAGCTGAAGTGCTCAGCTGAATCCACTATCTGAAGTGCTGAGATGCTACATCCTTTTGGAACAGCAGCACAACTACTTCAGGGCACTATCTACCTTGTCTGAGTAGGCATGGCCACAAGAATTGCTGGGATTGCTACCAAAGCAAAGCAGAGTACAAAAATCAAAACTGGACAGTAATGATGAGAGGGGAGATAAGAGGGAACTTCAAAACATTTTTGAGTGCTCACTGAACTTCTGAAATGCAGCAAGTCAATTCCCTTCCAGTGTGCAATGTGAAGTAATTTCATCATGAATTAAAGGCAGTTTTAAATTATATTTCTTGAGTTATTTCTAGGATTTCTGCTCTTAATACGCAAAGTGCTAATATGTGGTGTAACATGAATCCACGTCTGTAATTAATGAGAGGCTGATTTTCACCATTTAGTATGTAGGTGATTTTTGATGCCATTCCGAGGTTATATGAAATATATGAAATATAATCTCTGCTCCTCAGATTGTAATTAAAATGTGTATTTTTGCAGCATTCGTTAATATATAGTAAAAATCTATTTTCAAAATCTTATTTTTAAAAAAAAATTCTAATGAAGACATGTGTTAACACATTCCTACATAAGGTTAATGATTACTGCACTTTGTAGAAATCTAGGAAAGAAGCAGACATAATATAAATAGCATGTATTAACTATTTTTGTTTCCAAATAAAAAGTTAGCAACCCTCTTTTTTTTAGTGGGAATGAAAATACTTTGTCATAATTAAAATCCAGTTTCCAGATTTTCCTTGGAAAAATTTCCCTTCCAGGCAAAATTGTATTCTGTATTCCACTGTTACTACGGCCTACATCAAACCTACAATTTTGCTACCTGGTAATCAATGCAGATGTATAACGTGGGCATCTTGAAAAGTGATTGTGTGGGATCAGATATGCTTCACGTTTCCATGCAAAATACTCTGTAAATGTGTTTTTAGAAGAGTACAAAAAATCATTTTGTGAAGCAATGGATTTCAGCTGCACCAAGTGTAGAGTTTTAGATTAGTAAAGTAAGAGGCTTTCAGGACTTCAGTAATTATTGAAAAAAAAATTAGATATTAGTGTTGTAACATGTCCTACCTCACTGTTGAGTTAGAGGGTTGATTGAATTCCTTCTAGCTTATCTTCTGATTCTAAATGAGCAGTTTTGGCCTATTCTACTAGCAGGATTACAATCTTTCCTCTTGGCAAGGCAGTTAGTTCTAGTCTGATATTTAATGTGCATTCAGCTTGGAAAATTTCCACTTGGAAATATTTGCTTTGGCTTGGATAAGAAATGAACCAAGTTTAGAATTAGATGTCAAGGTTGTATTAAGGTAACAAGATTCATAGGGAGCAAAGATGAGTAGCATTTAGGATGTGAATTGGACTACGTTGATTGAATTGCTCCTTGTGTAGGAAATTTTAGGCTAGCATGCTGTGTACAGTGGTTGTTCTGTCTTTATTGAAGACATGGAACTCTTCAATTAAGCGTCAGGCTTACCCACAAGAAAACCCATCTTCTTAGAGGGAATACCACAAGTGTCCCAGGTTCCTTGGCATCCCGTGTTCTGCTCACTTCTTTCTTTTTCACTCTGTGTCTCTTCTTGTCCCATCTCTTCTCCTTGTTTTTCCAGAAAAGAAAGTCCAGTTCCAGCGTTCAGTTAATGGTGAGTGTCCTTTGTCTTCCTCAATGCTGGTAATGTTGGGCCTCTCAACGTCTTCCAACCATTCCTGTTCTTAGAAAACATAGAGGGTTGGGTTGAAGGTTGAACCTCTTCGGTGCAGCATCTCCCCTACAAATCCCATTAAACAGGAATGAGTGGCACAAAAAGAAGCTGAAGCCCACTGAAGAGCACTGAGAATCTAATTTGAATTTCTAGGGAAAGGTTTTCAATGGTGCTTATCATTTAGCAGATGTGCAAACTGATTCCATCCAAGGAGACATGAAGGAAAAGGCTATCTAATATGACTCCGCTGGAACTGTGCAGTCACAAGTAATGAGACAGCTGATGAAGCTTGGTCAATTTTTTGTTTGAGACCAAGATATGTAAAAAAAAAAAGTCTCTGGCAGGATGAATGAGTAATCCTAGTACCAGAGCTGTCTTGTTGATAATGTTGGAGAGTAAATGGGTCCCCTTTCTCCATGTTAATTTGTGTACCAGTTGGCTGTTTATGGAAGAAAGTGTGTGTCAGGTTTTGATGGTCTGTGTGGGTCTTAGAAACCCTCTTTGTTTTACTGTACATTTCTTTCTTTACTATGCACCCAATGTGGCCTCTTTCACTCCTGCACAGTTTCCCTCTGTCCCTCATCCTAGTTCCCTCCTGTTAATTTGTACATACTGTCTTTCACTTCTACATAGCTCTCTTATTCCTCCTAATGATAAGAGATTTCAGGACCTTCATTCCTGCTACACTGATCAGTCTTGTTTATGATGGTAGACAATTGCAAGAAAGGCAGTTAAATTTTACATGATGATGCAGTTGGACCTCCTGCTTAGTTTTGTAAATTTCAGATAGAAGTCAGAGCAAGTGTTACAGATGCAAAAGAAGAGCTGCAGTTATTGACCTGTATTGATGTTTACCTGGTTTTTGTTCCTTTGCAGTATTTGATGCTGTTTGGGTAAAACGTTAATGAGAGGTTAACAAACAGTTCTGCCACAAAGTTGAAAAAGTCTTACTTTCCTCCAACATTTTGCTTTTTTTCTTTCTTTTCTTGTCCAGGAATCTTCAGAGAGTACAAATACCACCATTGAAGATGAAGACACTAAAGGTATATATATGATTTTGGCAGAAGTAGTGTGGAATTGTTTCCAATCCTTTTGAGTCCATAACTCAGAGTTTAAATCAGTTCATTACTGAAAGAAATATTTGACCCAATAATTCTCATTATCCAAGTATAAATACATGTCTTAGCTACTTCAACAGTGCAACATTTTCCAGCAGCATATTACTTCTACTATAATTTCAGTTCATGAATTAGAGGACAATTAGATTTCATTCATACTACTGGAGTTCTGCTGATCTGTGTGATCCAGTTGCTAGGATTATACACTGAAAACATATACAGTATAGGAGAGATGAACGATGGGATAACCCTCTGCAACTTTGCTTTTGCAGTGCAGCTGTTGCAGTGCAGGACTGAAACCATCATTTAACGTTGATCTGGGTATTTCCCCTGCTGTGCCACTTCCTGTGATTCCTAGAAATATCTGTCCTCTTCTAAGGCACAAATATCAAACTGTATGCTACAGCTATAAAGCTAAATCAATTAGAATAAAATACTAAGGAAACCAAAGAGCCCACATGCTTAAGAAAATGTTCTTTGGTATACTTTTGTTTCCCTTTTCCAACGATTTTTTTGTAATTGTCTCCAAAACATGGGCTGTCAGACCACTTCCCTGGTACTGCATTAAACTAAATCATTATGTGGCACAGAGATGACTAGAAATGGAATTTGGTTGAAAGAGAAAACAGAGGTTGGCAGAGGCACATACATCAAGCCTTTCTCATCAGAATGAAAAACAACACAACCAACGTGCCAATTGAAAGATAGCAATTATGGAAGAAAGATATTGCTCTCTAAACCTTGCTCATGAGCTTTCCAGGTATATAGGGTTTGCCAGAATGCGGTATTAGATGAGCCTCTTGTATGATCAAGTCCTTTCTTGTGTTTTCATTATGGACCCTTTTATATTATTTCACTTTAGATGCCTCTAAATGATCAGCAATATGCACCATAACAATAAAATTATTCAATAATAACAAAGTAATAAATGAGAATGAGAGAATTCTTTTATTGGCCAAGCGTGATTGGACACTCAAGGAATTTGTCTTGGTGCAAGTGCTCTCAGTATACATAAAAGAAAAGATACATTCATCAAGAGTCAAGAATCATAAGATATAACACTTAATAGATTATTAATTAATACATTCTTCTACAATAGATAGGGCATAACATAAAAACTGTGCCCATAAATTACTCCATCAAGTTTACACTGGCCTTTCAACATAAGCAAGTCTTAACATGTTTTTGGAATATCAGTGAGGGAAAGGGCCACTCTTGTCTTCAAAGGCAAGTTGTTCCATAGAAAAGGAGCCTCACAGAGAATTTCTGCTTTTGAGGACTTCTTGCTGGACAACATCACAGATGAGAACCCTTGGCAAACACTGACTGCTTGAATGATCTTCAAGATCCTAACCTTAGTATAATGGGAAAGGAATTGGATGACAACAGCATCATCCCGAAAGTAACAAGGTTACTATAATAATAATACTGTAGGATCCTATGTGGGTCAGTCTTCAGGACCAGAGGTTTTGTCTTATGAGCTTTCCAACTCATGCTGGAGCCCATTTTCAGGGAAGTTCTCTCTGAAGACGGGATCCAACATGAATCTGAAAGCTTTACTTGGAACAGCTTCCATCCTGCGGCTTCCATCCAGATTTGCCTATCCCAGGTCCTTGGTAAGGACTCGATAGGTAGACAAAAATGTGAAACCCAGGCTGAACATCTGGCTGATTGTGATAATAATAATAATACTAATATAATAATAAAAATAAAAAAAAATAAAAAAAATAAAGCAGGCAGCAGAGGACTTTTGCAAGTGAAGCAGACAGTCAAAGAAGAGAAGCATGCTCTGGCAGATTATGTGAAAGACAGTGTTGAACCAGCTTTGATGGAGATCATCAAGAGGAAGCTGCACAAAGTGCAGCAAACCAAGAATCAATATAGGAAAACAGTGACGCAAACTCAGGCTGACAGCTGGTGTAACAAAGCACTGCATGGACAGTTCCTTGAAAAGATCCAAGGAAAAATAGATAAGGAAAAGACCTGGTTATGGCTGACCAATGGAACACTGAAGAAAGAAACAGAAGGCCTGATTCTTGCAGCCCAACAACAAGCCATCAGAACAAATGTAATCAAAGCCAGAATAGAAAAATTTGCTGATGACCCCAAAAACAGACCCTGCAAAGAAGTGGATGGAACCATCGATCACATACTGAGCTGTTGCAAGACAATCACTCAAACTAACTACAAACAACGTCACAACACAGTCGCTCAGATGGTCCACTGGAACTTGTGTCACAACTACCATCTGCCTGTATAGCAAAGAACTGGTGGTATCATAAGCCTGAAAAAGTGGTCGAAAATGAGAATGCAAAACTACTGTGGGACTTCCAAATACAGACTGACAAAGTTTTGGAACACAGTACCTTGGATATCATGATTGTGGAGAATAAAAAAACTGTGGATCGTCGACATTGCCATACCTGGTGACAGCAGAATTGACGAGAAACAACTTTAAAAAGTCACCAGATATCAGGACTTGAGAATCGAACTGCAGAGACTCTGGCATAAACCAGTGCAGGTGGTTCCAGTGGTACTTGGCACACTGGGTGCTGTGCCTACAGACCTAAGCAAGCACTTAAAAACAATTGGTGCTGATAAGATCACCATTGGTCAGCTGCTGAAGGCCACCTTACTGGGATCTGCTCACATCATCCGCCGATACATCACACAGTCCTAAATACTTGGGAAGTGTTTGACTAGTGATTTGTGATATGAAACCCAGCATGGTTATGTCATTTGCTGTGTATACTGTCATAATAATAATAATAATATATGCATTCCATCAAATGCTGATGACCCCAAATTCAGACTCTGCAAAGAAGCAGACAAAGCCATCGATCATATACTGAGCTGTTGCAAGAAAATCGCTCAGACTGACTACAAACAACATACTCAGATGGTCTACTGGAACTTGTGTCACAACTACCATCTGCCTGTAGCCAAGAACTGGTGGGATCATAAGCCTGAAAAAGTGGTCAAAAATGAGCATGCAAAACTAGGCATGTTGAAGAGTTTCTCTTCAGGGAGAGGCATAAAAAAACTTTCTGGCTAATCCACCAAATGTGTGGATCCAGAGAAAGCACTCAGGCATTGCTTAATGTCTGTCTGGCAGCTTTTTCGGGAATAAGTTCTATATAAAGGCACACAGCCTTGCCTCACAGTGATTTATTAATATATTTGTAAGACTTTGTAACTGAATTCCTACACCAGATTGTTTCAAAGAACACCTAAGTGGATTTTGAGGTATAGGGATGATTAAATGACTTCTTTTCCATTTTTTTCTTTTCTCCAGACTGCCATCCCTGATGACTTCTCTTTTTGGGATTCAAAATTGATATTGACTGGATTCATATTTGTTCTGGAGAGTTATATGGAGTGAAAAACACTTCTTGGTTCAACTCTCCTGGTTCAAATATTTTAAAAAGATGGTTTGGAACAAACATTATCAGAATATGCACAAATATTAAGTTTAGAATCTTGGTAAGAAGATTAGTTTAAATGGGTCTATCTTAACCCTATCTGAGCTGCAAAAGCTCAGATGATTGTTTTTCTTTACTTCTCTGCTGCCATCTAGTGATTTTCTGGATTTTTGCAGCCCAATAGCTATAGCTATTGCTGGCCTATTTTCATTTTTTTCCCACAAACTGTCAAATAATCAATGTCAAATCTTTTCTCAGGATTAGTAGTTCTAGAATAGTCCTGCATGTTAGCAACAGCACTTCTTCATTAAATTTATGTTTGGCTACATCTATTTACCAAAATATACATGCCACCTACTCTTCTGATTCTAAGGAACTTACAACTCCTAGAGTAAAACATTCATATAATTATAACAACCATCCATAAAACTAACAAATCAACTAAACAGTGGAAAACTTAAACCCAACACTTCAATTCAGTGTGTCTAAAAAAATCTCTTCAAGAGGACTGTTTTTTGTCACCTTCTGAAGCATCATCAGAGTAGGATCACATATAACTAGAATGAGCAAGTTGTGCCAGAAGATGGCCATTTACTTAGAATAACAATTTAAAATCTAACCCCCATTTTTCTTTGGGGGGGGGGAACAGAATAGTAGTGAGTACATGAATGTAGGCCAGATAGTCATGGCCTTCCCTACCATTTTTTATAAAGGCAGAAATGGAATGGCTAATTAGCTCCTGAATTGTATAGACATATAGAAAACCTGATCAAAGGAGCATGATTTTCACAAATCTTATGAGGAAGATACTTCTCTGGCAAAAAAAACCCCAAACAAACTGTGTTGTGTTCAAGAATTCTCACATTTATAGAGAATGATACGCCACATTTCTTTGAATGAGCCCATTTCCTGAAATGTTATGCACCAATATTCCTAAAGATAGTTGTGCCACAGTCCCAAACTATATCCTTAATATCTCCTTACTTTTTGAGATGACCTTTGTTTCTTGAGCTTATCATGATTCATACCTCACCATCTCCAATCAAGACAATGGCAGATGATTAGATGAAATTTCCTTCTTCTCAATTTTCATTTGTGCTTCTTCATTTCATAGCCATTTAAACAGATCTCACTACATACAGGGTTTGAATTTGAAACTCTGTAATTACAGATAATCCTTAACCTACAACACAACTGAGACCAAAATTTCTGTTGCTAAGCAAGGCAATTATATGAATTTTGCCCCGTTTTACAACTTTTCTTGCTACAGTTGTTAAGTGAATCACTGCAGCTGTTAAGTTAGTAACATGGTTATTAAATGAGTCTGGCTTCCTCACTGATTTTGCTTGCAGAAGGTAGCAAAAGGTGAATCATATGACCCCAAAACACTGCAATCGTCATAAACATACGTCAATTGAAAAGATGGTATTCACCAGGTTCTGACCAGTTCTGGGGAACAGTGAGCAGAAATTTTGAGTAGTTCGGAGAACCAGCAAATACCACCTCTGACTGGCCTTTCCCCCATCTATTCTCTGCCTCCCAAGTCCCAGCTGATCGGCTGGGTCTTATTTTGTTGCCCTGCACAGGAGAGCAGAGCTGGAAAGCAGGTTAGTGGGGTGGGGATGGAATGGAGATTTTACAGTATCCTTCCTTTGCCATGCCCACCAAGCCACATCCATAGAACCAGTAGTAAAAAAAATTGAATCTCACCACTGGTCAGTTGCCAAGCATATGAATTCTGATCATGTGACCATGCTGATGCTGCCACAGTTTGTGAAAAACAGTCATAAGTCCCTTTTTTCAGTGCCGTTCGAACCATCACAAAACAAACGGTTGTTAAGTCTGCTGCTTTATTTTCTTGTGGGTATTTTCCTCATATTTTGTTTAATAAAGCAATTAATGTGGCGGTTTGGGGCTCATTTGTATTTTTTTTAATCCTGCTGCCCTACTACTGCTTTTGAACTGCCCAGATCACTGTGTTATATTACTGTTTTCAGTTAATGAGAGGTAAGTGGGAAATGATCTTCTTTTGACAAGCATTGAAACTCTCCTTAATTGTGATAGAAGAATATCACAATAGAAGAAGATAGAAAAATGTACAAGGAAACTTTATTTACCCAATGCAGTCTGATTAGAATGACTGGTAATTATTCTGTGTTGATACTTTTCTATTCTTGGCCATTACCTCGGCTTAAATCTTTTGTTGTCCCTCCCCACCTCTTTCCCTCCCTCCCTCCCTCCTTTCAACAAGTTTCTTGAAGCAACTTATCTCTCTAAATGTTGAGTAATAGTGTAAAGAACCAAAGGTTGTTCCCAGGATCCATTCTGCTGGCTTGGCTGTGGCTGTTCCATACTATCTGCATTTCTGTATTGCCTCAATTCTTGCCAAAGCAGTCTGAATCTGACCTAAAGTCATTTTCTCTTTGGTTGACCTTGAAATGCAGTGGATGGGGGCATTGGAAGAGCCTTGCTGGCAGCACATTTAGTTCAGCTTCCTGTGTGACTCGGTGGACAACCGGCTATTTCACTGCAATTCATATTAAGACAAGCTACCTATAATTGGGGAGATGACAAAGACCCATCATTTTTTTATAGCTTTTGATAGCCTGAAAATTTGTCCAATCAAATTTGTCCCAAAAAATCAAATTTGTCCAAAAAATCCACAAATTTGTCCAATCTCTTTTGAAAACCATCTAAATGGGAGCTACTGACAGCAAATTATAGCTATGCACTGTGGGGTAAAATATTTCCTTTTATTGCCTAGAATTTCCATGCATTTAATTTTAATGAATTATCTCAAGTTATTATATTATAAGAAATGGAGGACGCTTCTTTTTATCCACAGAAATATACACTTTGCATATTTTTCCAGTATCTCTCTATACATTGCCTCATTTCAGTTTATAAAGCTTTACTTGCTATAGTTTTTCCTTTTAAGAGAACTGCTCTGGATATATAATTGTTTGAGTTGATTTTTTTTCTCATATTTTCAGATTTTTTAATATCCCCCTTTAGATGCAGTGACCAGCATTGTGTACTTTCTGCAAATGTTGGTGTTTATATATTTTCATAAGAAAGTTACTGTATCAGCAGTTCTTGTTTAAATTCCCTTTCTGATATTCTGTGCTTGGAATTTGTCTTCTTTTTTCTCCTGTCTTTCTCCTTCATAAAACAGGAGTGAAAATGCATACATGCACATGCACAAACATGCATACATACCTACACACACACACACACCT